>JAWNZC010000273.1:352500-682500 GCA_035771165.1 Paragorgia papillata
AACGACGTTACATAAGTAGCATAATTGATAGGGTACTTCACATCATTGGCAATAACCAAAATTGTTCGGATGTAAAATGGCATCATGCATATTAAAGTCGAGCTAAGCAGTCATCTCTATTCCCTTGTCCATCTATTATTTTAACCTTACTTACCTTTCTTTGAAACTGCACCCAGCACTTCAAATGATACTTACTGTACCCTCTGCTACTACTAATGTTTGCCAGTCTGGCATGCATGGTAGAATCTAATTCTGACAGATCTATTATTTTTTGGGAGAGCTCCATTGTTGCACTTGGCAAAACATACAGACCTTCCAGTCAATAGCTTTTTTCCTGTTACTATGTGTAGAAGGTTGCTTAGTACTTAGACCTTTTGTACAATTCAAGTCTGCTTCGTCTAAAACTGCCTCATGTTTTTTTCATAGCCTAGTTAGCTTTCCCTGGTGCATAAAGTTACTATGTGCAGACATAATTACAGAGTTAGGGTTTATAGACCATGTGTATGATATGGGAAGGGTCTGGCTTTACATGTACTACACCAAAATGTGTCAAAAAGAAAATGTTGAACTTCCACAATGGTATACTACACGGTGAAGTTCTTTTTACAACGATGTTAAACAACTACTAGGTTAAAAGGCTGGTTTTGTTCGACCGATTGATGCAAGATCACACCTCCTCATATACCCCAGTGATAAGCCTAATTTTGTTATTGCTGAACATTTGACTACTGAACAGGTTACAGTAGACGATGAGTTGGTTGCTGATGACAACTCTGATGAAGTTGTTCCTCTGCAAAATAACATGTTGGTAGATTTGATCCATACTGCCCTACACATCCAAAATGATTTGGAAAAAATGCCAGGTCATAATGCTGGATGGACTGGCATTGACCAAGAGCATGTCACCAGATAGCTTGTACCGTTTCATTCAATTGCTTTTTGTGCAAATGAATGAAGATTGTTTGCAGATAATTTGTGATTCATTCTTCAATTGTGTTTGGCAACCGAAGACGATTTGGTGCGACTATTTCAGCAGCAATTAAGGTGCTATTTGATAGAGATAAGGGAGTGAGATTTCAGCCATGGGATATTCCTCTCAGTCTTTGGAAGCCCAAACCAAACTCTTGACAGCAGTGTATACTTTCAACACTTGGCTATACAGACAGACAAGAATCTCTAATTTCATGGACTATCTGAATAACTAACTCTGGCTTTCAACCAAAACACTGGGGAAAATTGGCCAAATGTCTGGAAGAGAACATCTCGGTTGTTGTTCAAATGGTCGCTGTGAAAAGTCTTCTGCTGCCAAATACATCTGGGCAACGGACCACAAAATTATTTGGAAAAAAGCTTCTCTCATCTGTACTGAAGATAACTACTTATCTGCTTGGATTAGGAAATCAACAAGAATTCACAAGCATCAAACTATTTCTCAAGAAGGCCAACCTCTCAACGATAATAGGACAGCACTTTTCAAAATAATTATAAGCTTACCATAAGCTTTAGCGAACACAATTACGGTAAACTAATATTGTTAAACGAAATCAGAATAAAATATAAAACTTAAAGACAGTACACACATTTACCAGATCCAAGGTTAATATTTATGTTTAAGTGATAACGAACAACAACTCAGTTTGGTAATTGGTTCGCTAGCTCTGGGACGACTGCTTTGCTTTAAAAGGAAATATATTATGGCTGTATCTGCAAATTACCAAAACCAACTGTAGCCCATAATATAAAGGACTTTACCGTAGCTACCAGATCCAAAAAAATTATAAAACTTTACAAATTTACCTTCTTGTCGCCTTTCTTCGAGGTGTTGTGTTCAAATTTAGGTGTATCCACGCCATGTTTCTTGTTTGTTTGTCATTGTGGCTGATGCAAATTATGACATCCGAAACTTTACGCGCGCTGATTGGATGACAGAAAACATTAGCCAATCATCGTAAAACATTAGGACTCATTTCATTACTTCACCAAATTTCCATCTGTCGTCAACGCGGAACATCAAAGCCGTAGTGTGCTTTCAAAAAACTCAAAATTTTTATATTGAAATCCCGAATTACGGATGGCAACCCCCAATCCTTCAAAGTAAACACTATTCGATGCGATCTAGCGTGGTTGCCTGCTTGTAACAAAGAATGCCATCAACAGTAATGTTTTGGATCCTTGGCCGGCCGTCTACCAGGTTAGTACCTAATCTTAATTTGTTGGCAAATTCTAAAATTGTTAGAAAATAATTTCTTCAAAAATTAGTTACACTGACTTCATTTCATTTCATTTCATTTCATTTTAGAGATTGGTTATACTCAAGGCGGGACTGGGAGGAAGGAAGGACCCCGAAGGAAAGAATGAAGGGAAGGAAGGAAGGAAAGAAGGAAGGAAGGAAGGAAGGAAGGAAGGAAGGAAGGAAGGAAGGAAGGAAGGAAGGAAGGAAGGAAGGAAGGAAGGAAAGAAAGAAAGAAAGAAATATATATATATATATATATTATATATATATATATATATATTTACAAGTAGAACAATTAATTAGGTGGCAAACCAATAAGAAGCAACAAGAACGAAGTGTCAAGTCACACAGTGCAGGAAATTACTAGAATAAAGAAAGAGGTGTAGATGCGATGTTTTCGTTTAGAGTTTGAAATTAGAAATAATATATATATAAATAACATATATAATATATATATATATATATATATATATATATATATATATATATGTACTATTTACAGAATGAGTGGCCGTTCTGTATCGGGGTATACAGACACGAGGCGAAGCCGAGTGCCTGTATCCCGATACAGAACGGACACGAATTCTGTAAATGACTTCTAAAACGATCCGATTTGGTTAGTTCATTGGCGTAGTAATTTTTCTAAAAAAACGTTGTCTAAGTCGAGAAAATCAAAGCTAAAGTTTATGTAAATCAAGAGGAATCTGTATCACGTATACAGACACTCATTAAACATGGATTTTCTTTGTGTTTTCCTCATGAATTATTAATGAGTTTTAGAAATATATATATATATATATATATATATATATATATATATATATATATATATATATATATATATATATGTATATGTATATGTTATGTATATGTATATGTATATGTATATGTATATGTATATGTATATGTATATGTATATGTATATGTATATGTATATGTATATGTATATGTATATGTATATGTATATGTATATGTATATGTATATGTATATGTATATGTATATGTATATGTATATGTGTATGTGTATGTGTATGTGTATGTGTATGTGTATGTGTATGTGTATGTGTATGTGTATGTGTATGTGTATGTGTATGTGTATGTGTATGTGTATGTGTATGTGTATGTGTATGTGTATGTGTATGTGTATGTGTATGTGTATGTGTATGTGTATGTGTATGTGTATGTGTATGTGTATGTGTATGTGTATGTGTATGTGTATGTGTATGTGTATGTGTATGTGTATGTGTATGTGTATGTGTATGTGTATGTGTATGTGTATGTGTATGTGTATGTGTATGTGTATGTGTATGTGTATGTGTATGTGTATGTGTATGTGTATGTGTATGTGTATGTGTATGTGTATGTGTATGTGTATGTGTATGTGTATGTGTATGTGTATGTGTATGTGTATGTGTATGTGTATGTGTATGTGTATGTGTATGTGTATGTGTATGTGTATGTGTATGTGTATGTGTATGTGTATGTGTATGTGTATGTGTATGTGTATGTGTATGTGTATGTGTATGTGTATGTGTATGTGTATGTGTATGTGTATGTGTATGTGTATGTGTATGTGTATGTCTATGTATATGTATATGTATATGTATATGTATATGTATATGTATATGTATATGTATATGTATATGTATATGTATATGTATATGTATATGTATATGTATATGTATATGTATATGTATATGTATATGTATATGTATATATACACAATTTTGGGTTTGTTCTTTACCTCGCTTTTCGTATTAGCTACACAAAAACTAAATGATATTTCAACCATAAAGTATATTACAAATTGAAGTTCTTTAACAACAACTCTAAATGTTCCGTATTTATTCTCAAAGAGTGCGGTGGGTGGAGTAACTTCGACTAGATGTTTTGACGAAGGCGATCAAAACCAGAGTGAGCTATCTTGTTTTTTGATATGTTTTTAGTGCTTATAAGCTTGGGATGTCCGGTTTACTTGTGCACGCGCTTCTTTTTTAAGACCTTGTTTTTGCCAAATTGCTAAGAGCAAGAAAAGTGAATAACGCAGAAAATGTCATAACTGCGCTATTGCGTGAGAGTATGTAAGATGTAGCTTCTCATCAATCCCAATTTATCTAGTTAATATAAATTGGCGCTATAATAGAACTAAAACCAAACCAATACAATCAGATTGCCATGGAAAAGTAACAGGCAAGGTTTCCGTCAAAAATATGAAAAAACAGCAGAGAAAATTGACACATCATAGTTACACGTCAAAGTCAAAAACACTAGAAAACACGTCGAAAAAAACACAGAAAACAAATTAGCGATCTATTTAAGAGATCGAATACCAGAAATAAGAGAAAACAAAAATAAGGTGGTATAAATTGACTGTTTTGATTAATCAAACGGCAAATTTTCATTCAAAAATAGATAACAGTGGTCAAGAAAATATGGAAAACATATATATACCACGTCTAAAAGATTGGCGTCTTCAGCAAAACACAGCAAAAACCCTCAACGTAATAAAATTGATATCTCTCAAGATGAAACAAAAGAGAAACTTTCATTCGAAAATTTATTTTCCGTGGTCGAGAAAATATGAAAAACTTAAGCTTACCTTTTTGCGTCTCGGACGTAGTCCGAAGACGTATTGCTATCGAAAATGTTCTGATTTAGTTTGTTTGTGGCAATCACGTGAACACGAACATGTTACGTAAAGTAACGAAAGTTTGCCGAAGGTCGCCATTTTGTTATGCTCACGCGGTCGAACATCGCTTCCTCAAAAATAGAGCAGGGGTGGTAACGTGACGTTACATATACGGCCACGTTACATATACGGGCATGTTACATATACGGGCACGTTACATATACGGGCATGTTACATATACGGGCACGTTACATATACGGGCATGTTACATATACGGGCACGTTACATATACGGGCATGTTACATATACGGGCACGTTACATATACGGGCATGTTACATATACGGGCATGTTACATATACGGGCACGTTACATATACGGGCACGCTCAGGTGTGTTAATGTCTGGGTCCAGTCCTCTCTGCGCGATCAGCGCAGGCAGTGCAAATAAAGCGTCATTTTTCATTCAAAGGCGACGTCATGGCAAAATATTGTGTGACATTTGCCTATTAATTTTCTTTTCCTCCCCAGGCCCCCAGATTTTCACAGTGAAATCTTCAAAAACCATGGAATCTTGAGCTAAAGTGAAAGATTTTTCCTTTTGTACATTACTTTCTTTAAATGTACGCACGGATCAAGACAATTTATTTGTCATTCTATCTGAATTTGTTATAAAGTATTCGAAAATCGGAAAAAAATCCATGGCAAATGAGCTTCGTATATGTTGACCTGGCGACAGCCGCCATTTAAGTCATGACTGCGCGGTCGACGGTTTAAGCCACAAAACTCAATCACATCCTCCAGAATGTCAAAATGTACGGTCGGATAAAGGAGGCCTAGGTTCTACTGATAATTTTGGTACCAAATTCTTAAATTTTGGAGGGAAATTTTTTATGGCAAATCGGCATTGTTCGAGAGCTGTTTTTGCATAATCGTGACTGATGTCTCCACTGAGCCGTGTCTGGCTTTCTCTTATATGGACTGCGTTTGGAATAACTATTTTATTGCTGTGTGATACTGTTGATGCATTTCCAAGCGAAGATAAGAAAAATGGAGACGAGAGAAAGAGCCACGAGAGCGAACCGCCATCGTTTCAGACACAAATAAACAAGTAAGTTTACTGTGATTCCTACACTACCGACCCTGATTCCTGAACAGCATTAATACTTACTGTAAGCTTAAGCTAAGTTAAATTCTTCTGTACCGGTTATATAATTTCAGGTAAACAATTTGGAATAATGCGTCTTAATAAAACTGTGGTGTTAATTTTCCTTATAGCAAGCTTCTCTACGAACTTTCCAAATCAATACACAAATCAAAACAAGACGATGAGGGTATTGAGGGAGTCAGCTTGGTCAACAATATGTCTGTCTTGAAGGATTTAGTCAAGCAAGTATGCGAGATGAGTGGTGTTCCGGGGGTTATTATAGGCAACAGAATACTTCAAGCATTCAAAACAAAAATATGGAGGTTAAAAGAAGCAATGGTGAAGGCAACAGCTAAAGGTGGAAGTCCGGTTAGAAGGCTATTGGCAAGATGGACAACAGGCAGATATTCGACATGGTCATTTAAAATTTATTACAGTGGGCTGGAACCTGAGAGGCTAAAGCAGGACATCAGTAAGTTGAAGGCTGAGAAAAGAAAACTTCAAGATGACCTTAATGTGGTGAGGTGCAAGAAAGCCAAAATTCAAGACAAATTAAAAGAAGCTGTGGCCAAAAATCAGGAAATGAATGGAAAATTTAAAACAAAATTTAAACGGCTAACACAGAAACTAATAAGTACTTTTTGTATAAAAGGTTCAGTCATTCAATATAAATTAAATTTGATTACTTAAATTGCTGACAAGAAGGAAGGGATTGATAAAGCTCAAAATCTCTACCTTTGTTGCAAACAATTAATGAGAAAGGGCACACACTATAGCATTTTATCTGGGCTAATGCCCAGATAAAATACTATAGAATACCTGTGTGTGATTACAAGCCCAGTTTGCCGAGCTAACATTAATACAGGATAAAAGTCAGGTCCAGCTAACTGAGCTGGCCCAGCTAATATAACCACCCCATGTTATTAAAAAAAAGAAAAGCAAAACTGCATAAATTGTATTAAAATACCAATACCTTCCCACATCTAGTTTTGCGGTTTGATGTGTGTCACTGTATTATTGTGGCATGGGATAATTCTTTTTGAAAATTCTGATGTTTATCAACAATTAAAAAATAAAAATCACAAACATGTGACTTTTATCGGTATAACCTACTCATATTTCTGAAACGCATCAGAATATAGCAACAGTATACTGTAATATACAGGCGATTACAGAAGTGGGAAGGTATTTGTACTATTCTCACAGTAGGTCTTTGTTAAATATTAAGGAGTATAAGTTTATGATCAGAACACAACAAGGTAATATGTATGACAATAAAGAAATTTATTTCCACTGATTTTTTTTGTATTCTGCATTTACACCATCTCCACGAACAAAGGTAAATATAACTTGCAAGTCATTTGCAATATGATTTTCAAAAAGGTGATCCCCAACATAACAAAATTCTTTCAATGGTCTTTTTTCATTCAACCAAAATCTCACTGTACCCGCAACAACATAGCAAAAATCCCCATTATTATTAAGAATCCTTTCAAACCATTTGCTGCCAAGAATGTTACAGAGGTCAGTGTTGTTGTCCACTACATGGACATCTCTTCCCCTTGACTTCTTTAAAACTCCAATATCTCTTAGGTATTCCACATAAATGTCAATATCAATTCGTTCTTCGATCCGAATATCTGGTGACTCTCTCTTAGATGAATATAAGGCAATTTTAACTGCTTTGCTCAGGTGGTAAAAGAAGGCTGAAGCCCTGTCAGGTAAGGAATCAATGCTTGGCTCAAATCGTTGCATTACACGACCAATTCGGCTAGATTTCTCGCCGTTAACTATTCCATCTCCATCTCTCCATTCGTCAAATTTATTGGAGTATCCTACAAAGTGAATTTTCACTTTGTTTGAGGCTTTGTCTCTATCAATAATCTACAAAATAAAGAATAAAACAAGGATTCATCAATCAATATATTTCAATTAAATGCGCTATATAAAGATTGCTTTATAATAATCGATAGAAATTCGCGCAAAATGAATCCTGCCCAAAAAATCTGCTTACCTCGATAGGATACATCTTTTCTGTATTGATTTTTTCTTGTTTTGAGTGTAATTTATCCGCTCGTATACGAACACCACGCTCCACGTTTCGATAGAATCCCTTCTCCGGACGCGCACGCTTTTCGGTCGTCATGTTTACTTTTCAACTCGATCTCCTCTCAGGCGGAGTCTGGAACCTAATTTACCAAATGTCCACTTGTATAGGGCAATTTATTGGCATGATTCTGGGAACGGTTCTTAGTTAATATTGTGTAAATATGTTTTACTGATTTTATTAAATACTAGTGCAGTAAAGTGTCACGTGATTAATTATAAACACAAATATGCGTCGGATTAATGTGAAATTACTAACATGCCCTGCCGGGAAGGAAAAGCGTGTTCTTGTACAGTACCGCTCAGAAATAACCTAACACTGCGGTTGCGGTTAACTGGCGGTTAGTTTGCGGTGCGGTTGCGGTTAATTGGCGGTTAGTTTGCGGTGCGGTTGCGGTTAACTGGCGGTTAATTTGCGGTGCGGTTGCGGTGAGGTTGGTGTCGCTACGTGAACCGCAGGAGCGAAACCGCGGTTAACCGAACACCACGAGTACCGACTTATTCCGACTGCACATGTAGCAATCTATTGCTAGCTAGGATAATCTATATATTTATAACGAACAATGCAACTAAGTAAAACGGCTTACGCAGACACACAAGGCTGTAGCGCTTTTTACGTAAACAACAAGGAAAGTTTTGAGTGCATGTCAGGTGACGAAAGCTGGACTAAACTTGAATATTAACTCATTCCTGTCCGAGGGTTTCCCCAGAGGTGAATAAAATCGTCTAGCGTTAGCCAGAATAAAATACTAAGGACCGATTCGGACGGGAAAGAGTTAAAGTCCGTCGTTGTTAGCTGTTGACTTATTCGACAATTTGTATAACATTTCCGAAATTGTATAACATTCACGGCCAAGAATGGCAAGATTATTCGTCGATCAAATTGAATTTCACGTTTCACGAGCTACTATTCGACTACAATCAACGACAACGGGTAATTTAATCAAAAGCCATGACCAGCCGACAACTTCAGAAAGTATAATTTTTTTTTATGTATATGTTTAAAAACATATCCTATATAAACTCCCATCTAATCAATTACCTTTTATTCTGAAGATGTTACATTTTCTTTAAACTTTTCTGTATTTATATCTTGAATTTATTATGGGTTTCCATATCAAAATACTGAGCTGGGATCTTATACTGTATTCATTTTGAGATTGCGCTTTCCGCGCGCCCGGAAAATCAATAGCCAAGCTATCTAATCATTGTCTAATGCAAGTAAAGCGAATATTTTTTACCAGTAAGTTCATTAACTTGACGCGCGATCAATTTTTTTGGACTATCAGTTCTCTTACTTCAGAAGGTGTCAAAAATGGTTTATCTGTAAAAGGTGCCTGTGGCAATAATAAATACAGAGGAAAAGGTCTGAGCACGGGCTACAGTAAAGGCCAGCCAATTGCAAGTGATGCATGTATTTATTCACTGTTCAAACTTCAAATAACTTATCCTGCCTGCAGCCTCGCCGAATTTCGAATTACCCTCATGGGAATTGCCACCTGACGTGTCTGAGAGCTTATTAAGCAAGCCGACTAAATTAATGCTGCTATTTTTGGAGTATGACAGACCGTCGTTGTGTCCCAGGCTCCCTAAAATATTATTATTGCCCCATGATGCCTTCCTCACTTCCTTTGGCAACTGCCTACCGAGTGCATCTTAAAAGTTCTCTTCGTGTGATTACTGCCGTTTCTTCTTGAACATATCGAAAATGAGTCTCCGATGTGCAACACGTGCTCCAGCAAAACGAATGCTGGTTTTCTTCGAGGCAGACTGCAGCACGTCGATACTGAGTACGACTAAAGTAAAAAAGATCATTGGTGGGGGAAACAAGCTTGAGGAGGGAGCTAACGTTATTGTTGACTTCGACAACGTCGACTACGAAGCTCTAGTGATCAAACTACATGGTAAGTATAAACAATATAACATGAGATCCTATTTTACTTGTGTTTTTGCTCGGACTTGCACGCATGGTGATGATGTTTTATTCCATAAAGGTCTTTAATATGGTTTTATTAACTTCTATTTAAGACGATCCGACCGTGCTAAGTCAGCATGAAAATGATTTTGTTCGGGCACAGCAATTTGACGATGACGATGTTGGTGATAGCGAGGATTTTAACGTGGCCGATAAAGAAAACCAGCCATCGAAACGCCTGAAATTAACCCCCAAACAAGCCAGAAAAGAGGTCAAGCCAAGAAAACCGAAGGCGAAGGCAAAAGCACAGGGAAAGAAGGTGAAGTGTTTTGTAAAATGTAAAATAAAAGTAAAAGTAAACCATAAGGCTCAGGTATTTAGATCCTGGTTGTGACTTACCATCATTGGTGTATTGTGTTGGTTTAAGGTGGTGTTAGGGTGATAATTATGATTGAGATTATGTGTGGGTCAGGTGGGAGTATGTTGGGGTTAAGTGGGTTATATAATTTTAGGGTTAGTGGTTGAATTTTGAGGTTTTATAGGTAGGGTGGGTGGGATTAGTATTAAGATTAATGTCAGGGTTAGGATTTCAATTGGGTTAAGGGTGGGGTGGGGGTTGCTATTGGGGTTGTACCAGGATTAGTGTTGGGGTTATGTCTCAATCAATTCCAAGCGTTCAATTCGACGATTCACCTTTTCCCAGCGTCGGGCATTTGCCTCTGCAGGTTGTCCCCGGGGTGGGGAATTTGTTGAAGTGCCTAAATAGTATTATACTTGCCTGTTATTTTCTTGAAAAGTAACCTGGCAAAAGTAAGTACTGTAAGTCTATACTCAATTACAAAAATTCTATCTTTTATAAAGGCACACCACATATTTCATATAGACTTATAGTTCTAATACATGCTCTTCCACTTCTCTAGCTTTTTTATATAAAAATACGATATATTTCAGCAAATTTTTCCCATAAAAATACCACTGACTCACAAGCGCCAAAAATGTCGCATGTCTACTGTTCTTTAACCGTATTATAAAATACGCCATGCACATGTGGGGCATTTGCATCAATTTCAAGACCCCTCTGTGGGGATTTTTTACAGCTAAGCTGACCCCATGGTGGGGCATTTGCAATACTCTAACGCAAAAATGTCAAATGCTAGGGGGCGGGATGGTCACGCTTGGAATTGATTGAGACATTAGGGTTAGGTTTTATGTAGTGGATTTTAAGTTTTGGGGTGGGGGTGACGGGTTAGTATTGTAATTTATTTTTATTTTAATATATTTTTAACTACAACTAATGTGTCATTTTCTCGCGCCTTTCTGGCCTCATTATGAAACAAAGATTATTTTGAATTGCAGATACACAAACAAGGTCAAAAAGGCTATTGAAATGCACATAAAAATATTTTAGTGTATTTAAGAATATTTAAGTGGCGGTGTCACAGTGATATGGGTACCCCTGAGATTTAAGTATCCCTGTTCCCAGACCCCTAGTGATATGGGTACCGCTTCGAAAATGGCTGCACCGTGTTGTAGACTAGTCAGTAAATGCAGTATTTTCTCTGGGCTCTGATTGGCTCCTCCAGAAAATTTGGAGAAAATTTCCAATTTTCAGAAAATTTCCCTGTCAGGGTTGTAGATTTGGTGCATCTGTCTGTCTATCTGTCTGTTTGTCTACAGTATCTGTCAAAAACAAATTTCCACATTTATTTGCTATCTTGGCTATTAAATTTTTAGATCATTACGATTGAATCTGAATTTACTCCAATGGAAAGCCTAAGTCCATCAAATAGAAGTGATCCATCAACGCAGAAGGTAGAAAACACACCTGGTTGCCTGAAATTTTTAGATCCATTAGAGCAAGTTCGTGTTCAAAGGCTCCTGGACAGCTTTATGAAAGGGGAGGCAAAAGAAGTTGCGACACAGACTGAACCAGTTACATCATCATTGGGACCAAGCGACTATGAAGCTCCCACAAAAATGTTTGACGAAAGATATGTTCAGACAGAAGTAGATGTGCCTGCACCATCCTGCCACTGCAATGATGTACTTGCAAGTCTGAATCTACTACATGAAAAGATTGACAGTATTTCATCATCACAGGTGCCAAAACAGGCTGAGTTGTCAATTCATTTTGAACAATTCAACAATGAAAATACATACGAGTTTGTTGAAAATGATAGTCCTTTGTTAAACCCTGTCCTTCCCTTGTCACCATTTCCAGCAATTAACAATGCTGAAACTACATTGCAACAGGATCAATTACAATCATTGAGCACCAGTACATCAACTATCCAAAGTTCATTTGAGGTGCTACCACAACCACTAAGCACCAGTACAACAGCATTTCAAAGTGCACTGGAAGTGCAACAGTTCCAACCATTGAGCACCGGTACATCAACTATCCAAAGTTCATTCGAGGTGCTACCAGAACCACAACCTACAATCCGTGGCGCACTTTTTGAAGAAATTTTTAAGGAAAGCTCATCCATGGGCAATTATGCTAAAAACCTTGTTTTTAAACTTTTTGCCCGGTATGAATTAGCGGGAAGCAACTGTGCTGGGGTGAAGGGAAAAAAGTCATTGGAGAAGGACCAACGAATGGAGCTTATCAAAGAAGCAGTATTTAAAAAGTACTCTATTGAGGACAAGAAAAAATCCTGGAGTTTGTGTAAAAAGGCCATTGATACTGCATGTAGGCATTTAAAACCATTTCAGTAAATTGTAATATTTATTGTTTTAGTTGTAACTTGTAATCACTTTAGGACTTGTAAGTTTTAAAACATGCTCACAGAATATTTACTTAAGAACTTTTAACTGAAATTCAGACTTTAAAATAGATGTGTGTAAGATGCTGCATGTGTAGTGTAAATAATTTATATTTAAAACTTCAGTAATATACATGTATAGTTTGTACATTTCTGTGAAATTTTATTTATTTATACAAGATACTTTAGTTAGTTTCAGAAATTGCAGCTTGATGTTAGTAATAATTGTCAGTTGTTTGCTGTACAAGCTGTGTTAGTTGGTAATACTCAGAAAAACTATGAACTCTAAGCGGGACTCGAACCCGCAACCTTCTGAATGCTAGCCGGACACTCTAACCATTAGGCCACTAGAACTCAGATAGTAGAGCAAGGTTATTTAAGTCCTTTGTGAACAAAAGACTAACGGTTAGAGCATCTGGCTAGCATTCAGGTTGCGGGTTCGTCCCACTTAGAGTTTTTCTGAGTATTACCAACTAACTAACACAGCTTGTACAGCAAACAACTGACAATTATTACAAGATACTTATTGCTGCAAATTTTACTAATAATTAAAAAATTCATATTGAATTTCAATAGTTAGAAATAATCTACCAGTATGGATTCCGGTTTAGTTAAAAAAATTGCTAAACTTGATATAGGGTCAGCCAGTGTTATCACAAGTGTTGTACAGTAGACAACTTCTATAACACTTAATGTCATCTTCTATGAATGACATCTTGTGATGAACACTACATGGCTATATGAATTGTTCAAATTAACGATTTTAATTTTCTATGATCTTAAGTTTTTTTACCAGAAAGCTTGTAAAAAACCCCAAATTAAATTAGTCTGGCCTAACAGTATTTTACATTACTATTTTAAACCCCCAGATATTTATTACACTGCAGGTAAAAACAAACCAAATTTTAAAGAATAACATTTTTAGAAACTATATATTTGAGTAATTGAAAAGGAAACCTAATGGTATTTACAATGTAATCATAATAAAATAATTTACAAACCTAAAAATATTAACAAACTCAATACAGTCAACGACTGGCACCTAAGCGTGTACACTGCCTGTCAAAACATGTTCTAAATTTAAGCCAAAGTTCACTGTTTTGAAATCAACACTGTGGGATTGGCGAGACGTGATTGGCTAAGGGCACATTCATGTGACAATAATCCATTGGTTTGAATGTATCGAATGAAAACCTAATATGTTTGCAAGGTAAACATTTGATGTTGACATAAAACATGTTTTGATGGCCAGTGTACACGCTTAGGTGCCAACGACTGTACAATACATCAATTAAAATGTTCAGTCAGTATTTTGTAGACCCTCCATGACTAGAAACAACTGCAGGAATCACTTTGTGTATATGCTGAACATAACGCTGACATGTTTCAACAGTGAGCTTGCTCCAGAAATCACCTATACCATTTACCAGCTCCTCCTTATTCTTTGGTTTAACATATTTCCTTATATGATGCTTGAGATGTGCCCAGAGGTTTTCAATAACATTCAAGTCCTGCAAAACAGAAAATATTTGTACCATGCAATTAAATACAAAATTATCCCGTGAAACTCCCCAAAATTAATATGAAAGAATACTTAATAGCTGTTCTCTTGATAAAAAGAAAAACTAAACTCTTGTTCCCTCAGGAAACAAAATTTAGTGTATACGAGTTATACACAAATAAACTGTACCTATGTTTATAATGTCAAGCTTGTTCAACCAATTTCAAAATGGTCACAGTTAGCTGAGTTTGGATTGACTTTGTAGACATTATTAAAAATATTGGGTCCTCTCCACAAATGCTTCACTGGCCAAGCAAAAGTTTTCAAATTAGAATCACACATGTTCAAGAATCAATATTTTGATTATTGCCAACCAATGGTCACAAGAATTGACTAATCAGAGATTGTGTAGTACACCGATTAGTATACATGTTATTTTATAAAATGAAATTGAAAGCTTTTTCAAAAAACTATCAGTCAAAACAAGCTATGGCCCATTTACTGAACCTTGACTTGCCAGCCTGGTCAATGGGAAAACAACAATCCTACAAACCAATACACAGTTGGTTCTCGTTTAAACACAGGATGAAAATAGACAAAAAATAACATCAATATCAGCAAAGCAAACTAGCCTGGGCCTGGCTCACCTATTATAAACACACTATGAATAAATAAATAAATAAAAAGCATTTATACCGGGGATTCAGGTGGTGTTTTCCAGTGGTTGACACTATTTGCTGCCATCCATTCTTTGGTTGCGTTGCTTGTATGCTTTGGATCGTTATCCTGCCAAAACCGATGTCCATCTGGGTACACTTGTTGTATGAATGGCAACAGATTTCTTTGTAAAATATCCTGATAGCCACTGCTCTCCATAATTCCAGTGAAAATGCAAACCTGAGTAGCACCACGGGCTGAAATGCCTCCCCAGACATGCACCTTTAAAAGAAATATATAATATGTAGTATGCTTACTTAATTCTGCAGTATGTACAGGGGCATTGCTACCGAGGTGTCACACCCCTTGAAGTTTTTAAGAACTGAAGTGAAAATGATATCAATATTATAAATATTAATTCAGGAGTTGTCCAGGGGACCGGTCAGACTTAAACTGCACTGGTCCTCCACCAGTTTCACTTTGAAACTCTGTGTTACTTAAAGAACAACAGAATCTAAAAGACCCATAGCTTAGAAGAATACAACTGCATAATACTTAATATCGAAACAAAGCACATGTAATTTCATGAAACAACCAGACTGGTCATGCAGACTAGTTAATTTGCAGGTTTCACTGAGATTCTGTGGTCTTCAACTGGACAGATGTGCACCCTAATGGAAAATCCAAGATGGCTGCTCAACCGGGCAATATAAACTCAAGTGACCTATTATGGCATAAGCAGTTTTTAGTGTTTTTGGTATAGGTTCTCTTCTTCCTCTGGAAATGGTAAAGGGAGACCCTTAAGTTTACAACTTTCCATATTTTTCTTTGTTTTCGAGTTATTTCAGTTTGTTGTTGATATGTATATGAGATGGTATCTGACATAACAAACAGGGTACAGCACTTTCACACAATAAAATATCCGTTCCATCTTCAAGTTTGTTCCACAAAATCACTTGAAACTGTGCACCTTTACATAACCCTAGTGGCACTGAACATTGCAAATTGTTGTTTTTGAACATTTTCGCAAGCGACAATGTAACCAAACCCAATCAATTGATATTCAAATATGAAGTATATTAATGTATTAAAAAAACAACAGACCAAGGTCATAAACCACTGCCGATGGGTTGAGCCGCCATGTTGGCGCGCAGTCATGTTGGTTCGCGTTCGTATGGAGTAACATTGTATTGAGTGATCTTGGTTTATGAAAGATGCACATAATCTCAAATAAAGATAGTATTTTTTTATTATTCCATACCTTTAGGGGATGCTTTGGGCGTCCTTTCCGTTTCGGCTGTGTTCCTTCTTTATGGAAACACAACCTGGCGTATTGTTCGACTTGAACGCTTGTTTCATCCGAAAAGATGACGTCCTGGAACTTGTCTTTCTCCTCCAGGGCAGTGAGGCAAAAAAACAAGTCTTTTAAGCTTGTTAGCCTCTCGAATAAACTGGCAATAGCGAGCATTTTCGTGTTTCCAGCCAAGCTTGTCGCGTCTAACTCGGCGAATGGTGGCAAGTGAAACATCCACGCCAGACTCCTCCGCCAGTTTCTCTTTTAATTCAGCAGCGGTTAGTTCATCATTTTCCGTCATCTTTCCATCGATAAATTGTATCTGCTCTTCACTGAGTATTTGCTTTCTACCACTACGCGGCGCATCATCGAGACTACCACTTTGGCGATAGCGAGAGAGAAACAGACTCACAGCTGAGCGGGATGTTTTTATCCCTTCTTCTCCGAGTAACTGAGTAATCTTCGTAACAGAAACGTTAGAAGAATACAAGGCAACAACTCGTTCTCTGGCGTAGCGAGATAGCTTTCCCATTTCAAATTAGATGTCAAGCAGTCAGCACAACAGAGTGAACAGACTTGCCTTACCTTCGAAAAATTAAGGACGCCAAACTTCGGAAATATGCGACTTTTTCTCGGTGTTACGAGAACGTACGAACCTTGCGGCTTGGGCCCCAGCGGCTGCGGTTCGGTTACGGTTCAACCGCTGATCGACCGCCGATCGACCGCCGATGGACCGCCGATCAACCGCTGATGACCCGCTGATGACCCGCGGTCGATCAGCGGTTGACCCGAGGATCGACCGCCGATCGGCCGCGGTTTTTGTTAGGTTACTTCTGAGCGGTACTGTACATCGTTTTTGTGTTAATGTGTTAGCTCAAGGGAGCACGCCAGACTGACCTGTGTTTCTTCTTCTTTGTTCGGAGTTCCTTCATTTATATTCAGCCATTTTGAATAATGCGGTATATATTATTAGCGTATCGCAGGCGCGGGTTACGGCGCCGAAGGAACCCGAGGCCCGAGCGTTTACGAGGCGGAGAAAGGAGGGAAGAGAAAGGAGGGGAGTGAAACAACCGTCACGTGAAGGAGTATTGACCAATGGCGATGCGTTATTTGGGTTTTGAAATCTAGCTATGCTCGTAGCCCTTGATCTGTCAACAATCAATTACTACGGTTCCGGTTTGAGCGTGGACACGCGTAATTTGACGACACACGTTTCACACAGGAAACTAACATGTTGCTAAGCGGAAACTGCAACGTTACTAAGGCCAAACAAATTTTCAAAGCAAATGTGGGAATGTTTATAACTCATCTTTATACACAATTAAATCTTCATCAAGTGAAGCTAAGAACTCCACAGTGCTTTTCCGATTGGCTATTACGCTGACAAACCCCACAACGCGACGTTTGTGCGAAGAAACAATACCGTTTGGCCTTAGTAACGTTACAGTTTCCGCTTAGCAACATGTTAGTTTCCCGCGTGAAACGTGTGTCGTCAAATTACGCGTGTCCAAGCTCAAACCAGAACCGTAGCAGGTTGTTCACGCCAGGTATTAAAGTTTAACAAACGTTTATAAGTTGCCAGCAGTTACAATTCATGACCCAACGTCCCAACCGTCCCAGCGTTTCTGATATTCCTCAATTACTAGACTATTTAATAAAACATATAAATCGCTGGCCAACAGCGAACCACTTGCTAAGACATAGTCAGAGAAAGAATATACTGTTCGAATGCTGTATTTAAATTACATCGTCCAAGTAAAGTTCGAAATTCAAAGAACTTAAGAAACACGTCGTAAAATTGTAACATTATTTAATTTACTCACATATCAACTGAAATCCGCCTTCGATCTACTGATAGTATTAGTTTGTTTATGTATTGCCGAAACATAGAACGTAGATGATATGTCTCACGTTTCGAGCGATTGGAGCCAAGGCCCTTTAATACAAAGTCAAAATGTTAGACATTACGTTTCATGTTTCGGCAGTACACCAACCTTGCTATATTTCGACTTGCATTTCAACACTGCCCTCGCAGCAGGCTACTTTTATTTCACTATTTCATTTTGGTTGGATAGTGACATCATACATGTATATCGACCATAATTAGAAATGTTCCTAGCAACGGAAATGTTCCTTCTTCTTACAAAATCTCTGGCGTTTCACTCCCCTTCTATTTATCTTCCTTCCGACCGTTATTTAATTTTCGTAACGCGCTCGGGTTTCCTTCGGCGCCGTAACTAGCGCCTGCGATACGCTAATGATATATACCGCATTATTGAAAATGGCTGAATATAAATGAAGGAACTCCGAACAAAGAAGAAGAAACACAGGTCAGTCTGGCGTGCTCCCTTGGTTAGCTAAGAAGGTCTAATACAACAATCAAACTTCGAATATTGACATTATTAGGTATATCTCCAAGAAATATGGCATGAAAGAGAAATTTTGACGAATATTGCGGCAGAGCAGAATAATGGTAGTCAGAGCCTCTGGCAAGATGAGTTTGAACTGATTTTGCCTCCTGACTACCATTATTCTGCTCTGGCATGATGATTTTAAACTGATGTTGCCTCCTGACAACCATTATTCTGCTCTGGCAAGATGATTTTTAAATGATTTTGCCTCCTGACAACCATTATTCTGCTCTGGCAAGATGATTTTGAACTGATTTGGCCTCCTGACAACCATTATTCTGCTTTGGGAAGATGATTTTTAAATGATTTTGCCTCCTGACTACCATTATTCTGCTTTGGCAAGATGATTTTGAACTGATTTGGCCTCCTGACTACCATTATTCTGCTCTGGCAAGATGATTTTGAACTGATTTTGCCTCCTGACAACCATTATTCTGCTCTGGCAAGATGATTTTTAAATGATTTTGCCTCCTGACTACCATTATTCTGCTTTGGCAAGATGATTTTGAACTGATTTGGCCTCCTGATTACCATTATTCTGCTCTGGCAAGATGATTTTGAACTGATTTTGCCTCCTGACTACCATTATTCTGCTCTGACAAGATTATTTTGAACTGATTTTGCTTCCTGACTACCATTATTCTGCTCTGGCAGGATTATCTTGAGCTGATTTGGCCTCCTGACTACCTTTATTCTGCTCTGGCAAGATGATTTTAAACTGATGTTGCCTCCTGACTACCATTATTCTGCTCTGAAAAGATGATTTTGAACTGATTTTGCTTCCTGACTACCATTATTCTGCTCTGCCGACTGCCAAGATGATTTTGAACTGATTTTGCTTCCTGACTACCATTATTCTGCTCTGGCAAGATGATTTTGAACTGATTTTGCCTCCTGACAACCATTATTCTGCTCTGGCAGGATTATCTTGAGCTGATTTTGTTTCCTGGCTACAAATTCTTCTGCTCTGCCAAGATAATTTTCAACTGATTTTGCCTCCTGCCTACCATTATTTATTCAGGCTGAAGAAAATTATTTTGGATCGGTTGCCGCAGTCAGTGCTAATTCACCCTATTTTGCTGCTGAGCAATGGTTTACAAGTTTGCTTCTTTTGACATTTTTTTCTTGGAAGTACAGCATCTGGCATTAGCCATGAGTGTAAAATTCTATTAAATGGGCTACTTGGATAGGTTTAATGAATTTATGATGCAGAAATACATGTATATGTACATTAAGCTGGTATTACGCATGCCCAAACCATATTTTGAATTACCTGAATGGCTGAATACAGCTCTCTGCTCCTAAATTATTTTGTTATTATATATTGTACACTGTTTGTGATACTGTACATACACACACACAACCCAAAAATAAACACAAAATGTTTACTTTATTTGGTTACTTCAATGTACACCATATTATTTTATATAAAACAGTTGGCACATGTATATGTTGAATTGTGATTGGTTCTTTTATGGCTTGGAGATGCACTGGCTCATCATTGTCAAAAGGAATATTGCATTGTTACCTGACGAAAAGCAGAAAATGTCAACAGTTTATTTAAAGCATTTAAGGCACTTGTCATTGGGTAGTTAGTTTAAGCTCTAATGTGTAATTAAACCATAGTCCTAATATATAAGAATATAATATTAAGAATTTTTATCTAGAGTAAAAATAAATAATAAAAAAATTAATAAAAATTAAACCATGAGTAAATGCACAGCAATGGCAAGAACTTCAAAGTTGTCAAGATTTTCAGGTCTTTGGGCAATTAGATCAAATTTTACTGCGTATGTAACTATTCAAATCATGTAATATATACAGTAATGGTATTCACTTTATTTATTTTAACGCAACTTAGATTTACTAGTAAATTGACATGTAGTTTTATGAATAGATGTTTGAAATGCTGCGTGGGGACAGACCGTAAGTGTTTGTCTTCACTGTTGTGCTTATGTTTAGATATGTTTAATACTCAAAAGTCAAACCAAAGTACACATAAATGTGTAGAGGCTCGATACAAACACAGACAAGTGAGACAACAGACAAATATACTTTACTAGCAACCAAATAAATATCGCTTACCTTGAAGAATTGACGACTTTCTTCATACCATTCGTCGTTTTCGGCTTTACTGTATAGTGAGAACGACGTTTACTAGTTCATCCACAGTTCATCTCGGAGTAAATGTAAAACTTTCTGCCTATCACTCCTTGGGTACTTAATCATTACCAGAAATTTGGGACATTTTGCGGCCACGTTCGTAGCCAGTGGTTACTCCCATGATAATAATATACAGGAAATATTATGCGAAAATGCAAACGGCTGCTAAGAACAAAGATCGCCTCTGCTTCAAAGTAAACGAACATGGCTGCAGGCTGCTCGAAAGAGAAGAGACCTCCGTGGCTTCGTCGTTTGTCCTTCTCGCAGCTCAACTCCACGTTTAGACATAACGGCCTCCTGCTGATAGACGAAATCGGAGTTTCGACTGTGCATACAATCTGAGTCGGGATAGTTCGTTTACAACATGAGGCTGAAGCAGCCGCAGTAAACATAACATTTCTGATTTCAGAAACCTTTTAATGCTTAGGTATTCTACAAGGATAAAATTTGCTTCTCAATTATCCTTGACAATAATCCTAAACGTAGTGTCTAAAAATAATGAACTCAAAACATGAAAAAATAGTCCCAGCCTATGTTATCTTCCCGTTATGCTTTAATAGACACGATGTAATTTGCATAGGGGCCCAAATTGAAAAGGAAACTAATTTGCATGTGGGCCTAAATAAAACTACGATTTGGTGTATTGCTCAAACACACTGTAAAATTAAGAAAGTTTAAACGCTTTGGGAACCGCAATGTTGTTAGATACGGAGATATTTACGAGTTATATTAGCAGTTCGAACATTGCTAAATACATACCAAGCTCCGCACTTTGCATCATTCGCAAGGAAAGTGGTGTATTTGGCAGATTTGTATAGCATGTTTAGCAGGATTACTATGGCTTACATAACAGAATGAGTCAAATAAGCAGCGTAAATAAATCGATGTTGGGAACCGGCTGTGTATTTCGGTAAGCGAACATTTTTTGTTATAACGTTTCCTTACTTAACTCTTAACAGGAATCGAGCTCCGCAACCGAGAAGTCTATGTCCCTAGTAGGATAAATTTTAAAATTTACGATTTTACTGTATTATTCCTTATACGATTTGGCCGTCATGTTTAATAGCCTATATGCGCCCGCGCGACGCCATCTTGTCCCAAATTTCTGGTAATGTAGCAACGCCATTTTGTAATCGAAAAAAAATGTCGCAAAGCGCTAGACAGCGACGCGGCCGCGCACTCGTTGCGGCGAAATTACTGGGTCGAGAAAGAATTGGACCCAGATATTAACTCGCCTTAATTATCGTAGAATGCTTTTGGTCAAGTTATACAAATATGGAATTGCCGGACATTCTGGAGTGATTTACAAAACACTTGGCTGGTAGAACACAGTGTGTACAAATTGGGTGCTCAAGGTCAAAACCTTAAATGTAAATTCTGGTGTTCCGCAAGACTCTGTATTAGGCCCTATCTTGTCATACTCTACATTAATGAATTACCTGAAATCCTTGCTCAACCCTCTATCATAAATGGTGGAAAACATCAAACTTACATCTTTATGCTGATGACCAACAACTGCACAAAAACTGCAATGTTTCTGAGCTGCATACTTTGTTGAGTCAAATAAAATCAGGACTTGTACCAATAAATTATTGGTTGGTAACAAACAAAGTAAACCTTGACATTGGCAAATACAATTTTTTTATAATTGAAACAAATAAACAAACAAGAATGGAGGAAAAGAGAAACTTTCAACTACAAAGAAGAATAAAAAAATCGAGTCGCTCTGGATTTGATCCTAGCCTTTCTAAACCACAAATCGGAACACTATAGCCCTTACCCTGCACAGACAAGCTCAGGAGAATCTAAGTGAAACTATTATAATATAAAATATTATGAGACCACTGGATCAGGATCCTAAGGGTACACTGGGGGAGGGGGAGTAGTAATGATGCTATATAGCAACCATCAAAGATGATACCGACTGTCTAGGGATTCTAAATGTGCCTAGATGACCGACAGTCCAGCTAGGTAGTACTATAGTGTTCCCACGGCTAGTACTCGTTTGTTGAATGGGTGCGACTTCCTTACGATATCACGAATTTAAAAGAGTACTTCAAAAACTTGTGAAATATCGTTAATAAAATGACTTCATCCTGCTTTACATGCATGCTTCTCCTCTGTTATGATACAAAGACACACATACTTTTGAAAAGGCGCGCATTTTTGCAACGTAAATACAGCAGCTTCAAGTATAGGCGGCGGTTTACGTGGGCTTATACATGGCACTGCCTCTAAAAAGAAACAACATTCAACTCGGTGCAAGTTAAAAGAAAATTTAATGTATGCCCTTACTACAATCAGTATACAGGGCAGTATATATGAAACTGCAATATACGGTATTTTTCAAAGGGTACAGTATATATCTGTATAAGGAACATTGCATGAAAGTTCGTCAATAATTATTTTGAGCGATATGACTCGAGTCATTACAAGTCCAACTACAAAAGTTACCACATACTATGTAATAACCTTTTTTTAAATAATTTTCCCATGTTTAATCTTAGGGTATTATTTCTTAAAGAAAACCAATCTAATGGTTTTTATGCACCTAAAACAGCGTATTACATATGCGCTTTTTGAAATTCATTCTACTTTATCCCGTACTGAGTGTTCTTATGAAGCAAAACTATTTCTAAAAATGAATAAGAAGAAATTCCATAAGATTTTCCAAATATCACTTTAGATTTCGGAAAAAATGCGTATCCTGGCTGTGCGGGCTTTATCTTTTTCTCGATAGTGTTGCAACTAGACTGAAGAGAAGGAATCTTCTGTTTAGAGACGGGTATCCCAATAGCCATAATCAAGATCCACCAATTCGATTTGGTTGGAAATCTCTAATGCTGTTGGTCTGCTTTTACGATCTTCGATGAAACAAGAATCCATCACATCATGTAACTAGATTTGAGCAAAAAATCTATTTAGTTTATACTATATACATATACATATACAAGCTTCAACCAAAATACAGTACAGGATAATACAGGATGCAGTGGGGAAGGACTAGAAAGGAACATGAGAACCATTTGTGCTAATCCACCCAAAAGTTACTTACAAACACTTATAAAAAGAGAAGAAAAATTTACAAAAAAAAAAATACATTGTTTGTATTATTCATCAATTAATTAACCAATTAATCAATCAGTTAACCAGTTAAGCAACCAACCAATCAATTAATCAATTAACTAATCAATCAATCAATCAATCAATCAATCAATCAATCAATCAATCAATCAATCAATCAATTAATCAATTAACTAATTAATTAACTAATCAATCCAGTAATGAAATGTAATGTAATGTAATGCAATGTAATGTAATGTAATGTAATTTAATTTTAATTAATTTTTTTAGTTTAATCCTTTTCACTGCAAGTATAAACATAATAGATAAATAAAAGTATGAACTACAAAAAAAATATTAAGGAATAATTACATCAAATAGACAAAACTACAAAGGATACAGTGGGGAAGGACTAGAAAGGAAACATGAGAACCATACGTGCTAATCCACCCAGAAGTTACTTACAAACACTTATAAAAAGAGAAAAAAAATGTACTAAAAAAATACATTGTTTGTATTATTCATCAATTAATTAACCAATTAATCAATCAGTTAACCAGTTAAGCAACCAACCAATCAATTAACTCATCAATTAACTAATCAATCGATCGATCGGTCGGTCGGTCGGCCTGCCTGCCTTCCACGATCGGAAATCGCATAAAAAGTCGGCCACTTTCATGGCGTAGTTCACAGTCCACGTGCGTGCTGGCTCAAGTGAGTTGTCGGCTGATAGTTGAGAGCTTTATTCACCCTCCATAGTTGATTGGATTTGTTTTATGTCAACTTGTCACTTCGTCAGTCGTCAACTGTATACTTTCCACGACTGATTCAAACTTTAAAATCCGTTTTAAAGGCCAATTGGGTACACAAATCTGCCAAAAAAACAACCCGACTTCCTTTGGGGGTAGTTAACGGCCAACCATGCAACAACAGATTTTAGTCATTTTACATGGAAGTTTACGATACTATATCGCACCATGTTCTTCGTCTACTTTTTCCGCCATATTGATTTCAAATGCTTGATATCCTACAATATCCCTAGTATCCCCTTCAATCATTCCATTATTGTCCTTCATCTTCCTAATTTTATCGTATGAACCCACATGTACCACAACGCTCCTTCGCTCCTCATTCATCTCGCGCCCGCCTCGCTTGGTCTCGCGTGTTTTGATGACGTTTACACGCAAGAGATATTCGTTCTACGCATGCGTAGTTAATACGGGTCAGCCCGTATTTCGAGAGTTTCGACAGCCGCAATTTCCGATCGTGTCGCCTGCCTGCCTGCCTGCCTGCCTGTCTTCCTGCCTCTGTCTGTCTGTCTGTCTGTCTGTCTGTCTGTCTGTCTGTCTGTCTGTCTGTCTGTCTGTCTGTCTGTCTGTCTGTCTGTCTGGCTGGCTGGCTGTCTGTCTGTCTGTCTGTCTGTCTGTCTGTCTGTCTGTCTGTCTGTCTGTCTGCTTGCTGGCTGTTCGTTCGTTCGTTCGTTCGTTCGTTCGTTCGTTCGTTCGTTCGTTTGTTTGTTTGTTTGTTTGTTTGTTTGTTTGTTTGTTTGTTTGTTTGTTTGTTTGTTTGTTTGTTTGGTTGGTTGGTTGGTTGTTTGTCTGTCTCTCGCCAGGATATCTAAAAAAATATCGCACCGATTTTCATGAAAGTTTGCAGAAGTGTTGGCAATGGACCAACGACCAACCTATTAAATTGTGGTTGAATTTAGTCAAAATTTGGATGAGAAATTAATACAAATCAGACTGAAAGATTCTCCGTGTATAAGAAATGCTTGATTGCGCTTATAATTTTGGTACGAGTGCATTCAAGCATTCTATTTATACATGCATGTGTTGGTCTCGTGAGCTAGCTGGTTAGGGGGATGGCTAATAATTACATCTCTAATAACCCGTTGGCGGAGGTATATGCAGTCCCTGACTGCCCTCTAGTTAGTTTTGCTTTTCTCTTCCAATAGAATATTTTACTTGAGTAGGATATACAACTGTGGGTTACCAGTAACACGTCGTTCGCCGAGCTCGTCAAGCTTGGTTTAGATTTTATTGGCTTGAACTTAAGCAGAACATAAAATCACATCTTCGTGTTTTTGGTGTTGAACACTATATTGAAAAATCGACTGCATTTTTTTTTTTGTTATTTTATATTCACACGAGAGGACAAAATACTACACCTTTTGGTAACTAGTACTGTATTCTACACTAGAAAAAGTACATCTACGAATGTATGATGCACCTTACGAACAAGCCCTAACAACATCAGGACTTTCTGGCCTTCGACAACGCAGATCTGAACTTTGTTCCTCGTTCTTTAACAAGATTCTGACTCAGCCGAACGGACAGTTCCATCAACTTTTACCGTATAAAGACAATAATTTATCTGTGAATCTTAGGGAAAAAACATGCTTTTAAAAATACCGCGTTGCAAAACTAATCGTTTTCAGAACACATTTATTAATGCTAGTGCTACCAATTACAATAAAGCAATTGTTTAATCATAGTTAAGATTTATAATATTATAGTTTTAATTATAGTTAATGTATATTTTTAAGACTAGTTATTTTGGCTGTAATATTAGAGATTTCAAATGATGTAAACCTCAACAATTCAGTTCATACTGTAATCAAGGTGATTTTAAGAAACATATCTATCTATATCTACCGACACTTCTTAAATTATGTATTTATAACTATAAAAAAGTGCCGTTTGAAAATTCAATAATACTTAATGCTCACCAATCGAAGAGTGGCCCGTTCAAAATATGCGGTGTCAAGCAGCATCTGTAAAATGTATCCAAAAGCTTCCACATCATTTGAGAGTTCTTCCATGTTTTGGTGGTTCTCGCCGCCCTGTTCTACATCGCCATCCTCATCGGATGATGTCACAAACTTTGCGGCAGAAAGTCCTCCAAGAATAGCTGTGATCTGCGAAGTCTAGTGAAACAAAAGAGTTTTGTCTACTATATAATGCAAACTTTCAATTCGGTTTCACGGACACTCAAGAAAAAATAGTATATTTTAGCAATTTCAAAGATTATCTTTGTAGTACTCGCGTTGCACTAGTATCGCAAGGTCGCGAGTTTGATTCCTAGCTGGAAGGCGTTGGTGTTGCAATTTTTGCAACTGTTCTTGGTTTATTCTTTAAATGTGCATATTCTCACACCCGAGATTCTAGTTAAAAAAACCTTGACAAAATGTAGTTTAATTGAGTGAAATGCCAACTGTTACTTATAATATAATGATAATAACACAGTCACAATTATTATAAGTAATAACATAACATATAGGTTGAATAGTGATTAAATGTACCCGAAAACTAAACCTCCCGAGGCTCGAGGGACATTTAATCGCTAATCAACCAATATGTTATGCTATCACTTTGTAATATTACGGTTACCGAGGAAGAAGGAGAGTAAAAGTCCCGAGGGCGAAGCCCGAGGGAATGTATCTGGCATAAAACCGACATCCAAACGTGGCCATCTATCGTGTGTGTAAAGGCTGACAATTTTTTACGGTAACTATCTTTACTTGAAATGCAATAGCCATTTATATATATATATATATATATATATATTTTTTTTTTTAATTTTTTTTTGCGGTCCGGTATCCATCTGATTCGCGCGCTCTGATTGGCCTAGCGAGCGGTCCGTATCACACGATACGGACTCCGATACGGACCGCTGCGGATTTCAAAACAAAAACAAAAAAGTTTTACACTCTGTCATTGAAAATTGATCGATTTTTATAACTATTTCGCTTGCCACAGAACAAATATATTTAGCAGAGAGCTACGGGGATGCAAATGAGTTTTATTATGCAAATGGTTTTGACAACTGCATGTGAAAACAGCGAATTTTAAAAGAAACACTGGGAGAACTATGACAAAGCAAAATTTACGAGCGACATTTATAAAGTTTTAAAGTATTATTGCTCAACGACGTATGAAAACAGTTTAAAACGGTAGGCAAAACATACATAAACTTGTGAACACAGTATTTTGAATCACTAAATGAAACTATAAAGAAGTATATATATATAAAAAACATACCACGAGAAGACAGAAAAGCTGAAACCTTTTACTAAACTGTCATTCTTCTGTTGTCCAACTATACTCAACAAAACCCCTACAAGTCTTTACCCTTTAGTCAAATATTTTCCACATGCCAACCTCATCGTATCATGTCTTTGAAAAAAGTTACAAATGGCTTACTACAAGCATTTTCGTCTTCAAACTCGAACGACCCACTTTCAATTTCCATGCAATCAGCCGAGTATTGAAAGCGATTCCCCAAGCGAACAGCCAAAAACGAGCAAGCGACGAAGAAGAACGACGCAGAATCTTTATCAACTAAACTTTAAAAACACTAGGACTGCATTCTGACTTACCTTCGTAACTAGATCTTCAGGTTTTGACTGTTTTTTTTTATCACAAAAGAGGTTCCAAGCTTCCCTGTCAGACTGCATGTCGGCAGTTGTTTACTGTCGAACGATAAACTTTGGACTTTTGAATATCACGTGTTTGTCATCTCGATTACGCAATTCAATTATATTAATTTACCTAATTATGTAAATTATAAATCGTACGATTAATAAAAAAAATAAATATGTTATTTACCGTTTTGGTCGGTCCGTATAGAGAAATATCTCTATACGGACCTCCCAGCCGGTAAATAACATATATATATATATATATATATATATATATATGTGTGTAAATATATTACAAGCGCTTTTAAATAACAGTACATGTATATGATCGGTTCAATGGTTAGCATTGACCTAATGCAAATTTACGGACATAAACTAATATTAGATAGTTGTCTATAAAAACAACAACAGTGTAAAGACATGCGCATCGATTTAGTATTAGTCCCACATTTTATGTTCCAGGCAAACTGTAATAAATTCTTGAGATAACAAACCAGTAACAATGAAAGTTTGCCTTTCGTTTAGGGCGCTGCCGCTACAAGCGGGTTCAGCGAACCTACTTCGAGATAGGCAAACACTTGTCTCTACTTCTCGATTGGGGGAGCTACCAGTGTACTCTACTCGAAATATTTTAGGCAAGGTCCCGTTGCATTGGGCAATGATATTGCCTCTTGCAAATTCACGGGAATCGTACCTTGTGCATAAACATTAGGTATGATTAATTACTAATCGTACCTGATGCATAAAGATTAGGTATGATTAGTTACTAATCGTACCTCATCTTTATGCATCGGGTTATTTCGATATTAAATGTGCGTGTGGAAACAGTGAAAACCGAGGTGGCCGTGATATTACAACTATAATAAAACCGAAAACATGAAGTCGATGAAGAACAGACTAAATTGCCATTGAGAAATAGATAATTAAAGCGGGAACGGGAAAAATCTCCATGCACAAATACATTATTATAAACTTTTGAAGACAGAAGAAATAGAACTGATCTTTAGTAGACGTTCGTCAAGCTAAAATAATTCGAAAATGTTTCTAAGCCTCTTACAAGAATAGAACCCGCAACCTTCTAATAACCGTAGTTAGACAGCCCTAACAGTTGAGCTACTGAGAGTAGGAGAGCTGATCTAGTCACACGTCCTTTAATTTATAAGCGACAGCGTTTGCACGTAAAGCGTTTACGTCGTAAATATTTAGTGCATGTGACACGTTTTCAAGGTTTGTGTAATGTAACAAGCATTTTTTATAGGTAAAATTACAATACACCAAACTAGCATATATTACACATGAGTAAGTTTTTTCCTTCGTTCTTGTAAATTGCAAATACCATTGGCTTTGTTATGTCCCTTTATATCACAATTACGACTGTTACCTCACCATTACCATGACTATAACCATGACCATGACCGTGACTATGACCATGACCATGACAAATGACCATGACCATGACTGTTACCATGATCATGACAAATGACCATCACGGCGACCATGACCAGTGAGTAGTGGTGTAGTGGATGTCATTTTGTTTACTGAAATTTTAAACAAATGAATGTTTAATATTGTCAATTATCTCTGTTTTTTTGTATATTTTGTTCGCCTAACTTCATCAGTTCTTTGGTTTGGACCTTTATAGACTGTTATCCAAGTTTTATCCATGTCTGAACAGAATTTTTGAATTACTCATGAATTTGATTTGACTGTTTGTCTTAGCCTGTTTGTTGTCTTGTCGCCTAGCAACCATGAATTTTTGAATTTCCCGCTCTTAATAGGACGTCTCCTTTGGGCCAAGTTTTAAATCATATTGATAGCTTGGATCAGTTCTACCACTCGTTCTATTCTCGGAGTTTCCAGTTTACTGTTTTTTTTTTAAATTATCGTCAACTTTGTTCCGTGCCGTGCCGTGCCGTTATTAATAATTATTCTTAACTCAACTTTACTGGCTGGTTTATTTCCATCTATATTCGGTCCTTTTAAGTTTCTACACCAAGCTTTTATTGATATCAAGTTCATCACTTGACTTTTCTCTACATTTTGAGCAAATTTTGAAAGTAACTGTGCTATTGGTTTGGCTTTTATCCGGATTTTCAGTTCGTGGCGTATTTGTGGATTTCCTTTTTTTATGCGTTGTCAAAGTCATGGAGGTTGGACATCAAATTACGAGCTCCTGTCTTATATGAAATTTACTCATGTATCTTATCATCGTGGTCAACGCTAAGCAGTGTAGAGTTGACACTGATTGTTGTAGAAACCAAACTTACAGAGTTCTATTGCTCTAACCTACTTACTACTCAGAAAATCCTCGTTCATTTATAACACTTCAAAGCTTCACTGACACCGACTTTATCGGCAAGTTGCTCTTGGCCAAACGTTAACTCTTCTAATAAGGCAACGTCTGATTGTCGCTTACAGCCTAGTTTTAATTGCTGGAGACGTGGAACTAAATCCAGGACCAACATCTTAGGGTTCTTTAAAATATATCTCACTCAACGTCAGAAGCTTGAAGTCAACAATGCAAATCCGCGTGAACCGCCCTAAATGGTATGCAATTTTTTGGGCCTGTTCAGACTCACTTGTTCACATTCACGGCGCCCTGGATCTGATAAGCGTGCACACAGAAAGCTTTTCATTGCTTTTGTAGCTATTTTGTGGCTTTAAGGCTTCGAATTACAAGGAATATTGAGTAAAAAGCGTGGGCACCACTTTGGGCACTTCGGCACTATGAAAACGTGTTCACATTAGTACCCGTATCCGGGCACTACCTCAACGCACGGTGCCCGGTTTTCATGGCCAGAAATCGAGGACAACATGGCGGCAGAGCATGCGCACTGAATCCCTTTTTAATTAATTCAATATGGCGTCCTTCAATAGATCTCTTAAGGAAATATAAAGAACAATCATTTTCGGTTATTTACTATTGTAAATTCCGACATGCGAACGTCCAAAACATCACCAAATTGAACAATCGTTGAGCACTACAATTTTTATTAAGTTTGGAGTATCCTAAATAGGTTCCCGAGCCCCTCGTTAGCATACCTCTTATTCGCTGTTTAAAGTCTATTAATCTGCTATAGCACTTATTTTGGAGCTCCAATTTTGGCTGCTTCTGTGTTGTTTGTCCACGATGCGAACGTCTGAATTTGCTCGGGATGAACGTTACTTTGTTTTGCGGAGTTGTTCGTTCCACTTTTTCGTTGTTTAATAGGTTCCCAAAGACCTTAAAATGTACGATTTATTGCAGCCGAGTCGTTGTAATTTAATCCATCAAGCGCCGAGATAAATACTGAACTCGGCGTGAAGAAGCAATGCATTCCTCGATAATTTTGGGTTCTTGTCCGCCATTTCTTATGGAGCTGTTGCTAGGTTGCCAGGGTCTTAACCGCTGTTATTATTATTAAATGTGACTGTGGATTCAGAAATAATAACCGAAATTTATGCGGCAATTTTTGTGAGTATGAGTGTACAGGCCTGTCTAGACGATTAAACCTTTTGTAATTTGATATTTGGGGAAGAAATGGGTCAATAAGACATTTTAGCGAATAACTGTACTTTAATTTATTGCTATAGACTTCTGTTTATAGCCGAAATGATCGATATTTAGCCATCAGAATTTTCAAATTAATATTTCCAATCCAAATATGAGCCCACAGGCCACTGCCGCTGAGTGTTTTGGATTTCTAGCCATGTGATTAGTTTGAGTCGGGCACCGCGAAACGTCGTGTTCACACTAGTGCCCAGGCACCTAGTCTGAACAGGGGGAAAGTTTTCAAAAGGTGATTTACGACGAAGATCCCTTCATGTGTTAAACGATGATGAAGATCCTTCATGTGTTAAACGATGACGAAGATCCTTCATGTGTTAAAGAAACATGGTTAAATCAAGATATTTCTGATGCCGAGATTCTACATTCGAATTATCCCCGAGCCCGGGCGGAGGGCCAAAGGCCCGGATCCCAGTTAGGGTGCTATTTTCGACATGCGTGTAGTCCACTTTACACGCGTGTAGAAAAAGCGAGGGAGACGAAATCTGGGAAATAATTTATATATATATATATATATATATATATATATATGGACACTTGTGACTAGCGTCGAAGAAAACTTTAAACTCTCAAACAAATAGTATTTTGCTTTCGTTTATTTAAACGAAACGAAATCGAGCACGAAGAAAAGATGGATATACAAACACAAACAACCCGTTTAATATATCTTGAAGAGAAACCAGAGAACATGAAGAAATCAAACGTCGTATGGTAAATTAAACAAAAACTCGATCTGCAGTGTTTGTAGTCACTCCGTGGTCAAATCATTTTGAAGTTAACGGTAGGATTCTTGTTGCTTTCAAGTTTTCGCTTAACCTAAACAATATACAGCTTCACTTTTTCATGCTTTCCCTTTGCTCGTCCAAACCATAAAACAGCTTAACTAAAGCTAACTTAAAACACTACCTTTAAAAGCTAATGTAGACGTGATGTTTTTCATTGGCATTGGATGCACCTTTTATTATTAAATACTCATGGGCTTTGGCGATTTTTTTGGCTGTATTTCCAAATTTTCGACTGAAACGTTGTCTGTTTAATACTTCTTTCTAGGATCCGATTCTACAGAATTGTTTTTATCTCGGACTCTACTGTAAATGTAATTTTTGAGCTGTTGACTTTTAATTTTGCCTTTGCAAAAGATGTATGCATAGGGAAGCCATTTAAAGCTTGTTAAAAATAATCCCTTTTGAAACCTCCTAAAAACATATTTTGTACAACCAGAATTTAATAATGAAATTTAAGTTTTGCTTTGATATGTTAAATCAGTTTAGTCATCTTATCCGTAAATTAAAGAATTATCTTGAGGATTATCATTTGTTTTTATATCTGTTTGTTTTTATGTATTGGCTGTATATCAGGTGTGCTTAATTTAATCAGGGTGGGTGGGTGGAGGGTGTTTCAGAAAAGCATTTAATAAAAGCGGGTGAGGGGTTGTTGCATTCATATATATTCTAGTACTATTTACTGGAAGGAAAGAACCCATCGCCGCGCCGGAGGTGTGCTAATTAGGGACCTTAAGATCTACGACGGCAACTTCGAGGACGACGTCCTTCAAACAAAAGCATTCTTCTTGAAAAACAAAGAAAATTAACAATTTCTAGTCCCAAGAGTAATCTGAACACCGTCCTCGCTCTGTATACAACGCAACTCAGAGCATTTCACGTCTTCAGGACGACGTTGACTCTTGGTGTGATGAGAACTGTTGTCTGAGATTGCCTGAACACAGACACTGCAACGGTTTTAACACTTTGAAAATTATAAAACAAGCTTCAAGTATTGAATGCAGTAGTCAGTTAACCGTGACTTCTTATTAATGCTAAAATTTGAATACTGGTTTTTAACCGCCGTCGTCGTCCTTGCACCGTAACGTCCCTATATTGTCATCAAAACCACGTCATTGAAAACAATCAAAGAGCTCTCCCTTGAATCTGACTTATAAATTGTGTCGGCTGTTCTAACTACCTATTATAACAAAATTATACTCCTGTGTTCCTGCTACAGGCCACCAAATGCCGACTTAACTTGTATGGCCAGTTCAATATTTTTCTTTGAGAAATTCGCCACCAGTACCATATAACTCTTCTAATTTCAGCTAGAGACTTTAATTTGCCCAATATTCAATGGAAATCATTGGAAAACACCACAGGAACAAAAGAGACCGTATTTATAAATCTACTTAACGACCATTTCATCACAACTTAACACTAACGGCACCCGAGGGAATAACGTACTCGATCTTGTGATTACCACTATGACTGATCAAGTCCAACTAACTGAAGTGTCAACTCCTGAAGAAACTGGAATATTTACGGATCATAGTAAAGTCTTATACGAGTTTGCCTCTATTATCAAAGCAAACCTTCAGAACAATCAAAAACAGCCCTGGTCCATTTTGAAACTAAATTCTAAATTACGGAATATTCCTGAACTAATATCGATGGCGACTGGTAGTGATAATCAATCTAGGAACTTAGCTGATAATTCATCATGCATAGCAAATCTGTTCATGCAACCGCTATTTTGCCTCGATTTTCAGTAAGGATAGTACAGAGCATAATTCAGATATCATCACAGACAACCAAACTCAATCTTCATCCCTAATATAGATTCAGACCTTTGTCTTACAACTCAAGATATACTCGAAGTATTGAAAGCATTGTATCTTAACAAAGCTATTGGTCTGGATAGGATATCTTCACGGATACTGAAGGAAACAGCCACAGAAATCGCCACGTCATTATACGCATTGTTCAATCAATCTCTCTGTTTGAGAGTTTTGCCGAATGCCTGGATGCACAAATTTAAGCCTTCCAATCCATTGAATTTATCAAACAGACTTAAAGAATGCAGAGACGGACTACCAAGTTTTTTTTAAGCCCAAATCAAACGAGAACACAAGTCATGACAAGTTGGCAGTCACGAATTTCTGTGGCGTTCGTTCGAACTCTCCAAATTAACAAAATAAAGGTTTCATGAGTGTTTTAAGGAAGTTTTAACTTTGTCACGGTACATGATATTTTCTGGAAATTATTCAGAGCGGCTCGCTGAGATAGCGTGACTGCCAACTTGCGATGAATTGTGTTCGCGTTTGATTACAGCTTTAGACCTAACTTTTCTGTGTTGTTCAACTTACAAAGAAAGCTTACAATTATTAAATCTGCTTCCTATCTGCTACTGGTATGAGTACCAAGATATAGGCTTCTTTTTCAAATTGATCAATGACCTAATTGCTGTTGATAAAATTGTGATACCAGAGATCCGTCCCGTTGGATCCGCTCAATCCTCTAGGAACCCAACAATACCGAAATTTCGCATCCAAAAATGCAAAACTACAACATTTCAAAGGTCGTATATCAACCGAACATCTAGAATTTGGAACTCATTAACTGATGAACTTAACTTATCTCTAACTTTATGCATTGTCTTCTTTTAAATTGATAGTTTCTAATTATTACTTTACTTCATTAGCTAATTCTTAAGTATTAGATTAACCACGAACATGGAAAACAATTTTTCCTAAATGTAATCAGCCTCGCTCTCGCTCCTTTACATTATATTTGCTGCTATTAATCAGTCAGCATTATTTTTGTATTTATTTTTAAATTGTATATAATCCAGATTATATACAATTTATAGCCGTAACCCTGCTACGATGTCGAGTGTGTTGCTAATTTTCCTTGTGTTGTTTTACGTATTTTCATTTGTTTTTGTAACTGAGTCTATTTTGGCCGGAAAGTTAATAAAAAATATATAAAAAAATAAAAAATAAATTTAGCAAAGTGCATGCAGGAAAACTTGAAGATTTCTAATGATCTGAGTAGTCTTTTTCAATTAGTGGGGTAAAGAAGCAAAGCGTGTTAAACAAACCAAATATACGAGCAGTAAATAGACCGTAAAGAGACGTTAATGTTGTAGGGACAATCAAGTTGAACATTTTTCATGTATATTATTATTAAGTAATAGCATATGGTGTCTGTGCAATTTGCAAGACTAAGTGCATGTGGTGCGTTTGAGAGTTTGGTGTATTGTAACAAACGTCTGTTACTACTCTTAAACTCACTCTTGCATGATTATTTTAGTTGTATTCGAAAGCTTACCATTTGTTGTTTATTTTACACTTTTAAATAGTTTTACATTTACAACAAACGAAACAATGACCATACCTTCATATTGTCTGCGATCAAAATATTCTCAGGAAGGAGCGCATTATGAACGATCTGCTTGGAAGAAAGGTAGCTGATAGCTTCTATTAGATCTTTTGCAATTGTGGCGACCATGTTTCCAGTAAGATTGTAGTCATTTTTTTCAAAAAAGTCAGGAAGCATTTGCGTTGATGGAAGTTCGTAAACTATCAGACTTGAAAACGCAATAGAAACAAATATTAAAAAGCAATATTTTGAAATCTTTCCAACAGCATGCAATCAAATCCACTTTCTAACGCCTTTTCAAACAGATGTTTCGATCAACGGTTTTTTAATCGGTTTTCTAACGTTTTTCTAATAGGTTTCTAACTTCAGCAATGGATATTGGTGGTAGAAACTTGTAAATTTATGGTAAAAAATTTATATATTTAACTATAACGCAAAATAGACATACAAGTCATCATTTTCCAGCTCTTCTTTTGATGTTCCTGGCAACTCTGGATCCCTTATACAACTTGTCTTGTCAGCTGAGAGGAACGGAATTAAACAATATAGTATGTCAAACATTTTGGACCCAAATTTTGATATAAATCCATGTCGGCAATATAACGCAAAAAAACACTATTTTACCTTCGCCACTCCACAAGAAAGCCAAGACGTTGCGATGTCCACCATCTGAGCATAACGAGGAGAGAATAATTGTCGTGTTTCTCCAAGCGTTCTCGTCATCATTTTCATAAACGTCAACCAGACGCAATTCTTCCTCTCCCTTGACTTCTTGTAGTGCAGCAAATGAGATCTAAAAACGAAAACAATTTATATGATGTTAAACAATTTCTTTCTTTCTTTCTTTCTTTCTTTCTTTCTCTCTTTCTATCTTTCTCTCTTTCTATCTCTCTCTCTCTCTCTCTCTCTCTCTCTCTCTCTCTCTCTCTCTCTCTCTCTCTCTCTCTCTCTCTCTCTCTCTATCTTTCTCTCTTTCTCTCTTTCTCTCTTTCTCTCTTTCTCTCTTTCTCTCTTTCTCTCTTTCTCTCTTTCTCTCTTTCTCTCTTTCTCTCTTTCTCTCTTTCTCTCTTTCTCTCTTTCTCTCTTTCTCTCTTTCTCTCTTTCTCTCTTTCTCTCTTTCTCTCTCTTTCTCTCTTTCTCTCTCTTTCTCTCTTTCTCTCTTTCTCTCTTTCTCTCTTTCTCTCTTTCTCTCTTTCTCTCTTTCTCTCTTTCTCTCTTTCTCTCTTTCTCTCTTTCTCTCTTTCTCTCTTTCTCTCTTTCTCTCTTTCTCTCTTTCTCTCTTTCTCTCTTTCTCTCTTTCTCTCTTTCTCCTCTTTCTCTCTTTCTCTCTTTCTCTCTTTCTCTCTTTCTCTCTTTCTCTCTTTCTCTCTTTCTCTCTTTCTCTCTTTCTCTCTTTCTCTCTTTCTCTCTTTCTCTCTTTCTCTCTTTCTCTCTTTCTCTCTTTCTCTCTTTCTCTCTTTCTCTCTTTCTCTCTTTCTCTCTTTCTCTCTTTCTCTCTTTCTCCCTTTCTCCCTTTCTCCCTTTCTCCCTTTCTCCCTTTCTCCCTTTCTCCCTTTCTCCCTTTCTCCCTTTCTCCCTTTCTCCCTTTCTCCCTTTCTCCCTTTCTCCCTTTCTCTCTTTCTCTCTTTCTCTCTTTCTCTCTTTCTCTCTTTCTCTCTTTCTCTCTTTCTCTCTTTCTCTCTTTCTCTCTTTCTCTCTTTCTCTCTTTCTCTCTTTCTCTCTTTCTCTCTTTCTCTCTTTCTCTCTTTCTCTCTTTCTTCTCAAGTACATAACTACACGTGATTTTAAAAATTTCAATCCGGAGAAATTCAAGGCTGACTTGAGTTCCATACCATGGAACACTATTAATAACTGTGAATCTCCGGAAGAAATGTTGAATGTTTGGCAACATTTATTTACCACTGTTGCCGATAAACATGCACCGATAAGAACCAAAAGGGTCAGACATAAAAAGTCTCCCTGGATAACACCCCGCATAAGAACACTAATTATTAATAGAAATAAGTTAAAAAGGAAGGCAGTTATTAATAATACTCCTGACTTATGGTGTGATTTCAAAAAAATTAGAAATGCTGTAAATAATGAAAGTAAAGAAGCTAAAGCAACTTTCTATCGTAGCCAGATAGAATCCAGTCTTGGTAATCCCAAGGCTATTTGGAATACTATAAATCAATTAACTCACCGTAAGAAAACAAGTACTACGTCTATTAGGGAGTTAAAAATAGATGGGAAATCGTTCACAGAGCCAGTAGAGATTTGTGAAATATTAAATGATCATTTTATCCAAGTAGGATCTAATTTGGCTTCATCAATTCCCGTAAGTGAGACAAATTTTAAAGATTACGTTAAACCAGTTAATACTTCCTTTTGTCTACAAAAAAATACTGAAACCGTAGTCTTAAAACTTTTAAATAAACTGCAGGTGCACAAGGCCACTGGCCTTGATAATATTTCAAGCAGACTGATTAAGGTATCTGCTCTAATTATTTCTGACTCATTAACTGTAATAATAAATAAATCTATTGAGACTGGCATATTTCCTTCTCAATGGAAACATGCTAAGGTATTTCCATTGTTCAAAGCTAATGATCGAACGGACCGGTTTAACTATAGGCCAATATCAGTTTTGCCTATGTTATCCAAGATATGCGAAAGAGTAGTATATGATCAACTCTATATGTATCTATCTAATAATAATATTTTAAATAAATATTAATCCGGATTCCGTTCTCTTCATTCAACAGTTACTGCTTTACTAGATGCAACCAATGAGTGGTACCTGAATATGGATAATGACATGATAAATTTAATAACATTCCTGGATCTAGCTAAGGCATTTGATACGGTTTCCCATCATATCCTGTTAGAAAAACTAAATGTTTACGGCATCTGTGGAAAATCTCTTGACTGGTTTGCATCATATTTGTCAAATAGACAGCAAAGTTGTGTTGTAGAAGGACATATTTCAAAACCTCAAAAAATAACTTGCGGTGTTCCACAAGGGTCTATTTTGGGGCCATTATTGTTCTTATTGTTTATTAATGATTTGCCTGCATGTCTGCAATATACAAAAGCACGCATGTATGCAGATGATACCTCATTAAGTGCTGCCTCTAAATCAACTAGTGAATTGCAATCTCACGTCAAGTGTGATCTTGACAGTGTTCACAAATGGCTCAAAGCTAATAAACTTAGTTTAAATGTGACTAAAACTGAATACATATATATTGCTACATCATTTAAATTGGCCAATTTAGGTAGAGTTTTTACAATTACGATAGGAAGTCAACCGATTAAAAGGGTTAAATCCACTAAATGCCTGGGGGTATATTTTGATGAAAATATGTCCTGGAGTAAACATATAGATCATTTAAGCAAAAAAGTTTGTCGTTCTATTAATGGTCTTAAACAAGCACGGAAATTTGTACCAAAACAAACTCTTGTTTCCATTTATAATGCGCTTACTCAGCCTTATTTTGACTATTGTGATACTGTTTGGGGAAACCTAAGTATAAAGGTCCCTCATCCTGTTTGCAAAAATTTCAAAATCGTGCGGCTCGTATTATTACTTTTCAAGGTTATGATACGAGATCTGCTGATATATTAGAAGAATTAAATTGGGAAAATTTATCACAAAGAAGAGACAAACATTTATGCTTAATGGTTTATAAAGCTCTAAATAATAGAGTTCCTGGTTATTTAAATGACCTTTTTGTTAAGTGCCCAGATTATATTTCTTACAGGTCTAAACTTAGGGACAGTGAAATAAATTTAGCATTAACTCGAGCTCCCAGAACTGAATGTTTTAAGGGAAGCTTCTCGTATAGAGGTGTGCAAATGTGGAATTCTCTTCCACACGATTATAAAATACCGCAATCACTAACTACTTTTAAAGACAAATTGTCTGATTTGAAAAATTGTCATTGTGTATCTTAATTGTTTATAATTATCTATTGTATATTTTTATTTTATAAAATTTGTAAAATTATTTAATATATATGTATATATTATCATACGGCTTTCATGTAAAGAAGTGTCAACTTATGAAACTACCGTATTGAAATAAAAGTGAATCAATCAATCAATCAATCAATCAAATCTTTCTCTCTGTCTCCCCGTCTCCCCGTTTCCCCGTTTCCCCGTCCCGCCGTCCCGCCGTCCCGCCGTCCCGCCGTCCCGCCGTCCCGCCGTCCCGCCGTCCCGCCGTCCCGCCGTCCCGCCGTCCCGCCGTCCCGCCGTCCCGCCGTCCCGCCGTCCCGCCGTCCCGCCGTCCCGCCGTCCCGCCGTCCCGCCGTCCCGCCGTCCCGCCGTCCCGCCGTCCCGCCGTCCCGCCGTCTCGCCGTCCCGCCGTCCCGCCGTCCCGCCGTCCCGCCGTCCCGCCGTCCCGCCGTCCCGCCGTCCCGCCGTCCCGCCGTCCCGCCGTTCCGCCGTCCCGCCGTCCCCCCGTCCCCCCGTCCCCCGTCCCCCCGTCCCCCCGTCCCCCCCTCCCCCCTTCCCCCCTTCCCCCCTTCCCCCCCTTCCTTCCTTGCTTGCTTGCTTGCTTGCTTGCTTGCTTGCTTGCTTGCTTGCTTGCTTGCTTGCTTGCTTGCTTGCTTGCTTGCTTGCTTGCTTGCTTGCTTGCTTGCTTGCTTGCTTGCTTGCTTGCTTGCTTGCTTGCTTGCTTGCTTCCTTGCTTGCTTGCTTTCCTTTTTTCTTTCTTTCTTTCTTTCTTTCTTTCTTTCTTTCTTTCTTTCTTTCTTTCTTTCTTTCTTTCTTTCTTTCTTTCTTTCTTTCTTTCTTTCTTTATTCTTTCTTTCTTTCTTTCTTTCTTTCTTTCTTTCTTTCTTTCTTTCTTTCTTTCTTTCTTTCTTTCTTTCTTTCTTTCTTTCTTTCTTTCTTTCTTTCTTTCTTTCTTTCTTTCTTTCTTTCTTTCTTTCTTTCTTTCTTTCTTTCTTTCTTTCTTTCTTTCTTTCTTTCCTTCTTTCCTTCTTTCTTTCTTTCTTTCTTTCTTTCTTTCTTTCTTTCTTTCTTTCTTTCTTTCTTTCTTTCTTTCTTTCTTTCTTTCTTTCTTTCTTTCTTTCTTTCTTTCTTTCTTTCTTTCTTTCTGCCTTGTCTCACTTCACTTCCATCTGTTTTCTTCTGTATCTCCATAACCTTCCTACTGAACTATTGTTTTACCTTAGGATAATTATAATCAATCAGAGAAAGATACTATAAATAGAAGGTACAGGGGTAGGAAACAGTAAACTAACCCCACTTTCACTAGCATTCCATCTCATTTCATTGACACTGGTCACCCTGTTTCATTTAATGATTTTAAAATATATTTTTTTAGTTTGAACTCCTCTTAAGCGAAATTCTACTTATTTGGAATCTTAAACCTTCTCTAAATGCACATATTCGTTCTGCACCGCTTTCTCTATGATAATATATCTGTCAGCTTTCATTTATTCTTTTATTGGTTTACTGTTTCCTACAACTGTATAACTTCTATTTATCGTATTCTTCTCTGATCGGTTAATGCATGTTTAATTATTGATAACTCCGTAAATATATACCTAGGTATTCTGGACTTGTAGTTATTATCTCTGAAGATGTTGTGATGTTAACAACAAAACGTAAGATTTTTATTATTAAATATTATGATTTTACTAGTGTGTCTGATTGAATGGTTATTCGAAAGATATTTTGCTGGGCTTTGATATTTATAATTAGACTACGCTTCTGGCCCGATCAATCCATAGCTAATTGTCTTACCTTGATTTTTTCTTCACAACCAAACAGTTTAATGTTTTCGAGCAATCTTATGGAATATTTCCTGTTTGAAGTTGTTTCCAGGAGTCCTTTCCTCACGGCCGGGATCAATGCTTTATTCTTAAGTTCTATCTTGCAGTGACGTTCTTGCAAAGCTCGTGGTTTTCCTATGTCAGTAAAGTCAAAATTAGTACGAAAACTATATCGGCTAACTTTTGGGTTAAAAACTCTATTTCGACCACAATACAACGTAGCGTTTATTATTGTTTTTTCAATCAATTTCAGGTTTCGTTCATTGTAGCTCTCCACATTTGACTTTTCATGATATGGCGAGATAACAACCATTAAAAATTACAAGTCGTTTACTATCCCTCGTTTCATTCAACGTTTTTTGAAGCCGAGCGCAGTATTAGCGTGAACGCTGATCCCAGCGAAGAGTATTACAGAACAAAGAAAACATCTAAGGGTAATTTGGAGGTTTTTTTAAAGCAACGCAAAACACGTGGGTAGTAGTGTTGTTACTTTCGAATGAACTCAATTGATTTGCTAGAATAGCGCTGTATGCTATTTCTTCTATGTAAAACTCGATGTTTCCCTCGGCGCCAGCCAAAAGTCTTAGGTGTATAACAAAGCGCTTGTTGACTTTTCCCTCGAGAATCATCGAGTTTTACGGTCCCTCAGGCCTTGGGTCCGTAAAACTCGATGTTTCCCTCTGCGTTATTCAACAAGTGTATATTATTGACCGTTAAATAATGGACATATCGTCTTTCTAACCAACGGTTTCTAGGACGTAGTGCATTGTGAATTTTCTCCGGTGTCCAGTTTCTAACAATACAAATTACCAAATTGGCTTTACTTTAGTGCCCCGTCTGTTTCTTGGAGGTGTCCGCTGAATAGTGAGTGGTTTATTATAGCTACAGTAAATAGTAAAAGGAAATTTCACGACCCGATCGCGTTAGTGTCGGTTCAATTGAGTGTGTCCGCTTAATTGAGATAATTACTTTACGTCTCGAATTTCGTATCATATGAAATTCAAAGTGCGCTCGAATTGCATTGAGGTCGATAGACCTTAACAAATTTAATTAACAAGTTATATATGAAAGTTATATATACTGTTTTACTTAAACGATTATAGTTCCTACCTTGCGCATTTCCACGCTGCGTTGCTGCAGCAGGTTTTGAAAAAGGCCATAGTGTAGCAATCTTGTCGCGTACCATTGGAGCTGAGAAGGTGTAGAGAAATGGGTTGATCGAACTGTTTATTGGCAGCACAAATACCGCAATCCAGGCATAGACTTGCTTCTTCGGGTCGTGAAAGTCTCCAGCTAAGCATAAGATGCTTATTACGATGACAGGAAACCAGCAGAAAAAATCAGTAAGGATAATAAACATCATTCTCTTGGCGATTGTTGACTCTTTGTTCGTTCGTGTCGACCTCGCAGCTCTCGCTGATTTGAGGACTGTTCGATACATCATAACGTAAGCCACAAGCATGTAAAAGAATGAGATACCGTTGAGAAAGATGAAAATAACAACAGAGTATTCCCAACCAGCTAATCTCTTGACCGACAGTTGAAGTGGAAGACAGACCCCAGAGCGACCAAACATATTCACATTCTCTTCATTATCGTAGAAGTAGTCATTGTTTAGCAAAGGAGCAACTGAAATAGCCGAGCCCAAAAGCCATACAAGGATCATAATTATGACTGCTTTTTTGATGGAAATGCGTTCAAAACGCATTGAAAAGACAATGCAAACAACGCGATCAAGTGTAACCATGCACAATGTCAAGACAGACACTTCACTAGATAGTATTGAAAGAACACCGGCAAAGCTACAAAGAGTACCTCCTCGCCAAGAAACATCGTGTTTAAAGTAAACACCTCGCCACACAGTATCTTTGTAAGCTATCATCAACATGTAAACTCCCATTAAGAAATCGGCCACCGCAAGATTGGTTAAAAGAAATGAGTTCACTTGGCCTTTATCCTTTCCAATTATCCTCCACAAAATTACACCCAAGTTTCCTGCACAAGCAATCGCCCCAAAAACCCAAATAAAGTACTTAAGAAATGTGTTTTTAAGCAATTCGTCACAACTTGATAAGCCGCTGCCTTGAAGCGATGTACAAGAAACACCTGGTACTGCTTTCTCGGCGTAACAACACAAAGTGAAGTGGTCGACTTTCCTATACAATGCATTGAATAAAAAAATAATAGTATCAGGATAGCAGAACAAAAACGGATAATCCTGGATCCTAGATTTAGACTTGTGAAAAGAAAGTTGGTCATTTATTCTTTAAAGGAAGACATTTCATCACCACGACAACAGCAGGGAATTTTGTCTGCGCTGTTCAAAAATATCGCGGGCTCATTGTGTTTTGTGATCGTCTGTGGCGAAATTTTGAAAATGTGGAGAAGGTATACCGACCAAGATATCTTCAAGATTTAATTACTAACAATCTGTCGGTCAACCAGAGTGTTAAACTATCTTGTCCAATTAGTGGAGACACTGACGTTCTTCTGATAGGTGAAAGAAGACATTTTAGCCACGAAGGTGTATAAATATCGAAGACGAATTGATGGTACGAAGAAGCCGCATTGGAGTCAAATTGACAGCGAATGTTTGATCGACTATAAACTCAAAATTTGCCTTCTTCCCCAAATTTAAATGCTGGTTTTCTTTTATTCCATTACTGCTTTTGATATCGGAGAGGTATTTCGTAATGGGAAAATTGTATAAAGTGGGTAAATTACGTATTTATTCCTTTCATCCGACTACTTGTTTACTAGTTAGTGCGGTCTTTAAAACCTACTCAGATTCTGTCTTATGTCGAGCAAGACCTCTTAACTGCCACAATGTTGTGCTAAGTTTATGTATAATTCGGTTTGTACATAGAAATATATAATCAGTTTTTTTGTCTCACTCAAATCTTACAATAAAATTTGACATGCCTACGCTACTAATTTCATTGCGGCAACGACATGCAAATATTGTCAATTTCTGCAAAATCTGCCCTATTGCTCCAAAATGATTTTACCGATTGTCAGTCTTTAGTCGATTTTCTTAAATTTTAACGACACTTTTTTGTTTTAAAAATTGTAGAAATGGGGCTTTGAGCTCAATTAAACTGCGTGCATTTGAAGCCACGGCATGTTGACCACAACGTACTCAACCCGTTGTCACCAAATTTAATATCGTACGCTTCACTAAAATATCTTTCTTTTTCTTCACGTTGTGGGAGGCTGCTTCTGACTGTTTCCAGTGTCCTTTCACAAGCCGTTTGCTAAACTATACACCTTTTTCTGGGGGAAATAAGGGTTGTGGGGGGGGGGGGGGGGGGGAATTTACCGCCGTCTTTATTTATGTTTATGAAGCCCTGGGGACAACTCGCGCGACTATCACGCAATCTCCACGAGCGCATGCGCGGACAAAATTCTCTGCTGTTTACCACGACCGAAACTGCTGGTCGATATTTCTCTATTAACGGGCAAGATCCCATGAGAGCGTCAAAGCCCCTATTTCTTTCTAACTTGTCCTCATCAGACCTTCTTGTCTGATCAGACATTAGTATCTTATTCCGGCTAACCCTAGACGTCACGATTTTTTCAACAACAGGAGAACCTTCCAAGTAAAAAGGGGAAAAAAACATGCGTTTCAAGGCCGTCGGAAATCTTGACCTCGTGTAACGTCTACAAAGCGAAATCACCATTTTACTTAACATTGTACCGAAGCTCCAGTAGCGGCGAAACAAAAGTACATCCCTAGATCAATATATTCGAAGAGAGGAGGTACAATTGTCTATTTCGTGCTATTTCCACTACGCATTATGCATCCGATTTTCAAGTATTATGTGTTTTACTCTGGATAACGCCAGACGATTTTACTCGTCGCAGAGAAATCCCACCAACGGGAAAACTGTTAATCATTAAATTACTAAATTGGCAAGATTGAGTTGTCCTAGGATATATGTCGCCGAAGGAGTTGAATTTGACGAGATGAAAAGAAAAATCAATACTTACAATTCTTTTAATGATTTAAGTGGACTAAATAGACCTTCAGGAATTCTTTCAAAGTGGTTTTTTGATAGGTCGCTAAAAAGATTACGCAAAAGCGAATATTTTAGTTACAATATATATATATTTTGGTTATTGATAATAAATGTATTGATTTTGATGGTAAAAGTGCAGTACAAGCGCCTAATATATTTTTCCCAACCGGCATGTCATAGACACCTTAAATTCTTGCGGAACATTTTTGGAACATCAAATGTAAATCGTGTTCAAACAATTTTAGACAGGACTGTCTAAAAACACGGAATTTAAAATTATAGAAAAATGTATTTTAGTAGCATTGCAACATGGTAAAAGTGTACAATTCAACAATATAGCACCCGTTTCAGCACCCCCTAACTGGCCCACCTTCAAGGAGCTGGAATTACTTGTGCAAAATATCTGCAGAGTTCCATTCCGTACTAGCTCTACAGATGACTTTTGGATCACTTGGATATTACGTGACATTCCCGTACCCGATAAATTCTTTGGGGTTTTTGATGAAACTGGGAAGAATAGCTTTGTCGTTACTGTTTATTTGTCTATTATTTTAGATTCAAAATTTTCAAATAGTCCTAGCCAAAAGTGATCAAATTAAGTTGCAAAATGCCAAGAACAGCAAAGCTTTCCAACAATTTTGACTACATTTAACAGTTATACCATGAACTCGAGTTGTATATGAGCTCATAGCCAACGAGGCGCTTCGCCGAGTTGGCTATTAGTTCGTATACAACGAGAGCGAATGGTATAACTGTTTTATTATATATCCAAGTGTTATACAGTGTACAAGAGACAAAATTACAGCGAAATGTTTGAAACAACAAACTTCCGGCATAGGCAACTAATACTTCCGCCATGCGTAATGATCATTCACATAGAGTTTCTCGCTGAGCCGTTCGGTAAACAGCTTCGAAATGTTGTATAAATGTTGCTCGAGAGGCAAAAATTGTGTTAAGCAGATCAACAAAAAAGATAAAAAGGTACCTTTATGAAGTCAAAAGATGGGTCAGTTGTTTATATTAGCGTTGCTGTCCTGAAAAAGGTTTTGATTTCATGCAAAAATGAAACTGAAACACCTTCGGCAGTGAAACTAAATTACTTAGTTGGTTGTTTTTGAAAAAGAACATGCTTTTTACTACTCCAAATGCTTATCTAAATAAAAAAGGTCTCTTTACTGGTGATCTCCTACGAAATGTGTGTTGTAAGCTTGATTTTAACTGTGAGTTTCTTTGTTTGGCAACAAATGAATATCAACCCGTTAATTTAGTCGGGTTTTTGAAGTAAAAAGACGTAATTTTTAGGTGAATTTCACCATTTAACATGCTAAATTGTGTATTTGTTAATGTATTTTTACACAATGTTGTTTTTTTATACATTGGTTTGATGGTATTGATGTGTTTCTGTATAAAAATCCGTCAATTTCAACTCTTTTCGGCAGTAAAAAAACATACCGCCATCTTGTTTTTCCTCTACTAGCAGGATATGAGCTGATAGCCTGGTAGTAGGGAACCAATCAGGTTACGCAAAAGCTCATATCCGATAGCATGCTATATAATAATGGTAGATGTACCGTACCTGGACTAACAAAGTCGCACACTGCAACCATATTCTTGTCGTAATAATAACAATTCAAGAGACTCAAATACTGACAGACGTTAGGTAGACGTTTGTCAAGCTCATGCAATTACTCAGAAAAGATTTCTAAGCCCCAAACAGGGTTCGAAATTGCAACCTTCTATTGATCGGTTAGCCGCTCTAACCATTGAGCCACTGAGGCTCCATAGTCATATGTGATCCTAAGTGGTAGCGTTTGCATATAAGATGTAGTTAAAGTGATATGATAAGTTGTACGTATACATGTGGTGCATTTGGTACGTTTGCGAGCTTGGTGGTGTTATTACATATAAATATAGTAAATCAAAAATACTTGCAGAATGATGAGGCATTGTAGTGCAATTCATATAATTACCTTTTGATGGTGATGTGTTTGTTATTTCGAAATTTGATTATTCATAAAACTCACAACTCAATTAAATCTTTAATTTTTTAACGAGTCGAGTACGAGTTCGATAAAATTCGTCTGCATAGTTTTCTTTTTAAATTGAATAAAATTGTTTTTCATTTTAATTTCGAATTTAGTAGTGGTAGTTAGGAAAGGGGAAATGCCACTCTAAATACAAAAATGAAAAGACAAAATAGACGGTTTGAAAGATGCAGTGCATGCAAAAGCAGGGTCATTAAAACTTCTCAATTTTGAATTCGTTGTGGTTTGCTTGTTAATACAGGTTAATTTTGTTAGTTACTGGATCGTTAACCTAGAGTAAAATACCTTCCCTTTGTTAGGTTAACTACGTGTAGGTTTGTTACCGAAAGCGAGGTAATTATGTCACTTACTACTGAAGTAGCTACTGAGCACGTTATCACAAAAGTTGTCCAAAAAAACACAAGTTAGCCAACTACCACATGGTCGTTGTACACCAACGAACTTCGGATGGGCATTAGACCCAACCACGCATACATCAAGTTAATGCCACGGGATAATACATATATATATATATATATATATATATATATATATATATATATATGCGAAGTTGAATTGATACTCGGGTAATTAATGACGATAAAGGTTGTTCCGAGCAAGTAGAAAAGTTACTTGACCACGGCTGGATTCGAATCCGCGACCTTCGGTTTACTAGTCCGACTTTCTACCAACTGAGCTACGCGGTCAACGCCGGAGAAGGTGGAGGGACTGGGGTTTAAAAAACTTTCTCGTTTCATCAAGTCAGCATGGAACTGTACTCAGTTCAGACTGTATAATGCGAAGTGGAAATTGGAGAACAGCACTCGGAGAACAACCTTTATCATCATTACTTACCCGAGTATCAATTTCCACTTCGCATTATACAGTCTGAACTGAGTACAGTTCGATGCTGACTTGATTAAACGAGATAGTTTCGAAATTCAGTCTGTAAACTACCCATTCCCTCGACCTTCGCCGGCATTGACCGCGTAGCTCAGTTGGTGGAGCGTCGGACTAGTATACCGAAGGTCGCGGGTTCGAATCCAGCCGTGGTCAAGTAACTTTCTACTTGCCCGGTATGGCTTCGTTCACTCGGAGAACAACCTTTATCATTATACATATATACATATATACATATATACATATATACATATATACATATATACATATATATATATATATATATATATATATATATATATATATATATATATATATATATATATATTATATATATATATATATATATATATTATCCCGGGGCATTAACTTGATTTATGCGTGGTTGGGAGTAATTATTATAAATAAACAACCGCGGTACATCAAAGAAAACCGAGGTAACCGTGAACTAAGTAATAGATAAATTCAGAGAACGATTGATGTATGCTATATAAACCCCCGATATCGCGTACATCCCGACGTTCGAGGGATTTATCTGACTTAATTTATTATTGAGGAGGTTTTCCAACAAAGTTTTGTCTTTTTTTTCCCACCTTGGACAAAGATTTTCCTTGTTTTTTTTTTCTTCAATTCATTTCGTTTCTAATTATTATTCAAGGGCTTTATGCGATATAAAGCCCTCGAAAGAACAAAGAAAACCGACTCAATAATAAATGAAAATAACATTTAAACGCAGCTGAACGATAGCATATTACATCAAATTAATAAAATCATTAACGCTGCCAATTGCGTCAAAAAACGGAATAAAAAAGTTTTTCCCGAAGTTTGTAAAATGATAAAATGTCAACTCGTTTTTTATTATAAATAGCATATTTAGAAACAGTAAACGAATTTTCAAATATTCTATCAATAAACGAGACACGCCTTGTTATATCCTTTACTGAAGGAAACAAATAAAAAGAAAAAATAGTGCTATTTTATGTTAATATAAGTTCTCAAAAGCACATTATAGTATACACGCTGCATTTAAAATATTTTTCAAATCATACAGTTTCTCCAACTTCGTTAAATCTTTGAACGCTCCGGGTTTAATTTTTTGAATATTATTATCCTGAAGAAATCTGAAAAAGAAGAACATTGCTCAATTACTCAAAAATAATAAGATTTAGCTGTTTTTGGACTGTTAAATCAAGAAGAATGTGTTTAAAGACACGTATTAAACATTAAGTTACTGAATGATTGAATGGTTGAATGATTGAAGCATTGAAGAATTGAAGAATTGAAGTATTGACGGATTGAAGGATTGAAGGATTGAATTATTGAACTATTGAATTATTGAATTATTGAATTATTTATTTATTTAATTATTTAATTATTTAATCACCTAATTAACTAATTACTTCATTGCTTCATTGCTTCATTGCTTCATTATTTCATTACTTCGTTACTTCAATACTTCATTACTTCATTACTTCACTACTTCACTACTTCATTACTTCATTACTTCATTACTTCAATACTTCATTACTTCATTACTTCATTACTAATATTTGAAATATTTGATTATTTAACTGTTTAACGAGAAGGTTACTAATACTTTTGTTTATATGTAATTATACTTCATTCCGTCCAGCTGTCGTCCATGCATGTACGAGATCACGCACCCATCCATCAATCTATCGATCTATTTTATCCATCCCACAATTCATCATCCATCCATGCATGCATCTATTCAATCATCTACCATTTTATTTACCAACCGATTTATTCACCGCCTTAACCTTGTCCCTCCAACCATTGCACCAAGCTACCTATCTATCAAATCTATCAATGTATCATATGAACTAACCATCTAGCTATCCAGATAACAACCATCTGCATAACTATCAATATGTGTATACATCCATCCATCTGTTCACCAACCCACCCACTCAAAACACTAGTATTTTAAAAATCTATTAAAAAAAAATACCAAAAACTTACAAAACTTTAAGATCACCAAGTCCGCTGAAAACTTTACTATCTATTTCCAACAAACGGTTTGAATCAAGATATCTGAAAGAAAGAATAAGCAGAGACACTGAGAAAAATGTTATTTAAAAACCATTTTTCCAATATAAAGTTTCAAATTTATTTTATTTATTACACAATTTCAAAAGGTGAAATAATTCTTAATACTGCATTTCTAATAGGAGATAAATCTTTAAAAAATATAATAATGTTATACGTTACAGTACTATTTATTAAGCTTGTTGTCGTAAAGAACTTACAAGTATTGAAGATTTTGAAGATTCTCGAACACGTTGGTTTGAAGAGCTTTCAATCGATTAAGACGTAGACTCCTAAAACAATTCAAAACCGAGGTACATTTAACGAGGTTGATTTATATTGTTGCAATAGATATACCAGGCGGGAAACGTAATTTGAAAATGAAAATAAGTGCCCAGCAAATAACTTTTAGACAAAATAAATGTAATTAGCTAACGTTTCGTTGCTTGAAACGCAACATCATCAGAGCAATTTGAAAGCTTAAGGATAATTATAGTAGATTTTTTGTGTGACCCTTTGATCAACAACAAAGATGTTCTTTAATACAGACCATGAGATTTCGGTTGATTGATGCTTGTGAGAGAATTCTTTCTACAGACAGAGATTCAGCGCCAAGTAAGGAAGTTGAACGGATTATTTAGGTTGTTATTCGGCAGGTCTAGTCTGTATTGTGGTTGTGGAATGGTCAGTTGGATGTTCTTGGACGGATATCAGTTGTCTTCAAGACAGTTTGTACGTGAGACAGTTCTTGATGTACTTGAAGTGGTCTTGGTCGCATATTTGGAGCAGGCGCGTTCTATAAACTCTTACAAATGGATGGCTTAAATTTTGGGTAACGAAAGGAACTGTAAATTATACACAGCAATCGTCGCGAGAAGGTTTTCTGTAAACAGTGTGCGTAAGACTGCTATTTTCCTTTTTTGTAATTAGAATGTTCAAGAAAAGTAGGGATTGATTTTTATCTCGTGCCTCCATGGGGTATTTGATGGAAGAGCTTATGCTGCATGTTAAGATAGTCAAGGAAAGAATGTAAAGACTCTTCTTCGTGAAGGAAGGTGTTGAAGGTGCCGTCAACAAACTTCCGCTAAAAACTTTGTTTGAGACATGAAAATCCATGAAAAACTGTTCTTTCAAAATTTTCCATAAATAGTTTGGCCAAAACAGGAAAGAAAGGACACTCCGTTGCAGCCCTTTCTGTTGGCTCGTAAAATGGATCACGCCATTTGAAAAATATAAAAAATTTAAACAGTTTCAAAAAGGTGAAGGTTTCACCAACAGAAAGACCAGTTTGGTCGTTAGATTTGTTTTTCGCGTGATATAAAATTATGGGGACTTCTGTGAGGGTTATCTGCCCCGATAACACACTTACCAATCACACTAACACCAACACTACAATTTATTAACAAAATAAGAATCTCGCCTAATATAAAAGCTTGATAAGTTAATAGAATATATCATTATTTTTAAAAAAGGACTCTGGTAACGTGCAGCTTCAGGGAATTCCTAATGTTGACGGAGATGAATTGCGCTATAAATTAAGTTTTGGCAAGTAATAATATTTATATGTTAACCAGAATAAAATTGTCTCTGGTTTAACAAGAGGAAAATGCGCAAGTTAAAGATATATGTATAGACATGTTGTGCAGAAAGAGTGAATCCGAGGCTGATAGAATATTAAATTCTTTCACTTGCATAGTTTTGGCAGTAATTTGTGATATATTCATGTTTGCTTAGGATAGAAAAACTATAATAGAAACGGGTAAAGGAACACAGCTGCGGTCACGTTTCTACTCAATTCTCTTCACTTTTCTATTAGGTTATTATACTACATCAGGCATGTTTATCAACAAAATCCTCTGCTTTAAACAATTCTTGGTTTTCATCTGACGTCACGGCGGCCATATTGAGGCACAGAAACAATGAAATGGCGGCCATGTTGATGCACAATCTTTATCATTTGGGAATTTAAATCTATTCTTATTCAAACATTTCGTATTGATTTACCGCCCCAACGGAAACGACCCATAAAGAAAAAAATGGCCGCCATTTCATTTTTCTCGGAAGTGAATAGGGCACGATATACCGTCAGTGAGAAGCCAATTAGATTACATGAAAAGTAGTTTTCTAAGTATGTGCTAATTATGGATATATTGTTATTTCAGAAATGGAAATGAAAATTAAATGTCAATAATTTTAAACAGAACAATTTAATTATAACAGTAATTACAGAAATACAATTATAATTCCCTTTGTTAAACTATAGTTTTGTGTCAAATGATTACTCTGTACTTACAACACTTTTATCTTATTTCCAGGTGGAAACAGTCCAAGTTCCAACTCTTTGATAAAGTTCATACTGAGATCTCTAGATATGCAAATAAAAAAACATTTAAATGTTTTATTAAGTTATATATAACAAATAGATAAATGTTCAAAAACTTTACTTCAATTTACTAAAATACCGAAGTTTAAAGTTGAATTGACATATTAAAATTTTAAACGCGGTAAAAAAAAAAAATAATAAAAATCTAAAAAATTAATTAACTTTTTCTTTTTGTTAAAGCGGCGTGTGATTTTTTGAAAACTAAGTAGAAATTTGCATATTTCAATTGTTTATTATGAACTAAAAAAATTGAATGGTTATACCAAACTCGTTTGTTAAGTTAATTCAATGTTAATTTACGACCATTTTTATACTTGGGAAGCAAGCCGGAAGAACCTCTAAAACAGTGCAAGCGTTTTTACGTTTTTGATTGACTTTTGCTCGAGTCAATCAGAACGCCCGAAACAATCTGGAAGCGAAAAACACTAGATGATTTGTGCGATAATTTTTTTGTAATTTTAGCGTAATTGGCATGTATGTTTGCTACTCGGTTTGTTAGACTGATGCTAGTATCAAATCACTCATCTGCAATCGAGAGCAAAATTGTTGATACAATTGTTGGTATTTGTCAATAGATTTCAACATTTACGAACAGATCTAAAAAATGCAGGTATGATGCACACCTAGGGCTAGCATGTAGTGAAAAAGTAAATTTTAGAATTGAAATAAACATTGAGGCGTGGGAGAGGGGTTAATTCGATGTCCGTCGTCATCTAAAATTTGTAAATCAAAGGTATATATAAGAGTAACCCAAAATTTTGTTTAAAAAGAATAATCAAGCGTTTACAAGCGAAAACTTCAGCACTCAGACGAATCATGAAATATTTGGAAAGCCGACAGTCAGTCGGTGTCTAGTTATAGAACATGGCCCGATTAAGTTGGAAATAGTTAACGAAAGAGCCTTAAGATTTGTCTTTAACGAAAGATCAACACCCTATGACACACTCTTACAGCGTCTGAATCTAAGACTCTAGAACAACAACGCAAACAAAAGATCTTAATCTCCACTTTTAAAATGGTCAACACAGAATTGAATGACAGTCGAAATGTACTTATTGAAAAAACAGATACACCATATGACTTAAGGAAAACAAACTCGTTAAGAATTCCAAAAGTAAAGACAACAACACACGGCCAAAAATCATGGAGATTCACAGCAGCAAAACTTTGGAACATTCTGCCGGATGAAATGAGGCAAACAAAAGACATAAACACTTTTAAGAACTTACTATCTGCTATACACGAACTATAGTTTATAGTTTATAGAACGTTTTAAATACATTAAATTAAAATTTAAATTTAGGTTTGATTATATGGTGTTATTTTATTGTAAAAATAGTGATAGTACAACTGTTTTAACGTTGATTTAGTTTAAATCGTGGCATACCTGTAAAATAGCGTTAACGCTAGGTGTATCGACCACGTTAAATAAAGTGTATTGTATTGTATTGTATTGTATTACGCAATTATATTTCAGTAATTCTGGATCACTCGTACTTTGGCTTATTCCAGCATCTTGATTAGTGCGAAACAAACAGAGAAACCCTCGAACTGCCCCAGAGATTCTTTCCGCTTGCTTCCCGAGTTGACCCCTCCCACATTACCGCGTTTCATTTTCGCGTGTCCCGGTTATCCGTACATGCATGGAAGAACCTCTTGCAACAAGGGTAGTATACGATGCCCAAAAAATAATTAAAGATACAGCTAAGAAACAGTAGAGTCATTTAATTGGGGGGGGGAGGGGGGGAGGGGGAAGTGCCCGCTGTTAATATCTCAGAAAGTATTTATGCTATAGAAGTGAAACTTGGTAGGTTAATAGAACATTCAAAAATATTATAATTTTTAGTGGTGTCACCCCCCATTTGACGATGTCATAGTTAAAAATACAACAAAGTGAAATACAGCCAAATAATAGACAAGGAAAACTCTTAAATAATTTTTTTATTATTATTATTACTGTAGTTAGAGCCGGTAGAAAGAAGACAAAACTATAAAACTTAAAAATTTAGGAAGAATTTGTTTTATTTTTTGGTTTATGGCCGTTGACTTAGTTGTTGTGATAAGAAGGTATATGTTATATTCATTAATTAAGCTTTATTGTTAATTCTATTTTCAATCTTTATACATTATCTGAAGTGTCCTATGAGCATCCGTAAGTTTAAAGCAATTTTCCGTAAAAATTAAATTGATGACGTCACTGTATGACGTTATTGTTCGGCCATCTTGGATTCCGCCATATTGAATTTGCGACGTCATTAGATGAACTTAAATAACACAACATTCATGGAATTATATTAAAAATACTAAAGTTAATCAAATACTCAAAAAAACAAAGAAACAACCTAAATTAAACCAGAATTTCGAAATTTTTGCCAGAAACCTCATCAAAAACGTGGTTGCTATGGCGACACTAATCAGTGTAAAAATGTTTTTACACACGATAGTGTTCCGCACCACTAGGTATGAAAAGTCACAATGTTTCGTGCACATGGCCAGAAATTTGCGACACCTGAGCCTCAGGTGGTCAGCAGCTTTCCTTCGAAACACAAAACAGCTGCCATTGATATTTTATCAGCGACCATGGATATTTTGACACGACACAGACACGGTAAACGACGAAGTTTTGTGGTATAAAGTCGTTCAACAGTTCAAGAAATGATGGAGCGCCAGCCTGCGACTTTAGTTTAGCCAGGTCTTTGAGGATTTCTTGAGGAATATCAATAATTTCTGACGAAACTCCTTGCTGTTTGGTGTAATTCAAACAATGATTCGTCGATAAACTTATGGACTTGAATTATTTTTATCCAAAACAGATGGCATTGATGATATTTTAAACTGCAGGAAATATTGAAATATACCCGTAGTATGATTAGTATTGTCGCATTGCCGCGATTTACTTTAATTTTGCCGCGAATGAACAAACAGGAAGTTAGGGATTTTGCTGGATATGTGTTGGTATTGTATGGGATAGGAAGGGTGATATTGTTTTAATCCCAGAGTACTTTGCACGGCTAGAAAGATTATTTTCTGAGCTTTAGAACGATACCAAAGATAATGAATTTTGCTGGAAACTCTCCTTGAAATTTCAGGACAACCCAGCGTTTTTGCCCAACGCAATTTTTCACTTCCGCTTTTATTTTCCAACGCGAATTATGTGGAATTACAAATATTTCAACATTGAAAAGTAGAGCAACCACGGCAGAAGCACAGAAGAATTTAAGTGCTAATTATGGTACTATCTGTTATATCCATGATGCGAACCCGACATTTTGCAAAATATTCGCCAATTCGCGTATACAAGGATTTTAAAAACTGCTCATGAGCAAGATTTACTATGAAATACATTGGCTGAGTGGTGCTGCAAAGCAGATTTCGTCGCGTTTCAAAAGCAGAGCAACGTAACAGCGCTGATGCTTAAAAGGTATGACATTTCACTGCACTATGTTGTTGAGAATTAATAGTGAACCCGACATTTTCCATTTAAAACATTTCCTTCGATATATTTAGACAAATATGTACACCTCTCTATGTATTACATGTAAATTTTGGAGCAATTCTCTCGTTAAATTCGGGATACTGCTGACAGGCGCGTGGACTGAGATGTCGCAAATTTTGGGCCATGCATTTATTTTAAATACTCAACAGTTACAAAGCTTTTATTTCGCCGCGGGCACTTTCCACCACTGCACAAAAAGTTAGATAAACACAAATAAACCTACTGTAAAACTACTATAACGTCTCATAACAACAACACAGAACAACGCTGCTTTCATAACAGTATATCTATAAAATTGCTTGGGAAAAAACAAGACATTTAATTTGGTTAAGTGTATTTAAGTAGGCATTGATTATACCCAGCAAAAAATCGTTTTCTTACGAAGAAAAAAAGTCTTAATTTAAGAAATAATTTCTTGTAACAAGAAATATTTTCTTGTGTTAAGAAAAATTTTCTCGTGTTAAGAAAAATTTTCTCACGACCAAAACGTTTTCTTGTGTAAGAAAAAATTTCTTACCAGAAGAAATATTTTCTTATAAGAAATCTTTCTATGTATATATTCCAATTACTTATGTTAAGAAATATTTTCTTTTTTTTTGGGAATTTTTTTTACATATATATATTAACTTTTAATTGTGTGGGTTGCAGAAGAGTTTTAAGAGTTTATTTGCTTTTAAAATTGCAATTATAAATCGTCAAGAATTTTTTTCTATAATAAGAAATGTTTTCTTATAATAAGAAATGTTTTCTTATAATAAAAAATGTTTTCTTATAACAAGAATTTTTTTTCTTATAACAAGAATTTTTTTTTTACAATAAGAAATGTTTTCTTATAACAAGAAATGTTTTTCTTATAACAAGAAATGTTTTTTTTTTAATAAGAAATGTTTTCTTATAATAAAAAAATAGTTTCCTATATACCGTATTTGCCGGACTATACGTCGACCTGGCATATAAGTCGACCCCCTATTTTTCGCCTTATATAAGAAATGGTATAAGGTATAAGAAATCAAGAACAATTTAATAACAGAAAAAAAATCAACAATTTATTTCATAGCGGGTGCTTATTTGGAGGCAAACCACTAGGTACCCAAACTGGCCTGGTTTGCTGAGGCAGTTTTCATTTGTGTTTACATGAGTGGGGCTAACCCTCCTACCCGGGCGACTTGTTTACCTAGCCGACTGTTTTAATCACTTTCCCATGAAGCACAAAATCATGCTTTTTGAGCTTGTTTTTAATTTATGACAAACACAAGAACAAACATATTTGAGAAATGAAAAGCTTTTTAAAAAACTATCAGTCAAGACAAGCTACATGTATTTATTTTGCAAGTAGCAAACTTTTAGGGGTCATCCCTGGGGGTGGGTGGGGGGGGGGGGTGCTGCCAAGGCTAGCTTGCCTCCATTAAAAAAATAAACAACAGTTAAAGTTTTGCTTAATTACAATTGTCCCTAAAGTGATATTTACATTGGTAGTTTAGAAGCACCATTTCCAGCCTACTGTAGGTCATTGGCCCACAAAAGCCAAAAACCAGTGGGAGACAGAAAACCAGCCCTCAGCTAGCAGGTTGCCTCATTTCAACATAAACATCACTTAGGGGCTATTTACATGAGCCGGGTTAGCATGGCTAACCGGGCTGACGGCGACAAGAGATTTGAATTATAGTTAGGATTCATTTACATCTAAACTAAACCAATTCTTCTTTGTAAATTTATGTAGTTTATGCCAGTTTCAAAACCACAGTGAGATCTTAATCATGTGAGCATAGTTAACCGGGCTAGCCCGGCTCATGTAAACAGCCCCTTAAGAAAATAATTCAATTTCTATGAAGTACTCTAACACCTTCCTACAGTGACTAAAACTTTAAAGCAGAAAGCAGCTGTACAATTACAGGTAAATAATAGGTGTAGTACACCTGAAATATTATTTTAAATAAGTACCGGTAACTTTAGTGACAGCACACGGCTGTACAGTGTTACCAGTACTTATTTATAATAATATATCATTACTGTATATTTTCACATACATTACACAACAGCTACCTACACTGTAGTAAAAACTATAGTTTTAAAGCTTAATTGGATTTGTCCCATTTAAATGGTGTTCTATGATATCATCGATATCATACTTAACAGGCACATACATTTCACCTGTTTGTCCCTTGTGAATATGTAAAACATTAAAGTCAACAAGGCTCTCATATGGGCACATCTTGTGATCTTTTGCATCATGAAGTTCTCTGACATGGTAGGCTTGATATATTTCACTGAAGCAAAGGGTCTCCAATGCCAAAAATTCAAAGTATACAATGTTACTCACCACCCAAATCTGTTTAATGCATCCAAAACTGGGTAGCATAACAGATTCATCAACACTGTACACGATGACACCATCCTTATGAAACTCTGTGCCATAAACTGCAGGTGATATGGTCACAGAATAACATGGTGGCCGAGAACGCGCGGGATCACGGGACTAAGCCCACGAGTCCACGCGAGCACGAGTCCACGCGGGAATATCCCACGATGCTTTTCAAAGCTTGCGCTAATTGACCACCACAGAATGCTTTGCACTTTCAATTCGCCAGTCGCTCGTGCCTCGTGGTTTCATGCATTGTGTTGGAGTATTTTTACTATTTTGAAAGTCTAATTTAATAATTTTCAATGGATTCGAACAAAGACACGTTTTTGCTCTCGAAAATCTTCGCTGCGGATGAGGAATTCGGAGAATTACTCCGAGGTAAGACCTTTTATATATAACTTAATTTATATGTTTAGTTGTTATTGTGAAATTCGCCTATTTTATCCATATCGGCTTTATATAAACGCGGGGATAAATAAATGGCTATAATGCTGTTTAATATACAGATTATTTATTTGTTGAGAAGTAGACCAATTGTTTTTAAGAACTCTTCAAGACGTTGATATAGCATTGGTTGTTTTTATAAACGCCTAAACGGCGCCATTTTTGAATTTCACGCACACCTATGGCTGGGCGCATCAATCCCTATGCATCTGAAACTTTCCTAAGCGTTTGGTAACATTTTTGCTGTACTCATCGTTAATTTATAAACCCTTCTTTTAATTTCAATCCTGAAGTGAGGTTTTTTAAATGATCTACATCATAGAACAAGAAATGGATTAGGTCCAGATAAATATCCCAGCCATGTTTTTTCCTTTGTATTTTTTTCTTTTAATTTGTAAAAAGTAGGCTGTACTGCCCTGTTGATGTTGTCGGAGAATAAAGCTTGAAATTTCAGAGGTTTAACCTGACCAGTGTCCTGCTTAAGACTAGAAAAGAAAATTCATTACTGAATACTGTAATTTATTAAATAATTGCAACTTGCATTGCAGAATCTGATATCACTGAGGATGGTGACATACAATCCCTTTGTTATGAGGCATTAAGAGACATTTGTCCTGGTGGAGGTAAAAAGGTTGTCCAGAGATCTAAAGTATGGAAGATTATACAGTCATCTTTAAAAGTGAGTATTTATGTCTCTTTATGTTGATCTGGTGCACAGTTTCATCATACTTATAACAATTAGATAGGTGATAATTGACAAAGGGAAAGCCAGAGTCTTCTATCATTTTGTAGAAATTGAGAGTGGATAGTCTAATTGTTTTAGTATAAATTAACCTTTCTTCCTTAGTTCTTTAAAAATGAAGCAAAATGCACAACCATAGTGGCATAGCCAATCAAAATGCAGCATTTGCAATAGTATACAACAAAGTTTACACTTATATTAATGAGTTAACAAATAAATAAACTTCGGTTTACTTTTTCATTTTAATAGTCTGTTGAGGTATCATCAGCCTCCAGTGCATCCTCCTCCAGTGCATCCTCGTCATCATCAAAGTCTTTCAAGATTTCTGTTCATAGTATATCTGCCACTTCATCAGATTCCAGCAAACCATTACTGACTCCAAAACATTCAGTGAATAAGTTGTCTCTTATTCATCCAGAATATACAATTTATGCTGATGCAGAGGTTATTGCTGGAAGTGGCAGTGGGGATATCTCTAGTGTAGTGAGATACAGGCTAATAAGGGCAACAATACACAACATGACAGCTGCTGCTTCCTCTGCTCCATTTAATCGACTACCCACCCCATCAGAGTTAGAAGAAATGGCAAAGTCGCTCATAATATCTTACCCATGCCTAAGAGATGCTGATACAGGACATGTAAGTAATGTTCTAATTATGGGAATATATTGTCTTTAAATGGTTTTTTTTTTTTATTTTAATTTTGAACTTTTTATATTTAAAGCAATTGCACGTGCACTTGCTTTAAATATACAAAATTATTCAACTTGTTCAACATTTTTCACAGTGCAATAAGACATGTGCAGCCATGCTTGTGCCATGCTTTCAGAGCACCACACAGGCAGAGGTGGAAAGAGTATTGGAACCAAAAATATTTTGGACGTACATTTCCCTAGAAATTTTCACAGAAATTTTTATGTGTAAAATATCCAGCACCATTTATTTTTACTCACTCAAAGAGTGAATTTTGGCAGGGCTTTTAAACTCAGAAAAGTGCACACACATAGTCATCCGAAAGATTATTGTCGCAGTTAAACAACTTGTTCCCAGGAGGGCTGCGTGCCAAATGGTGGCAACAACTGTTTTCTCTGTATTTTCGATGCATATTCAAAATAATATTTATTTTACAAGAGAGTTTGAAACAGAAATACTGATAATTCAGTCTCAAAGTAGGTTGTAACTCAGAAACTATGTTAACCACCAGATATAGGTAATAAAACTTGTACACAAAATTATCCATTATCCACTGGATATCCAGCTGGATTTTTTCCAACTATCCAGAAAATCCAGTATCTGGCCACCCCTACCTAATATTTTTACTGTTTTATACATGAAATAATCGGTGCTGTGAGTAACTTCATTACAAGTAACTAGTTACAGTAACTTATAGTTACATTTTTAAGTAACTGTAACTGAAACTAGTTACTTTTTCTGAAGAAGTAACTGTAACTATAACTAGTTACTTTTTGAAGAAGTAACTATAACTAGTTACTTTTTTAAAGAACTGTAACTAGTTACAATATTTGGTTCAAAAATGTGATTAGTATAGTTACTGATATTCAGTTGAGGATGTCACTCTTTCGTGATAAAAATAGTTTTGATATAATAATAAAGGTACATTATGTATTTATGTACACATTTTACTATTTCTGCTTAGTGACAACTATATTTAGGCATTTAGCTGTAAAACATAATTATGGTACTGGCACATGGACAAAGGAATGTAACTAGTTACACATTTTTTGAAGTAACTGTAACTAGTTACTTTCTTTTCATTGTAACTTGTATCGTTAACTAGTTACTTTTCTAATGATGTAACTGTAACTGAAACTAGTTACAAAAATTATGTAACTTTTACAGCACTGGAAATAATACATGTTGAACATATATTTTTTGTAGGGTGTCTTGTTTAAACAGCTAAAAAGAAGGCTGGGCAACATGCAACCAGTTAAGAATCGACAGGGACCATGTCTGAAGAAAAGGAAAGTTTCATCAACTGAGCCAAGTGAGATGAACAAGCCTGAGAATGGACATAAATCTGCAACTGGCCCAAATTCCAAAGTGGAAAGTTGTTTGCCATTAAGCACCAAAAATATTGGTTAGTTAACTCTTCTACATAATGTTTGATGTTATTGTATGTGACTACAACGTACACCGAACTGTTTTGTTAGTGTGCTCTGTGTACTGGTGCTAATAAAGCTAAGTGCTACTGTTGCATGGAATGTCAGTGCAGTAGTTGTGATTACACAATGCCACCAATCATTCCATGCAAATCATCCACTTCTTGGTTAAAGTTTTTAAATCTTTAATAGTGTTTTCAGCTTGAGTTTGTAAAGTTTTTCATATGTTTTTGCTGTACATGCTGTCGTAAGTTAAACTTAGAGAAAAACTCTGAGCTAGATGGGACTCAGAAGGTTGTGGATTGAAGTCCCAACTCCCATCTGGAGCTCAGAGTTTTTCTCTGAGTTTAACTTACATGTACTGTATGTCTTATGGACAGCTTGTACTTGTCTTTTAATGTTTGTTCTACATCTGGCCCATAAGCTTGAACAACATTTGTAAATGTTATTTGTCTTATAGGCGGTTGCAGTGAGCATGCGGATGAGTCATCTATTGATGGGACATGTGATGACTCTGCAATTATGGCAAGACATTTCAAGGCTGTCCAGAAGGAGATGGCAAAACCAAAGCCAAATTTAGATGTGGTCCATTGCTACTTGAACAAAGAATTCAATGCCCGGCGAAATTGGCTGACAATGATTCCTGCAGAAAAGAGATGCAGGGAACTACTTGACACATATCCTTGTTTTAAGAATCATGTCGAGGTAACTAAACATTTAAAGTGGATGTACTTGGTACTACTAGCAATAATTTGTATAGATAATAGCATGGTTTTGAGTGCGATTTGGATAAAACATGCACAAGTGAGTTTTTCAAAGACTATCAAAATAGCATGTGTCCAAAGGATGAATGCTATTTGAGGTCTTTGAAAAACTCACAGTTGAGGAAAAGTTTCTTGTATATTAATAACAAGTGAATCAGTATGTATGGTAATTAAATAACATTTAAATCTCCCATAATTTATAGGTTACTGAAGAGGCCCGAAGAGGGCTGGGAATGGATGAGAAAGACCGCTCCGCATTCATGATAGAGTGTATTGACCGACTGGGTGAAGAGGTTGAAATAATGGTTTATTTTGCCATCCACAAGGGATTAAACCCTCCAAGGTCCCCAAAAATAAGTAAGTTATTTGAAAATGTATATGTTGTGAAGTTAAGTTTATTGTGCATAAAATGCAGTTCGTACTATAAACTGGTCAGGAGCAAACACTATAAAGACAAATGAAAGCTGAAACATTACATTGTGATTTATCTGAGTCCAATATCACAAAATATTTAAGTTGAGAATTCAATATTGGGGTGAGACCGAAAGTCAAGCCTAATATTGAAATTCAAGACTTAAATAATTATGTGTATTTTGTCATATTAGACAAAGATGAATCCAGTAGGTATTTAATATTATATCGAGCAAAAAATCCTACAACAGAACGAAAGAAAATCTTGCATGAACATTCTAAATCTTATTATACCCTCACGTTTAATCTACCAATCAAATGAGTCTATTAGGATTATTAATATTATAATATTTTATGATGTCGGACAGCTACATATTGGACAGCATGTGAGCGTTTCTATAATTTTGTCTGGATTTTTTGCTTGATATAATAAAATACTTATTGGACTCTTCATTGCATTGAATTGCAATATTAGGCTCAACCATCAGTCTCGCCCAACATTGAATTCTGGACTTAAATATTTTGTGCTATTGGACTCATATGAATCAAATAGGTTATATTGTCCAGTTACAGTACGTACACTGTCCTACATCATAAAATATTATATGTGATTGGACACATTTAAATGATTGACAAAATGCAAGGGTAGAATAAATTAGGAATATTCACACAAAAGAAAATTATTTAAACCAATTTTATTATTTTTTTATTATTGCTCATACTGTAATTATATTGTTATTAATGTAATCTGGTTCAATTTTTCAGGTACCAAAATCGTGCACATTTTAAAAAATCTGCCAACAATATTTCCTGGAAAGCAAAAATCTACATCCAAAAAGGGAATTGCCTTAGTCCATGAATTGAAGGTTAGGGATCTGTGGATATTAATAAACGATTATTGAATGATGCTGAGCATGCTGTCAATAATTATCCAGACCAAGGCCTGTGTTATCTGCCCAATGCTGAGGTGGGTAGCATTGAGCTAGGTCTAAATAATTCATGATACACTGTATGATGTGAAAGCCAAATTGGATAATAATTATACTCTAAAAAATGAACTGGGTATCTCGTTCTCACCTGGTGACCACTTGCAATGGATGGTACGGATTTTTACGAGTTTTGAAAATCAACTCATGTGAATGATCACAGACAGTGTATTTGCTTTTAATACCAAAAGTGTGTTAATGTTTAACGTTTAACTTCCTTCACAACCAGCAAAGGCTACTTCTGGTTTTTAAACCAAGTCTTGCAATTACAGGCTTTGGCTGCATGTATATAACCAATTCTGCTCTTGCTAACCTACTGTATATGCATCTCCATAAAACATTCTTCACAAAATAATGGTCTAACAGTTTTATTGATATGTTATTTATTTTAGGATTATGAAGATCCAAATTCATGGAGTGGGAAACAATGTGGGAATGTTCCAGTAATGCTGATTGACTGCGAGACTATATATGTGGTGGTTGGAAAGAAGATTTTGTTTACAACGAGAAGCATCAAAGAGGCAACTGTTGGTTACTTGGCTTCTTTTTATTTATTAGATTTTGATTATCCAAAATGTTTTGAAATTGGTATGAACATGTTACAACATGTCATTTTTAAGGATGAAAGAGTGCCACAGGACATTTCAGGTGCTTTCAATGTTGCACTTAAGGCGTACAATAAATACAAGGCAGAACAGGATTAATAGGATTAATAGTTTTGTTTATATTATTTTGCAATTGAGTTTATCGTTAATTATCATATCATTAGTTATGTATATAATTGCCTTAATTTGTTAATACATTTTGTTGTAAATTGTTAATTATTTGTGGACAATTATCCTTTTTGCACGATTCTCAAGCAATACAATTTGTTTTTCTGAAAACAATTAAGGAGATAGTTCTCTAGTTTTTTAAACGTTTTCAACATCTCTTGTATCCAGAAATATTTTCTTGTTTTAAGAAAGTTTTCCTACTACTCTGTAAGTAAAATGTTCTTATTTCGAGAAAATTATTCTCATTTCAAGAAATATCTTTCTTATTTCAAGAAAAATATTTCTTGTTTTAAGAAAAATATTTCTTATTTTAAGAAAAGTATTTCTTATTTTAGGAAAAATATTTCTTATTTTAAGAAATATATTTCTTATTTTAAGAAACATATTTCTTATTTCAAGAAAAACATTTCTTATTTTAAGAAAATTGTTCTTGAAACAAGATAATACTTTTCTTAAAACAAGAAAAACATTCTTGTTTTAAGAAAAACTTTCTTATGTATTTTCTTAATAAGAAAAAAAATCTTGCTATACTCCCAAGCCAAATTTTCTTATTTTAGGAAAATATTTCTTAAAATAAGTATTTTTTTTTCTTAAAAGAAGAAAGTGATTTTTTTGCTGTGTACCCAGCCGGTACACGACGTCGTTTTGACTTTTGCCGTCTAATTGTGGTCGAAGTCGTCGTGCGACGTCAATCTACAAAAAAATCGAAGATATTTTGACGTCGCGTTGTCAAGTTTTTATTTCGTCAGCGTTTTATCAACGTTAAAAACTGATGTTGTTTTGCCGTTGAATCGATATCGATATTGCAAAGTTAACTTGCAAATGAAGACGTATAATCTTAAATCTTTGACACGGTTTTCTTCTTGTTCCCGCTTTTACGTTCAAGGTTGAAAAAAGAACGTTGATCAGTTACTAAATAGAGAACTAAAGAGTGTACAAGGCCGTAAAAAACAATGCCTGTTTGATTTTGGTTCATCGTTGTTACTGTCAAAAAAGGGTCCATAATCTAACGTCGACACGACGTCAATAATGGGCTTGTCTCACCCCAAGTGACCCTGACCTCTGCCTTATTGTGATTGGCTCAATTAGCGTTTGAGGGCAAAACATTTGCCCTCAAACGATATAACTGACCAATCGCAGTAAGGAAGAGGTCAGGGTCACGTGGGGGTGAGACAAGCCCATTGAACGTCGATCTAATTTGCATTTTCATATTTTGCATATTCGACTTTCTTTAGACGACGAATCGATGAGGTTTCGCCGGCTGAATTATTTTGTTCTTGCCAGCGCTACATAATATATACATAAATACAAGACGCCTGGGTCAGGCGTTTACTAGGGATACGTACTGGCAAGGAGGCTGAATCCAATGTCGTGCAAACTTCACAAATGTAAATATATTTACGATCAAGAGAGTTGTCAGCCACATTACTGTTAATTAAACTACAAAGAGTCAGTCACTTTCAAAACCTACCAACAGCGTGGAAGAACACTTTGATCAAAAACGAAAGCTGTTCGACTTTTTGTCCAACTTACTTCAAGAGTGAAAGGAGAAAATAATTTATAATATGTCTCACGGCCTCTCTTAGTCACACGGCTAACAACTCACCGGAAGTATGAATAGTAACGAAAGTAAAAAGTGCAAAACTGCAAAATCGTGACACATAAAAAGACCAAGCTGAAACCTCGACTCTACGTACCACAGTAGCCTATCACTGGAAAAATTGAACATCTTCCATAATATAGTATGTAAACCGTAGTATAGTATGTAAAATTCTTGTAAAAATTCATTTACGTGATTTTTACATAGTCTGTAAATTCTGACATGATGTAAAAAGTTTGTAAATTTGATTTACATAAGTATAGTGATCATGGAAATTCCAATACTGGATTCTCCTTCTATTGTCGAACCCTGTAAATACGTTGTAAATATATCAGGAATCAAAGCATGTAAATATATTGGAAAAAGCATGTTAATAACGTCGAGAAAACTATGTACAGATCCTGTAAATAAGATAAAGGTTTAAGGGGGCCCTAATAAAACCATGTAAAATCTCTGTAAACGCAAGTAAATGCAATAAAGGGGACCCAAAAAAAAACATGTAAAAACTCTGTAAATGCAATAAAGGAGACCCAATAAACCATGCAAAAACTCTGTAAATGCAATAAGGGTACGCAATAAACCATGTAAAAACTCTGTAAATGCAATAAAGGAGACCCAATAAACCATGTAAAAACTCTGTAAATGCAATAAGGGGGACACAACAAAACATGTAAGAACTCTGTAAATGCAATAAGAGGACCCAACAAAACATGTAAAAACTCTGTAAATGCAATAAGGGTAACCAATAAACCATGTAAAAACTCTGTAAATGGAGTAAAGGAGACCCAATAAACCATGTGAAAACTCTGTAAATGCAATAAGGGTACCCAATAAACCATGTACAGCGGCGGATCTAGGAATATTTATACCTTAGTCAAATTTGTTGAAGTCCACATTTTTAGGGCATGCGCTCCCCTGGGAAATTTTTAAAATTTGGGTCTCTGAAACGGCGTTTCCCGCACTCTGACAGCAATTTTGAGCACAATTTTTAAAGTCTTAAAACATGTTTTTAATGGCGCCTTGTGTCCCAAAGTATGATGCACATTGCTACGTTATTACGTATACGCATCATTCTTGTTTCTGAAACCTTATTTATAATTCTTTATGTAATTTTATACTGCATGTCTAACAGCCTTGGTTCGCGTCATTTGATACGCAACATATATAGCCACAGGCTAATGAGCTAATATTCATTTGCGCTTTGTTAGTATAAAATCAAATATCTCCGTCGACGATTTACTGCCTTATATCTGCTATCACGCTACTTTAACACCCGTGTGGTTCTCATTACCTACTCTAAAACTTATAAATTACGACTGTTTACCGAGTTTAAATGAGGACACAGATTTTACACAAATACAGGGAAAACCCGAACTTGCATGCCCGCAGCCAGACGTATTTTGAAATTGAAACCAAAACCCTGAATAAATTTAACAAATCTAGCAATCTTTTATATCGTAGAACGACCATAAACACGGGAATAATGAATCGTGTTGTCAGATATTTCACGTATCTCAAGCTGCCTTTCGAAAGCGCAACAATATAAATAGCGGATAAATTCATAAACATTTTCGCGCTGCGAGACCAGTTATGGCCTCAAGAATTGAAAACAATACAGCACTATTGCGTCGGACAGCTTCATAAACACCAATTATAATGAATATATGAATATATGAAAACATTTTAAATTAAACTTGCCTTGGACTTTTTGAGCGAGAGAATGCCCTTCACGGCTTCACGTGTTGAGGTATTTATATTAGGTAAAGCAGTCTTGAGAAAATATTCTTCTTTAGTTACCGAGAACTCGACAAACCATGACGCTTTCAGATGAAATCGATGCATATATTTGTCGCAATAACACCTTGTTGTTGCTTTTTAAAGCTGATCGTGCGCGATCAAATATGCTTGTAGAAGCCATGATCGAGGCAAACAGATCGCACACTTGGTGGCTGGCAAGTTAGTCAAGGATTCTACAATATCAAATCAGATTGCTCAATTTGAGGTAAATCAGTCGAGATATTGAGCAAGGCCGAGTTCAACCAATTAGAATGGCTAAAATCGGATCAAATAATTCAAAATGGCTGCCAAATACGGCAAACCAATCAGTGCTCAGAATTTACCTTGTTTTGACCAATCAGAGTGGCTAAAACGGGGTAAATAAGTCAAAATGGCTGCCAAATTCGGCAAACCTAATCAGTGCCACCAGGAGGTATAAAACTTCCGCGCGCCTTCCGCAAATGGTCCTGGTGACGAATTACATTTTCCGCAATTGTTCTCGCTGCTATTACGTCGTTTTTAACCGGATTTTTTTTTTGCAATCGCTATTTTTTTTACCTTATTCGTCTGACTTATTTGACTAACGCTAGATCAACCCCTGATGTAAAAACTCTGTAAATGCAATAAAGGACACGCAACAAACCATGTAAAAGCTCTGTAAATGCAATAAGGGGGACATAACAAACCATGTAAAAACTCTGTAAATGCAATAAGGGTACCCAATAAACCATGTAAAAACTCTGTAAATGCAATAAAGGAGACCCAATAAACCATGTAAAAACTCTGTAAATGCAATAAGGGGGACTCAACAAACCATGTAAAAACTCTGTAAATGCAATAAGGGTACCCAATAAACCATGTAAAAACTCTGTAAATGCAATAAAGGAGACCCAATAAACCATGTAAAAACTCTGTAAATGCAATAAGGGGGACCCAACAAAACATGTAAAAACTCTGTAAATGCAATAAAGGGGACCCAATAAACCATGTAAAAACTCTGTAAATGCAATAAAGGAGACCCAATAAACCATGTAAAAACTCTGTAAATGCAATAAGGGGGACTCAACAAACCATGTAAAAACTCTGTAAATGCAATAAGGGTACCCAATAAACCATGTAAAAATTCTGTAAATGCAATAAAGGAGACGCAACAAACCATGTAAAAACTCTGTAAATGCAATAAGGGGTCATAACAAACCATGTAAAAACTCTGTAAATGCAATAAGGGGACCCAATAAACCATGTAAAATCTCTGTAAATGCAATAAAGGGGGCCCAATAAAACCATGTAAAAACTCTGTAAATGCAATAAAGGGGACCCAATAAAACCATGTAAAAACTCTGTAAATGCAATAAGGGGGACTCAACAAACCATGTAAAAACTCTGTAAATGCAATAAGGGTACCCAATAAACCATGTAAAAACTCTGTAAATGCAATAAAGGAGACCCAATAAACCATGTAAAAACTCTGTAAATGCAATAAAGGAGACGCAACAAACCATGTAAAAACTCTGTAAATGCAATAAGGGGGACATAACAAACCATGTAAAAACTCTGTAAATGCAATAAGGGTACCCAATAAATCATGTAAAAACTCTGTAAATGCAATAAAGGAGACCCAATAAACCATGTAAAAACTCTGTAAATGCAATAAGGGGGACTCAACAAACCATGTAAAAACTCTGTAAATGCAATAAGGGTACCCAAAAAACCATGTAAAAACTCTGTAAATGCAATAAAGGAGACCCAATAAACCATGTAAAAACTCTGTAAATGCAATAAGGGGGACACAACAAAACATGTAAAAACTCTGTAAATGCAATAAGGGGACCCAATAAAACCATGTAAAAACTCTGTAAATGCAACAAAGGAGACCCAATAAACCATGTAAAAACTCTTTAAATGCAATAAGGGGGACTCAACAAACCATGTAAAAACTCTGTAAATGCAATAAGGGTACCCAATAAACCATGTAAAAACTTTTGTAAATGCAATAAAGGAGACCCAATAAACCATGTAAAAACTCTGTAAATGCAATAAGGGGGACACAACAAAACATGTAAAAACTCTGTAAATGCAATAAGGGGACCCAATAAACCATGTAAAATCTCTGTAAATGCAATAAAGGGGGCCCAATAAAACCATGTAAAAACTCTGTAAATGCAATAAAGGGGACCCAATAAAACCATGTAAAAACTCTGTAAATGCAATAAGGGGGACTCAACAAACCATGTAAAAACTCTGTAAATGCAATAAGGGTACCCAATAAACCATGTAAAAACTCTGTAAATGCAATAAAGGAGACCCAATAAACCATGTAAAAACTCTGTAAATGCAATAAAGGAGACCCAATAAACCATGTAAAAACTCTGTAAATGCAATAAGGGGGACACAACAAAACATGTAAAAACTCTGTAAATGCAATAAGGGGACCCAATAAACCATGTAAAAACTCTGTAAATGCAATAAAGGGGGCCCAATAAAACCATGTAAAAACTCTGTAAATGCAATAAAGGGGACCCAATAAAACCATCTAAAAACTCTGTAAATGCAATAAAGGAGACCCAATAAACCATGTAAAAACAATGTAAATGCAATAAGGGGGACTCAACAAACCATGTAAAAACTCTGTAAATGCAATAAGGGGGACTCAACAAACCATGTAAAAACTCTGTAAATGCAATAAGGGTACCCAATAAACCATGTAAAAACTCTGTAAATGCAATAAAGGAGACCCAATAAACCATGTAAAAACTCTGTAAATGCAATAAGGGGGACACAACAAAACATGTAAAAACTCTGTAAATGCAATAAGGGGACCCAATAAACCATGTAAAATCTCTGTAAATGCAATAAAGGGGGCCCAATAAAACCATGTAAAAACTCTGTAAATGCAATAAAGGGGACCCAATAAAACCATGTAAAAACTCTGTAAATGCAATAAAGGAGACCCAATAAACCATGTAAAAACAATGTAAATGCAATAAGGGGGACTCAACAAACCATGTAAAAACTCTGTAAATGCAATAAGGGGGACTCAACAAACCATGTAAAAACTCTGTAAATGCAATAAGGGTACGCAATAAACCATGTAAAAACTCTGTAAATGCAATAAAGGAGACCCAATAAACCATGTAAAAACTCTGTAAATGCAATAAGGGGAACACAACAAAACATGTAAAAACTCTGTAAATGCAATAAGGGTACCCAATAAACCATGTAAAAACTCTGTAAATGCAATAAAGGAGACCCAATAAAACCATGCAAAAACTCTGTAAATGCAATAAGGGGGACTCAACAAACCATGTAAAAACTCTGTAAATGCAATAAGGGTACCCAATAAACCATGTAACAACTCTGTAAATGCAATAAAGGAGACCCAATAAACCATGTAAAAACTCTGTAAATGCAATAAGGGGGACACAACAAAACATGTAAAAACTCTGTAAATGCAATAAGGGTACCCAATAAACCATGTAAAAACTCTGTAAATGCAATAAAGGAGACCCAATAAACCATGTAAAAACTCTGTAAATGCAATAAGGGGGACACAACAAAACATGTAAAAACTCTGTAAATGCAATAAGGGGGACACAACAAAACATGTAAAAACTCTGTAAATGCAATAAGAGGACACAATAAACCATGTAAAATCTCTGTAAATGCAATAAAGGGGGCCCAATAAAACCATGTAAAAACTCTGTAAATGCAATAAAGGAGACCAAATAAACCATGTAAAAACAATGTAAATGCAATAAGGGGGACTCAACAAACCATGTAAAAACTCTGTAAATGCAATAAGGGGGACTCAACAAACCATGTAAAAACTCTGTAAATGCAATAAGGGTACCCAATACACCATGTAAAAACTCTGTAAATGCAATAAAGGAGACCCAATAAACCATGTAAAAACTCTGTAAATGCAATAAAGGAGACCCAATAAACCATGTAAAAACAATGTAAATGCAATAAGGGGGACTCAACAAACCATGTAAAAACTCTGTAAATGCAATAAGGGGGACTCAACAAACCATGTAAAAACTCTGTAAATGCAATAAGGGTACCCAATAAACCATGTAAAAACTCTGTAAATTCAATAAAGGAGACCCAATAAACCATGTAAAAACTCTGTAAATGCAATAAGGGGAACACAACAAAACATGTAAAAACTCTGTAAATGCAATAAGGGTACCCAATAAACCATGTAAAAACTCTGTAAATGCAACAAAGGAGACCCAATAAACCATGTAAAAACTCTTTAAATGCAATAAGGGGGACTCAACAAACCATGTAAAAACTCTGTAAATGCAATAAGGGTACCCAATAAACCATGTAACAACTCTGTAAATGCAATAAAGGAGACCCAATAAACCATGTAAAAACTCTGTAAATGCAATAAGGGGGACACAACAAAACATGTAAAAACTCTGTAAATGCAATAAGGGTACCCAATAAACCATGTAAAAACTCTGTAAATGCAATAAAGGAGACCCAATAAACCATGTAAAAACTCTGTAAATGCAATAAGGGGGACACAACAAAACATGTAAAAACTCTGTAAATGCAATAAGGGGGACACAACAAAACATGTAAAAACTCTGTAAATGCAATAAGAGGACACAATAAACCATGTAAAATCTCTGTAAATGCAATAAAGGGGGCCCAATAAAACCATGTAAAAACTCTGTAAATGCAATAAAGGAGACCAAATAAACCATGTAAAAACAATGTAAATGCAATAAGGGGGACTCAACAAACCATGTAAAAACTCTGTAAATGCAATAAGGGGGACTCAACAAACCATGTAAAAACTCTGTAAATGCAATAAGGGTACCCAATACACCATGTAAAAACTCTGTAAATGCAATAAAATGACCCAATAAACCATGTAAAAACTCTGTAAATGCAATAAAGGAGACCCAATAAACCATGTAAAAACTCTGTAAATGCAATAAGGGGGACTCAACAAACCATGTAAAAACTCTGTAAATGCAATAAGGGGGACTCAACAAACCATGTAAAAACTCTGTAAATGCAATAAGGGTACCCAATAAACCATGTAAAAACTCTGTAAATGCAATAAAGGAGACCCAATAAACCATGTAAAAACTCTGTAAATGCAATAAGGGGGACACAACAAAACATGTAAAAACTCTGTAAATGCAATAAGGGGACCCAAAAAAACATGTAAAATCTCTGTAAATGCAACAAAGGAGACCCAATAAACCATGTAAAAACTCTTTAAATGCAATAAGGGGGACTCAACAAACCATGTAAAAACTCTGTAAATGCAATAAGGGTACCCAATAAACCATGTAAAAACTCTGTAAATGCAATAAAGGAGACCCAATAAACCATGTAAAAACAATGTAAATGCAATAAGGGGGACTCAACAAACCATGTAAAAACTCTGTAAATGCATGTAAAAAGGGACTCAACAAACCATGTAAAAACTTGTAAATGCAATAATCTGTAAATGCAATAAGGGTACCCAATAAAACCATGTAAAAACCATGTAAAACTCTGTAAATGCAATAAAGGAGACCCAATAAACCATGTAAAAACTCTGTAAATGCAATAAGGGGGACACAACAAAACATGTAAAAACTCTGTAAATGCAATAAGCGTACCCAATAAACCATGTAAAAACTCTGTAAATGCAATAAGGGGGACACAACAAAACATGTAAAAACTCTGTAAAATATAAGGGTAAAAACCATGTTAAAAACTCTGTAAATGCAATAAAGGGTACCCAATAAACCATGTAAAAACTCTGTAAATGCAATAAGGGGGACACAACAAAACGTGTAAAAACTCTGTAAATGCAATAAGGGTACCCAATAAACCATGTAAAAACTCTGTAAATGCAATAAGGGGGACACAACAAAAAAAGTAAAAACTCTGTAAATGCAATAAGGGGACCCAATAAACCATGTAAAATCTCTGTAAATGCAATAAAGGGGGCCCAATAAAACCATGTAAAAACTCTGTAAATGCAATAAGGGGGACTCAATAAACCATGTAAAAACTCTGTAAATGCAATAAAGGAGACCCAATAAACCATGTAAAAACAATGTAAATGCAATAAGGGGGACTCAACAAACCATGTAAAAACTCTGTAAATGCAATAAGGGGGACTCAACAAACCATGTAAAAACTCTGTAAATGCAATAAAGGGTACCCAATAAACCATGTAAAAACTCTGTAAATGCAATAAAGGAGCCCCAATAAACCATGTAAAAACTCTGTAAATGCAATAAGGGGGACACAACAAAACATGTAAAAACTCTGTAAATGCAATAAGGGTACCCAATAAACCATGTAAAAACTCTTTAAATGCAATAAGGGGGACTCAACAAACCATGTAAAAACTCTGTAAATGCAACAAGGGTACCCAATAAACCATGTAAAAACTCTGTAAATGCAATAAAGGAGACCCAATAAACCGTGTAAAAACTCTGTAAATGCAATAAGGGGGTCACAACAAAACATGTAAAAACTCTGTAAATGCAATAAGGGGACCCAATAAACCATGTAAAATCTCTGTAAATGCAATAAAGGGGGATCAATAAAACCATGTAAAAACTCTGTAAATGCAATAAAGGGGACCCAATAATACCATGTAAAAATTCTGTAAATGCAATAAAGGGGACCCAATAAAACCATGTAAAAACTCTGTAAATGCAATAAGGGGGACTCAACAAACCATGTAAAAACTCTGTAAATGCAATAAGGGTACCCAATAAACCATGTAAAAACTCTGTAAATGCAATAAAGGAGACCCAATAAACCATGTAAAAACTCTGTAAATGCAATAAGGGGGACTCAACAAACCATGTAAAAACTCTGTAAATGAAATAAGGGTACCCAATAAACCATGTAAAAACTCTGTAAATGCAATAAAGGAGACCCAATAAACCATGTAAAAACTCTGTAAATGCAATAAGGGGGACACAACAAAACATGTAAAAACTCTGTAAATGCAATAAGGGGGACCCAATAAACCATGTAAAAACTCTGTAAACGCAATAAAGGGGGCCCAATAAAACCATGTAAAAACTCTGTAAATGCAATAAAGGGGACCCAATAAAACCATGTAAAAACTCTGTAAATGCAATAAGGGCGACTCAACAAACCATGTAAAAACTCTGTAAATGCAATAAGGGTACCCAATAAACCATGTAAAAACTCTGTAAATGAAATAAAGGAGACCCAATAAACCATGTAAAAACTCTGTAAATGCAATAAAGGAGACCCAATAAACCATGTAAAAACTCTGTAAATGCAATAACGGGGACACAACAAAACATGTAAAAACTCTGTAAATGCAATAAGGGGACCCAATAAACCATGTAAAATCTCTGTAAATGCAATAAAGGTGGCCCAATAAAACCATGTAAAAAAAAACTCTGTAAATGCAATAAAGGGGACCCAATAAAACCATGTAAAAACTTTGTAAATGCAATAAAGGAGACCCAATAAACCATGTAAAAACTCTGTAAATGCAATAAGGGGGACACAACAAAACATGTAAAAACTCTGCAAATGCAATAAGTGGTACCCAATAAAACCATGTAAAAACTCTGTAAATGCAACAAAGGAGATACAATAAACCATGTAAAAACTCTGTAAATGCAATAAGGGGGACACAACAAAACATGTAAAAACTCTGAAATGCAATAAGGGTACCCAATAAACCATGTAAAAACTCTGTAAATGCAATAAAGGAGACTCAATAAACCATGTAAAAACTCTGTAAATGCAATAAATGGGGACCCAATAAAACCATGTAAAAACTCTGTAAATGCAATAAGGGGGACACAACAAAACCATGTAAAAACTCTGTAAATGCAATAAGGGGACCCAATAAAACATGTAAAAACTCTGTAAATGCAATAAAGGGCCCAATAAAACCATGTAAAAACTCTGTAAATGCAATAAGGGGACCCAATAAAACCATGTAAAAACTCTGTAAATGCAATAAGGGGACCCAATAAAACCATGTAAAAACTCTGTAAATGCAATAAGGGGGACACAACAAACCATGTAAAAACTCTGTAAATGCAATAAGGGGTACCCAATAAACCATGTAAAAAACTCTGTAAATGCAATAAAGGAGACCCAATAAACCATGTAAAAACTCTGTAAATGCAATAAGGGGGACACAACAAAACATGTAAAAACTCTGTAAATGCAATAAAGGAGACCCAATAAACCATGTAAAAACTCTGTAAATGCAATAAGGGGGACACAACAAAACATGTAAAAACTCTGTAAATGCAATAAGGGTACCCAATAAACCATGTAAAAACTCTGTAAATGCAATAAGGGGGACACAACAAAACATGTAAAAACTCTGTAAATGCAATAAGGGTACCCAATAAACCATGTAAAAACTCTGTAAATGCAATAAAGGAGACCCAATAAACCATGTAAAAACTCTGTAAATGCAATAAGGGGGACACAACAAAACATGTAAAAACTCTGTAAATGCAATAAGGGGACCCAATAAACCATGTAAAAACTCTGTAAATGCAATAAAGGGGGACACAACAAACCATGTAAAAAACTCTGTAAATGCAATAAAGGGGACCCAACAAAACATGTAAAAACTCTGTAAATGCAATAAAGGGGGCCCAATAAAACCATGTAAAAACTCTGTAAATGCAATAAAGGGGACCCAATAAAACCATGTAAAAACTCTGTAAATGCAATAAAGGGGACCCAATAAACCATGTAAAAACTCTGTAAATGCAATAAGGGGGACTCAACAAACCATGTAAAAACTCTGTAAATGGAATAAGGGGGTCACAACAAAACATGTAAAAACACTGTAAATGCAATAAGGGGACCCAAAAAAACATGTAAAAACTCTGTAAATGCAATAAGGGGACCCAATAAACATGTAAAAACTCTGTAAATGCAATAAGGGGGACTCAACAAAACCATGTAAAAACTCTGTAAATGCAATAAAGGGGACCCAATAAACCATGTAAAAAACTCTGTAAACGCAATAAAGGGGGCCCAATAAAACCATGTAAAAACTCTGTAAATGCAATAAGGGGGACTCAACAAACCATGTAAAAACTCTGTAAATGAAATAAAGGAGACCCAATAAACCATGTAAAAACTCTGTAAATGCCAATAAAGGGGGACCCAATAAACCATGTAAAAACTTTTGTAAATGCAATAAAGGAGACCCAATAAACCATGTAAAAACTCTGTAAATGCAATAAGGAGACCCAATAAACCATGTAAAAACTCTGTAAATGCAATAAAGGGGACCCAATAAAACCATGTAAAAACTCTGTAAATGCAATAAAGGAGACCCAATAAACCATGTAAAAACTCTGTAAATGCAATAAAGGGGACCAATAAAACCATGTAAAAACTCTGTAAATGCAATAAGGGGACCCAATAAACCATGTAAAAACTCTGTAAATGGAATAAGGGGGACACAACAAAACATGTAAAAACTCTGTAAATGCAATAAGGGGGACCCAATAAACCATGTAAAAACTCTGTAAATGCAATAAGGGGGACTCAACAAACCATGTAAAAACTCTGTAAATGCAATAAGGGGGACCCAATAAACCATGTAAAAACTCTGTAAACGCAATAAAGGGGGCCCAATAAAACCATGTAAAAACTCTGTAAATGCAATAAAGGGACACAAACAAACCATGTAAAAACTCTGTAAATGCAATAAGGGGGACTCAACAAACCATGTAAAAACTCTGTAAATGCAATAAGGGGGACCCAATAAACCATGTAAAAACTCTGTAAACGCAATAAAGGGGGCCCAATAAAACCATGTAAAAACTCTGTAAATGCAATAAGGGGGACTCAACAAACCATGTAAAAACTCTGTAAATGAAATAAAGGAGACCCAATAAACCATGTAAAAACTCTGTAAATGGAATAAGGGGGACACAACAAAACATGTAAAAACTCTGTAAATGCAATAAGGGGGACCCAATAAACCATGTAAAAACTCTGTAAATGCAATAAGGGGGACTCAACAAACCATGTAAAAACTCTGTAAATGCAATAAGGGGGACCCAATAAACCATGTAAAAACTCTGTAAATGCAATAAAGGGGGCCCAATAAACCATGTAAAAAACTCTGTAAATGCAATAAAGGGGGACACAACAAAACATGTAAAAACTCTGTAAATGCAATAAAGGGGTACCCAATAAACCATGTAAAAACTCTGTAAATGCAATAAAGGAGACCCAATAAACCATGTAAAAACTCTGTAAATGCAATAAAGGGGGACCCAACAAACCATGTAAAAACTCTGTAAATGCAATAAGGGGGACCCAATAAAACATGTAGAAACTCTGTAAATGCAATAAGGGGGACTCAATAAACCATGTAAAACTCTGTAAATGCAATAAGGGGGACCCAATAAAACCATGTAAAAACTCTGTAAATGCAATAAGGGGGACCCAAACAAAACCATGTAAAAACTCTGTAAATGCAATAAGGGTACCCAATAAACCATGTAAAAACTCTGTAAATGCAATAAAGGGGACCCAATAAACCATGTAAAAACTCTGTAAATGCAATAAGGGGGACCCAATAAACCATGTAAAAACTCTGTAAATGCAATAAGGGGACCCAATAAACCATGTAAAAACTCTGTAAATGCAATAAAGGGGGACCCAATAAACATGTAAAAAACTCTGTAAATGCAATAAAGGGGACACAATAAACCATGTAAAAACTCTGTAAATGCAATAAAGGGGGACCCAATAAAACCATGTAAAAACTCTGTAAATGCAATAAGGGGGACCCAATAAAAACCATGTAAAAACTCTGTAAATGCAATAAGGGGGACCAATAATAAACCATGTAAAAACTCTGTAAATGCAATAAGGGGGACACCAATAAACCATGTAAAAACTCTGTAAATGCAATAAAGGGTGGCCAACAAACCATGTAAAAACTCTGTAAATGCAATAAAGGGGGGACCCAACATAAACCATGTAAAAACTCTGTAAATGCAATAAAGGAGGGCCCCAATAAAACCATGTAAAATCACTCTGTAAATGCAATAAAGGAGGACCAATAAAACCATGTAAAAACTCTGTTAAATGCAATAAGGGGGACACAACAAAACCATGTAAAAACTCTGTAAATGCAATAAGGGACCCAATAAACCATGTAAAAACTCTGTAAATGCAATAAAGGGGGACACAACAAACCATGTAAAAACTCTGTAAATGCAATAAGGGGGACCCAATAACAAAACCATGTAAAAACTCTGTAAATGCAATAAGGGGGACCCAATAAACCATGTAAAAACTCTGTAAATGCAATAAGGGGGACACAATAAAACCATGTAAAAACTCTGTAAATGCAATAAAGGGGGACCCAATAAACCATGTAAAAAACTCTGTAAATGCAATAAAGGGGGACACAACAAAACATGTAAAAAACTCTGTAAATGCAATAAGGAGACCCAATAAACCATGTAAAAACAATGTAAATGCAATAAGGGGGACTAAAACATGTAAAAAACTCTGTAAATGCAATAAGGGGGGGGAACAAACCATGTAAAAACTCTGTAAATGCAATAAGGGGACAATAACCATGTAAAAACGCAATAAAGGGGACCCAATAAACCTGTAAAAAACATGTAAAAACTCTGTATGCAATAAGGGGGAAACCATGTAAAAACTCTGTAAATGCAATAAGGGGACCCAATGCAATAAGGGAAAAACTCTGTAAATGCAAATGGGAGACCAATAAACCATGTAAAAACTCTGTAAATGCAATAAGGGGGAACAACCATGTAAAAACTCTGTAAATGCAATAAGGAGTACCCAATAAACCATGTAAAAACTCTGTAAATGCAATAAAGGAGAGTCCCAAAACCATGTAAAAAACTCTGTAAATGCAATAAGGGGGACAAACAAAACCATGTAAAAACTCTGTAAATGCAATAAGGGGACCAATAAACCATGTAAAAACTCTGTAAATGCAATAAAGGGGGACCCAATAAACCATGTAAAAACTCTGTAAATGCAATAAGGGGACCCAATAAACCATGTAAAAACTCTGTAAATGCAATAAAGGGACCCAATAAAACCCTCTGTAAATGCAATAATGGGGACCCAATGTAAATGCAATGTAATAAACTCTGTAAATGCAATAAAGGGACCCAATAAACCATGTAAAAACTCTGTAAATGCAATAAAGGGGGACCCAACCATGTAAAAACTCTGTAAATGCAATAAGGGGTACCCAATTAAACCATGTAAAAACTCTGTAAATGCAATAAGGGTAACCAATAAACCATGTAAAAACTCTGTAAATGCAATAAGGGAAGGACCCAATGTAAAAACTCTGTAAATGAAAAACTCATGTAATGCAATAAGGGGACCAATAAAAACTCTGTAAATGCAATAAGGGGACCCAATAAACCATGTAAAAACTCTGTAAATGCAATAAGGGGAATAAACCATGTAAAAACTCTGTAAATGCAATAAGGGACCCAATCGACAAATTGTAAATGAAAAACTCAAATGGGGACCCAAAAAACATGTAAAAACTCTGTAAATGCAATAAGGGGACCAATAAACCATGTAAAAACTCTTTGTAAATGCAATAAGGGGGACTCAACAAACCATGTAAAAACTCTGTAAATGCAATAAGGGTACCCAATAAACCATGTAAAAACTCTGTAAATGCAATAAAGGAGACCCAATAAACCATGTAAATAACTGTAAATGCAATAAGGGGGGGAAATGTAAAAACTCTGTAAATGCAAATGGAGACCCAATAAACCATTGTAAACTCTGTAAATGCAATGGGGGACTCAACAATAACCATGTAAAAACTCTGTAAATGCAATAAGGGGGACCCAATAATGTACTCTGTAATACAATAAAGAATAAACCATGTAAAAACTCTGTAAATGCATAAATAAAGAAGACCCAATAAAACCATGTAAAAACTTGTAAATGCAATAAGGGGACCCAATAAACCATGTAATAAACTCTGTAATGCAATAAGGAGACCCAATTAAACCATGTAAAAAACTCTGTAAATCTGTAAATGGGGGGACCCAACAATGTAAAAACTCTGTAAATGCAATAATACCATGTAAAATTCTGTAAATGCAACAACCATGTAAAACTCTGTAAATGCAATAAGGGGACCACATAAACCATGTAAAAATTCTGTAAATGCAATAAAGGGGGATGCAATAAGGAAACCATGTAAAAACTCTGTAAATGCAATGTACCCAATAAACATGGGGAACTCTGTAAATGCAATAAGGGTTAAACCATGTAATAAACTCTGTAAATGCAATAAAGGGGATAACCATGTAAAAACTCTGTAAATGCAATAAGGGGACCCAATAATAAAGGGGACCATCATGTAAAAAACCTGTAAAACGCACAATAAAGGGGGACCTCAAACAAACCATGTAAAAACTCTGTAAATGCAATAAGGGGACATGTAAAAACTCTGTAAATCGCAATAAAGGAGACCCAATAACTCTGTAAATGCAATAAGGGGGAACAAACCACGTAAATGTAAATGGTAATAAGGGGGTAAATGTCAAAACATGTAAAAACACTGTAAATGCAATAAGGGGACCCAAAAAAACATGTAAAAACTCTGTAAATGCAATAAAGGAGACCCAATAAACCGTGTAAAAACTCTGTAATTGCAATAAGGGGGTCACAACAAAACATGTAAAAACTCTGTAAATGCAATAACGGGGACCCAATAAAACCATGTAAAAGCTCTGTAAATGCAATAAGGGTACCCAATAAACCATGTAAAAACTCTGCAAATGCAATAAGGGTACCCAATAAACCATGTAAAAACTCTGTAAATGCAATAAGGAGACCCAATAAACGATGTAAAAACTCTGCAAATGCAATAAGGGGGACTCAACAAACCATGTAAAAACTCTGTAAATGAAATAAGGGTACCCAATAAACCATGTAAAAACTCTGTAAATGCAATAAAGAAGACCCAATAAACCATGTAAAAACTCTGTAAATGCAATAAGGGGGTCACAACAAAACATGTAAAAACTCTGTAAATGCAATAAGGGTACCCAATAAACCATGTAAAAACTTTTGTAAATGCAATAAAGGAGACCCAATAAACCATGTAAAAACTCTGTAAATGCAATAAGGAGACCCAATAAGCCATGTAAAAACTCTGCAAATGCAATAAGTGGGACTCAACAAACCATGTAAAAACTCTGTAAATGAAATAAGGGTACCCAATAAACCATGTAAAAACTCTGTAAATGCAATAAGGGGGACACAACAAAACATGTAAAAACTCTGTAAATGCAATAAAGGAGACCCAATAAACGATGTAAAAACTCTGCAAATGCAATAAGGGGGACTCAACAAACCATGTAAAAACTCTGTAAATGAAATAAGGGTACCCAATAAACCATGTAAAAACTCTGTAAATGCAATAAAGAAGACCCAATAAACCATGTAAAAACTCTGTAAATGCAATAAGGGGGTCACAACAAAACATGTAAAAACTCTGTAAATGCAATAAGGGTACCCAATAAACCATGTAAAAACTTTTGTAAATGCAATAAAGGAGACCCAATAAACCATGTAAAAACTCTGTAAATGCAATAAGGAGACCCAATAAGCCATGTAAAAACTCTGCAAATGCAATAAGTGGGACTCAACAAACCATGTAAAAACTCTGTAAATGAAATAAGGGTACCCAATAAACCATGTAAAAACTCTGTAAATGCAATAAGGGGGACACAACAAAACATGTAAAAACTCTGTAAATGCAATAAAGGGGACCCAATAAAACCATGTAAAAACTCTGTAAATGCAATAAGGGTACCCAATAAACCATGTAAAAACTCTGTAAATGCAATAAAGGAGACCCAATAAACCATGTAAAAACTCTGTAAATGCAATAAGGGGGACACAACAAACCATGTAAAAACTCTGTAAATGAAATAAGGGTACCCAATAAACCCTGTAAAAACTCTGTAAATGCAATAAAGAAGACCCAATAAACCATGTAAAAACTCTGTAAATGCAATAAGGGGGACACAACAAAACATGTAAAAACTCTGTAAATGCAATAAGGGGACCCAATAAACCATGTAAAATCTCTGTAAATGCAATAAAGGGGGCCCAATAAAACCATGTAAAAACTCTGTAAATGCAATAAAGGGGACACAATAAAACCATGTAAAAACTCTGTAAATGCAATAAAGGAGACCCAATAAACCATGTAAAAACTCTGTAAATGCAATAAGGGGGACTCAACAAACCATGTAAAAACTCTGTAAATGCAATAAGGGTACCCAATAAACCATGTAAAAACTCTGTAAATGCAATAAAGGAGACCCAATAAACCATGTAAAAACTCTGTAAATGCAATAAGGGGGACACAACAAAACATGTAAAAACTCTGTAAATGCAATAAGGGGACCCAATAAACCATGTAAAATCTCTGTAAATGCAATAAAGGGGGCCCAATAAAACCATGTAAAAACTCTGTAAATGCAATAAAGGGGACCCAATAAAACCATGTAAAAACTCTGTAAATGCAATAAAGGAGACGCAATAAACCATGTAAAAACTCTGTAAATGCAATAAGGGGGACTCAACAAACCATGTAAAAACTCTGTAAATGCAATAAGGGTACCCAATAAACCATGTAAAAACTCTGTAAATGCAATAAGGGGGACACAACAAAACATGCAAAAACTCTGTAAATGCAATAAGGGGACCCAATAAACCATGTAAATTCTCTGTAAATGCAATAAAGGGGGCCCAATAAAACCATGTAAAAACTCTGTAAATGCAATAAAGGGGACCCAATAAAACCATGTAAAAACTATGTAAATGCAATAAAGGAGACGCAATAAACCATGTAAAAACTCTGTAAATGCAATAAGGGGGACTCAACAAACCATGTAAAAACTCTGTAAATGCAATAAGGGTACCCAATAAACCATGTAAAAACTCTGTAAATGCAATAAAGGAGACCCAATAAACCATGTAAAAACTCTGTAAATGCAATAAGGGGGACACAACAAAACATGTAAAAACTCTGTAAATGCAATAAAGGGGGCCCAATAAAACCATGTAAAAACTCTGTAAATGCAATAAAGGGGACCCAATAAAACCATGTAAAAACTCTGTAAATGCAATAAGGGGGACTCAACAAACCATGTAAAAACTCTGTAAATGCAATAAGGGTATCCAATAAACCATGTAAAAACTCTGTAAATGCAATAAAGGAGACCCAATAAACCATGTAAAAACTCGGTAAATGCAATAAGGGGGACACAACAAAACATGTAAAAACTCTGTAAATGCAATAAGGGTACCCAATAAACCATGTAAAAACTCTGTAAATGCAATAAATGGGACCCAATAAACCATGTAAAAACTCTGTAAATGCAATAAAGATTACCCAATAAACCATGTAAACCATGTAAACTAAATGTTTTCAACCGTATAGAAACGGTGACGTGCTTGCGGGCGCTTACAAAAAAACGCGCGGGAGTGTGTGTAATACAAGATTAGTAGATTAATACTGTATAAAAAGAAGATATAAAAGGACATCGTTATGGACGGATTGAAATCATACAGAGGGAATTACGCCTTAAGAATGACAAGAAGAGATCGTGCTGTCCAACGGTAAGATTATGTACGTAGTCAAAGAAGAAATATAGAGGATACTTGAAAGCTAGCGCTGAGATAGCCTGGACTGAATAATAAAGTACACTCTAGTGCATCACTGTTTATTTAACAATTAGATAACGAGGGCGAGTTGTCTAATTGTTTTAGTATAAATTTACCAACTAAAGTTAAATAAATTCTCGACCATAACGTATTCTTTGAGGCTCGTTTAATACATTTTTAACTGCCATCAACATTGTCATTTCGGACATTTCCTTGTCCCGTACGGTAACTGATCGAAAACTCAAAAAGTATTTCTTGCATAATTTAGCATGGGTTTTCATGTACAATATTGAAACAATATTCAAACAATATATTTCCACTCATTTGATATGTAAAAATGACAAAAAGTTGAAAGAAACATTCATTTTAAAATGTAGTTTACATCACGAAATCTTATCAATAGCAAACGTAATTTTGAAATGTGTTTTGTTTCCAGATATTTCGTTTTAAGCGAACACAAATAAACAATTTAACGATCTTACCATTAATAATTCCCATTATATATAACCATTGTGTAGCCGTTTCGGTTATCTGTAGAACTTATTGCTTCCCGTAAATGTTCAATTCTTCTGTCATTTGCCCACACCATTTATAATTTCGGCGCCATTGTTGCTTAACAAGAACAACCGCTGGTTCTACTGATCGTTGATCGTGACATACTACGCATTTTGTGATTGGTCAATTTAGTTAAAAGAAGGCTTGTCATTGGCTTATCGCCAGAGGTTTCTATCAGCGGATAGTAACTCCTGCGATAGCCAATGAAATTCAAGGATTTGGGATAGAAACTTGTAAATTTATACTAAATCGTGATATAAATCACATTACTATTATTATTGCGTCCTTAGTACCTTACCAACTGAGCCATGAGTTGTAGTGTATAATAATAATAATAATAATAATAATAATAATAATAATAATAATAATAATAACAATAAAAATAACAATAATATTAATATATATATATATATATATATAGTTCAATCTACAGACACGGTGTTTCGCTGTACAACAGCTCATCAGTGTAGCTTGGAACAATCTGAATGAATTTCATCAATTACTTATACACAAGCGATCGTCGGTGGACAACCGCATGTGGGACAGCATCGGTGAAATACATTTAGATAGCGTGAAGTGCGCATGGGCCCAGAGTGCTCAAACTTCCACAAGGGTAGTGAGCATTGCATTATCGCTAATAGGTACCCACGGCAACTTCGCAGAGTGCTCAACAACACCGAAGTGAAGGAGCGTACATAGTTCAATCTACAGACACGGTGTTTCGCTGTACAACAGCTCATCAGTGTAGCTTGGAACAATCTGAATGAATTTCATCAATTACTTATACACAAGCGATCGTCGGTGACAACCGCATGTGGGACAGCATCGGTGAAATACATTTAGATAGCGTGAAGTGCGCATGGGCCCAGAGTGCTCAAACTTCCACAAGGGTAGTGAGCATTGCATTATCGCTAATAGGTACCCACGGCAACTTCGCAGAGTGCTCAACAACACCGAAGTGAAGGAGCGTACATAGTTCAATCTACAGACACGGTGTTTCGCTGTACAACAGCTCATCAGTGTAGCTTGGAACAATCTGAATGAATTTCATCAATTACTTATACACAAGCGATCGTCGGTTGACAACCGCATGTGGGACAGCATCGGTGAAATACATTTAGATTAGCGTGAAGTGCGCATGGGCCCAGAGTGCTCAAACTTCCACAAGGGTAGTGAGCATTGCATTATCGCTAATAGGTACCCACGGCAACTTCGCAGAGTGCTCAACAACACCGAAGTGAAGGAGCGTACATAGTTCAATCTACAGGACACGGTGTTTCGCTGTACAACAGCTCATCAGTGTAGCTTGGAACAATCTGAATGAATTTCATCAATTACTTATACACAAGCGATCGTCGGTGACAACCGCATGTGGGACAGCATCGGTGAAATACATTTAGATAGCGTGAAGTGCGCATGGGCCCAGAGTGCTCAAACTTCCACAAGGGGTAGTGAGCATTGCATTATCGCTAATAGGTACCCACGGCAACTTCGCAGAGTGCTCAAACAACACCGAAGTGAAGGAGCGTACATAGTTCAATCTACAGACACGGTGTTTCGCTGTACAACAGCTCATCAGTGTAGCTTGGAACAATCTGAATGAATTTCATCAATTACTTATACACAAGCGATCGTCGGTGACAACCGCATGTGGGACAGCATCGGTGAAATACATTTAGATAGCGTGAAGTGCGCATGGGCCCAGAGTGCTCAAAACTTCCACAAGGGTAGTGAGCATTGCATTATCGCTAATAGGTACCCACTGGCAACTTCGCAGAGTGCTCAACAACACCGAAGTGAAGGAGCGTACATAGTTCAATCTACAGACACGGTGTTTCGCTGTACAACAGCTCATCAGTGTAGCTTGGAACAATCTGAATGAATTTCATCAATTACTTATACACAAGCGATCGTCGGTGACAACCGCATGTGGGGACAGCATCGGTGAAATACATTTAGATAGCGTGAAGTGCGCATGGGCCCAGAGTGCTCAAACTTCCACAAGGGTAGTGAGTTTGCATTATCGCTAATAGGTACCCACGGCAACTTCGCAGAGTGCTCAACAACACCGAAGTGAAGGAGCGTACATAGTTCAATCTACAGACACGGTGTTTCGCTGTACAACAGCTCATCAGTGTAGCTTGGAACAATCTGAATGAATTTCATCAATTACTTATACACAAGCGATCGTCCGGTGACAACCGCCATGTGGGACAGCATCGGTGAAATACATTTAGATAGCGTGAAGTGCGCATGGGCCCAGAGTGCTCAAACTTCCACAAGGGTAGTGAGCATTGCATTATCGCTAATAGGTACCCACGGCAACTTCGCAGAGTGCTCAACAACACCGAAGTGAAGGAGCGTACATAGTTCAATCTACAGACACGGTGTTTCGCTGTACAACAGCTCATCAGTGTAGCTTGGAACAATCTGAATGAATTTCATCAATTACTTATACACAAGCGATCGTCGGTGACAACCGCATGTGGGACAGCATCGGTGAAATACATTTAGATAGCGTGAAGTGCGCATGGGCCCAGAGTGCTCAAACTTCCACAAGGGTAGTGAGCATTGCATTGCCCCCTGGATATATAAGCCTCTCGAAACCCGTCACAAAATATTTTCTACATACAGGTACAGTACATGTACTACAATATACTATACCAGTGGGCATTTATTGTAATTATGAGCCTCTATTGGGTGGAGGAAGGTGGTGGTTGAGGTACAATGTACTGTACATGGCTCACCATAATTAATTAATTATAAGGACTCTATGGTACCTACTCAAATGCATATAAATAAAACAAAACTGACAAAGAAAAGACTTGAGCGTAATATTATTTTTGCACATATTAGAAAATAATTGCTTACTTACAATTGTATTTTTGGATAATTGATCAACCCTTCACAGCATTAGAAAAAAATATTTCAATATTAATTTTATTCGAATGACATGAATTTACATGTATAAGCAAAACATCATCAAGGCTATAGCATACTCTGAAGCATACTACTTCAGAGCCCTAGATGGGAATCGAAACCCTAAGTCAAGTTTTTGTCAAGCTTTAAGACAACGTCATTTCTCTTCTGTTAAATTTTCCAAGCTCGCATACCTACATGTATGTAGGTAAGTTAATATGAATGAATATTGAATCATATAATAACAAAATTTAGCATTCTTTAGACCCGTTGCATGCATAAATTACGCGACCAATTTGAAGGGCAGCTTTAAAGTTCCAACACTAATTTATTCAATCTGTCAAGTGTTGGAACTTTGAAGATGCCCTCCAAATTGGTCATTTAATTTATGCATGCTAGGGGTCTATCATATGATTCTTTTGTCAAGAACTAAATCATGAATTCCTTTGAATATCTGATAGGATCACATAGGAAAATAATACTAAGTGAAAGAGAGCAGCAAAGATACAAAAAGCAGTTTCCCCACATAGCTCCTGAAATTGCAAAAGGTGAACAGCAGAGCCACAAAAGTGATGCCTACTCATTTGGTTATATTTATTGTAACATACTAAAAATATTTAGGCAGGAACTTGAACATTTAAAGGATAAACAAGCCCTTTTGAGTCTTGGGCAAAAATTAAGGAGTCCTAACTCAGACAAAAGGATTCCAATTGAAGTTGTTCTATCTACTCTCCTGCATTCAAGAGTGCTAATGTACTATAAGAGTAGTAATGTAATAATGCAAAAAGAGTACAAAATTTGTTAAGATACTGTATGTACTAGTAAAGGCAAATTTACTGTTCAATATCAGTGATTGTGAATCCTTCTAATGTTCTTGTGGCAACTGCTAATCCAAGCAAACATCTGAAATGCACTTCGTCTGGTTCACCAGGTAAAAAAACCCAAACTCCTCTTCTTCTTGTTACCCTGTACCAATGAATGGTGGCTTTTCTCTCATGAAGATTAACGTTGTTGACTTTACCATACCACTCCTCATTATTAGTGCCTCTGACTTTCACAGTATCACCAACATCAGGATAAATGGGTGCCTGAACAACATCAAGTAATTCAGGATTTTTTAAATCACCACAAAGAAAATAGTTGGGATTTTCTAAATTAGATGGTTCAGGAAACATGATGACTTTTCTTCGTATACAGTTGATTGTTTGTACACTGTCTCTGGCATATCCACGCTTGACATACTTTGGAGTACCTGTCCAATCATGACACGCTACCTGGCCATTCTGGTATGCTGGTATGAAATACTTGCCATTGATAAATGTGTAATAATTACCTTGTAAAGGGCCAACCTGAATGATATCATCAATTTCCATAATCCACTCTTCTGCATTTTCACCACTTGCAATTTTGCACACATCAGAGTTCGAAATTGTTGTCACTTCTTCAAACTGGTCTAAAATTGCAACCAATTTTAGGCTATGGAGAACATTTGGTACTACTTGACCATGGAGCCCAAGCTCTCTATGGAAATATGACTGGATGTCAGGTATTATTACATTGGGGTAGACTTTTCTTCTCATTTTCCCAATTACCACCCCGAATTTCAAAGCATGCTTAACACTAGGGCTCTCATTATCTTTCAATGCGTTGATAACATTGACTGCAGACTGATAAGAGCTCTCATGTAAGAAGAATGGTGTTCCGTTGTCTACAACTTCCATTTGAAACTGAAACTTGGCATCCCTTTCATGATAAGTGGAAATTGGGCCATTCTTTCTCTTGTAACACTAAAGAAAGTCTCTTATGCTTTCACGCATGGCAAAAGTCTTTTCCAGTCCCTTCGAGTTGTTTTTTTGCCTCTTGTGAATACGAATGGCCCTTTCGTACAATTCACAGGAGTAGTTGTCCATGCTAGAATGGCGCCTTATTTCTGCTGCAGCATGGACAGAGTACTCAAGATTTTCAGTGCAATATCCCAGCACGTAAAATTCTTCAGTCCTAATTGCACGAGCCTACAACAGGCTATTTAATCTTTCGATGTTTGAGCTCGACCAACCATCATTTCTCAATGCCTTAGAGTACATCACACAGCAACACGTAGCTATTGTATGCCTTTGTAGGGATCTTTTCTGCCAATACTACTGGGGCCACTGCCCTGAATCTGTTCAGAATGAGCAGATTTAGTGATTTAGAGAATTGTTTTCATTTGAGGTATAAAATATATTTATACACTAGATTACTTAAATTATGAATTTAATAGTTATGATAAATTAATTATTATTACTAGTTTGATATTATTCATGGTTACTGTAATATTATAATACTGTAATTCATAATTAATTTATAATTACATTACTTATTGTAACCTAATAGTTGCACAATGGCATCGTTTACAACTTACAACCAACTAAAGTTTTCTTATGATACTGTAGATCTTTAGTGGGTTGTCTGAGCCCATATAGCCTATTCGGTGGATACATGTAAGCCCAAATGAGAGAACAGAACACCCCTATACATGTACATTGTTTAATCAACTGAACTTATGAACTTAAATTTTACCAGCTGAATTGCACTATCCAGTGTACAACTACTTACGGTACTTATTCATCGAATAAAATTTAGGTTTGGTTCTTCAAAGAATGTTGGAGTGTTCTCTCATTTGGACTTATCCACTGGATAAGCTTTCCAGGCTTTGGACAACGGAACCCACCCCAAAACGACAAAGATGCAAAGCTGAAGCATTGTGATTGTAGGTTGCAGTAAGATGATGTCGTCATCCAAACAACATATTTAGTTTTAATTAAATAGATAGTATTCAATACCTCTTTAACTCATTCGATTTCCAACTGCCAAGCTTGTCTGTAAGGCTCTTCAATTTGGCAACACCACTCGCTCTTTCTTCCTTTGGCCAACAAACTGCATCCAATGCAGATGCAAAATCTTCCCGTTTTAAGAGACCTCCATCATCTGGTTCTCTGGCGTTAACATACTTATTTGCATTATTTCCCATATCTGTCCACATCTTGTCAATGAACTCTCCCTTCAGCATGTTGAATGTCAAATGCATTCAATCAATTTGCCATATATTGCACTGGATCAAATCCATATAATAAATACAAGTCAAAAAATACACTGACTCCAGTTACACCAGTTTTCGTTTGGAGTCTTTGACGCTGAGCTACTGTCATGGCATTGCCTACTCTCTTTCCATGATGGAGATGATACTCAGCAGACTTCATTGCACTTGGGTGCCTAAAACTCACACCAAAATTTCCATAGTAGTAGTGCCTCTTTGCAGGAATGTATACACCATTTACCATACATCGACGACAACCAATCCTTCCACCTTTCCAAGAAAAAAGGAAGAAAAAATTATGCTGTGATACTTAAAATTTGTATTCACACCTTTTTCTCTTTTTTTTCCTTTGGGAAGAAGTTGAGTTTGGGTTCATATACTATAACTGTATACCATAATGATTCAATAAGCAGCCAGGGTACTCATTTTACTTTGGGGTGTTGAAGGAGTGCTAATTCGAGAGGAGGCACTTATTTGAGAGGGGGTGCTTATTCTGTACTGACTCAATACTGTTGTGCTAAATGCATATACAGTAATATGACTGTGACAAAGAAAAGGTTGAAGGACAGTTGATGTTAATAGGCATAACAATATTTATGGGTCACTTACTGTATCGGTTGGATAATTATACATGTACAGTCGTTTCCTTATTGAAAGCGGAAGTGGTTCCCTTATTCGGAAGGGGGAGGTTTTTTCCAAAAATGGCAGTGGAGGGGCTGATACTTATTTGAGAAGGGGTGCTTATTCAAAGCATTACTGTAGTTATTACATTTAGGATAGTTGGATTTGGATCATGTCAGGGACTAATTATAGATTTTCATGTTTCCAAAAAAACTAAAACCTACACTGTACACATATTGTATATACTATGTGTACAGTGTAGGTACAGTACATGTTTATGATTAGATAACAGGAAATTGTTTTTGTATAGTCTAGAATGTGTTATGTTACATAAAATTATGATATGTAAAAATATTGAATAAATGAATTACTGTACCTCCAGCATATAGTGTAATTTCTTGATGTGCCTTCAAATCAGCAGTCCCAAGCAGAAGCAATGCTCGCACTTGGTAATTTCCAGGGTATATGACATCATCACCAAGGTTGATTTGCTGATGAATATGTATAGGTATGCCATTAATATACATATCTTTGATTTCATCGATGAGTGGTTTGAAAAAAGCATCTATTTTATGTGAAATACCTTCACCCAGTGAACAAGAAGGGATAAAGCTGTAGACTCTCATGTACTTCCCACTTGTTCTCTGTTCTTTGCTAATACATGCACTTGAGATGTGGATGGCTGCTATTCCACGGCTTTTGTGTACAAATGCATTAAATCCATCTTCATGGAAGACGAAGGCTTGATTTAGTGCATGTCCTGTCATTGTTTTTGGTGTATGGATAAAATCAGATGTGCACTCTTGACAAGATAAACATACTGGGTCATGGAGTGTGAAACCAGGAAGAACTGAATTGTTCATCTCTTCTACTGAAATAACATTTTCACAGTTTGGGCAACAGGCAGGAATAAATGTCTCCATATTAGCATCCCAAAAATATGAAAGTTCTCTGAAACGTTCTCCATGCCAGACCTCCTTAAAGTTGACATCTTGGTTGTTGTTGTTATTATTAAGCCACTCGTCCTTGTTTTTCCAGTGTCTCAAGTGATCTTCAATTGTGCTTTCATTTAGAAAGTAATTTTCTAGTTGCAAACCCAAGACAAAATAATCCACACATTTGTTAAATGAATTTCCGCAATTGGGACAATCTCCTTTGTTGCCAAGTAATGTTACATGGTTAGAGCCACAACACACTTTATAATGTTGTGGATCTTTATAACCAAGTTCTTTTAGAAACATCAACACAGCACCCCAACATTTATGGGGAATTCTATCATCACGGGTAAGTTCGTATATGTTTCTTATTTGCGACAATGTTTCCTCTTTTGACCAACCATGTGTAACCTTAGACTCCAATATACGAAGAATGACCTTCTCAATATTATCAGCAGTGTACATGTCATCTGTGTTGCCATCACTTCCATCACCATCACTGCTATCACCATAATTGCTTCCGTTGCCATCACTTCCACCAATATAATTTCCATTACCATCACTTTCACCACCGTCACCATCACTTCCACCACCATCACTTCCACCACCATCGCTTCCATTACCATCACTTCCACCACCGTCACCATCATGACTTCCACCACCATCACTTCCACCATCACCGCTTCCACCACCATCACTTCCACCATCACTATCATCCCCATCACCAATGTTTCCATTGCCATTGCTTTCATTGCCATTGCTTCCATCACCAATGCTTCCATTATTGCCATTGCTTCCATCATCAATACTTCCATTATTGTTATTGCTTCCATTGCCAATATACGAAGAATAATTAGGTATACTTGGCTCTCTTTGAGTTTTTCTGGGATAAGGTTCGTTTGAAACATGCCTACGTATTGTCCTTTGTCTCTGAGCTGTCCACAACACAATTGACAGTTGCAAGGGTGCAAGTTTCTTTTTATCCCTAAACAGTATAAAGAATAATAATATAATAAGAGTTACAACTATTATTAGAACAAACTGCTTTATTATTTAAATTCGTTTTAAAGGTCCTAAAGGATATTGCTTTCATGATTGTTGTAGCTCACAAAGACCTAAAAGTAAAACATTAAGACGCAAAAATCTACGAATTCTGGTCGGTTTTACTATGTAATAATTGTTTACATAAAATCTGTGTGAAAATGACGAGACTAAGAATAATTTACTTGTAATTGTAAAAAAGACAAGAACGTTTCACCCGTGAATAGTCAAACTGAAAGAATAACAAACCGACAGAATAACATTTACCAATTACTTTATTTTCACCATTTCTTCCCCGCTATGTTTCTGCAAACTTACCGGTATTTGGTATCGGATGATCTGTGGTACTCTCCTCAATGTCATGGATATAATTCTCCATAGTATAACATTTTAGAACAGAAAGAAGAACCGCCACAAAAATTACTAAAACCAAAACTTTCCACATCCGAAGAACATCAATCCATCAAAAGGCAAAGGTCGGGTCCAAAGGCTAGGTCCAAAGGTCAAAAGAAACTAGCGTCAGCGCGTTGTATACTGGGATATATGTTTTTGGCGCCTTGGCGGTCTTTTCGCTTCGCTTCAGCAAGTTTAATCGCAACGAGAATATTTTCAAACGCTTTTGTCTTTGTTTCCGGATTATTCAAGCGTTACTTTGGTATCATGGCTTTGTTAAAACATTCGGTAAGTGGCCATTCAACCGTCAAGAGCTCTCAAGTGACATAATTAGCTAAATTCGACCCATTTCTCGACTCTCGTAGGTTTGATATTTCATCAGTGTGCACGAGCATATTTTGATGGCATGGACATTATTAGTAAATATTATTGCTTACAACTCTATTAAATCCACTAATATCTATAATAAATATTAGTAAATATTATTGCCGTTGTCCCTAAATCCAACTCTAAATCCACTGTTAATAAATACGTATAGACAGTATAGTAAATTCAAATGCATTTAGGACTTAAGGTTGGTTTTAAGCCAATTTATTAATGGTGGTGTAAAGTTTGCTGAACTTGTGCAGTGCCGCTTTGTCGCTTGTCGAAAAACAACTCACTAAAAGGCCACTTGATTAATTGTTGAATACAGAAGCCCGTCAGTGTCTAGTCGTAACTGCTAAGTAGTTACTACGCATTTAAGGCCGTCATATGGTTCGACTTCCCCCAAATCTCACCAAAAAAGCGTTCAAATATTTATTGTTTCACTTCTGTGCAAATCAGGAAATGAACGCTTTTGTGTATAATGTACAAATTAAGAGGGGGAAATGGTTGACCCCCCAAATTGTGTATCTGACCCCCCAAATGCATGCTTGAGCAGTCATGCTGACCCCCCAACTTCCTAGCGTTATTTCGAGCGCTGGTGCCAACCATAATATAGCTGAATAGTACAGGTAAATTATTATATGGTTTGAACCCAGGAGTACTTACATTTTGCAGAGGAGAGTCATCCAAGTTAGTGAAGTCTTGAGAAAGACTGTTGATGGTGGTGGTAACTGATATTTTGAAAACTTCAGTGGTGATCGAACATCTTCAGCATTGTATGTAGAGTGTTTGTCATCCACCAAGCAATGACGTAACCAACCAGATAATGATACATGTATAAGGTAGGCTAACCTGACACTCAACACATTACTCTGGAGATGACCACCACTGAAGCATTTGAAACGTCTTTCACCACCAGCATCAGCAGTCTTTCTCAAGACTTCACTAACCTGGACAATCATTCTCTGAAAAATGTAATGATAATACAGCTGTAATAATTATGACTAAACTTCACGGCTTATTTTGTTTATATTATCAAAGGATAAGAAAGATAAAATAAGAAAATGTAAAACGATGTCAAATTCATCTACCTTGAAAGAACAAAAACAGGTACAGGTATGTTTCAACATTAAAGTTCTCTGTTGTGTTAGAAATGTAGTTAATTGTTTCAGGTACCTCCAAAAAATGTGTTGTTTCAGGTACCTCCAAAAAATGTGTATTGGAATAATAAGTTTCTTGTTTTTGCTAAAAAAACATGGCAAGATTATTATCTTGTATATGGGACAAGATTTCCTTAACCCTTTATAGTCCATTGGCCACTTTTAGAATTTTATTCTGGCTAACGCCAGACGATTTTATTCAGCATATGGGAAGGTCTTGGGCTATAAAGGGTTAAAACAATTATATTTTTTTCTTAAACACGAAGCAGTACTATAAAAGGACTGCACCAGGCAGTTCTCACCTTCAGCTGTCAGTTACAGTACAGTAGCTGTTGTAGTGGACAGAGAGAGCTCGGAGTGTATTACACTCAGAACTCTTTCCACTACGATGGCTATAAACTGACAACTGAAGTTGAGAACTGCCTGGCACAGTCCTTTTGTAGTGGGGCTTCGTGTGTAAAATAAGTAAAAATTTTAAGTGTACAAATGTACACGCTATATTCAAATTTGTTGTTTAACTTGAATAATTACTCATACTTTCCTACATAGCCTAAAGAAGTTATTCCTGCAGTCTTAAAGAAAGATGATGAAATTGTGGGTGTGCAAGTTCAAGTAAGTTCGTAGAGTGTCTTTAATTTACTGGTGTGCATGTTATTGACATTATTGCAGGTACTACAATGCATAAGATTCTGTATTAGCAGGCTATAATGCACAACCATATAGTACATGTACATGCTTTCTGCATTCAAATGTTGTTAAACCAATGTATGTGTACAATGTATTTAATGTAATGTGTACAATGTATGTAGTTTATTGCACAACAATTTTCGTAATTCTAAGTTACCAATACCTTAGATGTATTGATGCAATTCCTTAGAATGCACTAAATCCTTGTGTAAGGTTGCATTTACTATGCCTATTCAATAATTCAAAAACAAATATTTTCAAAATGGAAGCAATTTTAGGTCAATTTAGTGGCTTAGCTACTAATGGCCAAACAACACCGAAATAACAACTGTGCAGTGTGATTTTTCTGTCCAAGACCAGGAATGTTCAACAAATTTTTGCTTCAGAAATACATGTAGTTACTGACCATTATATAACATATAGTATTCAATTGATTTATAGGGTAATCTACATGAAGAAAATGCAAAAGAAGATGGAGATAAAGAACAGGTATATTTACAATTTACATTAATGCTAGTACTATGGTTATACTTTAACAAGGTGTATACTCTTACTCCATATATAATATTAGTAGAAAATTCTAGTTGACTATTACAAATCCGGCATTCTGATTGCTCACCAACCATCGACTATTAGTGATAGGCCAATGGTAGTGAAACGAGCCAATTTTCAAAATCAAAACAATGAGGTACATCTCTTGCTCTGCCGACATTTCGGATGCATTTTTGGGCATTTCGGATCATCAGGGGGAGAATTAGGTTTAAGGTGTGATGTGTCAATTTAATAGTAGGTAATAGTATATAATTAGTATAGGAAATGACACGTTTCAAGAAGAATTAATGAAAAATTGCACTGTCACGTACAGTACACTTATTAATCTCATTAATACACTTTTAGTGTCAATATTTAAAAACAAGACAAGAAAAAATACAAAAAAATTTACTTGAAATGCTCAAGTGCGGACTGGTAAGCTTCGCTTATTTTATACCTACTGTAGCTACGTAAATGTACATTCAGATTATGATTATTGTTATGGCCTGTTTATATCCATGGATGGGACAAATAAATGGTTTATTTATATATTGGCCCTGTTACAGATTAGTGGTGAAGGAAAACTTTGAATGTGAGATATATACATTTTAAGGCCGGGACCAGTTGCAAAAATACAACATCAAGGCCTTTTGGGCATGAAACAAACCTGTGAATCGCAGGATTCTAGTGCAGTGCTCTGGCAACTGAGCTACGGAAGCTATTGGCGAGACCTTGGCCACAAATTCAGTATACAGTAATATAATATTATTATTATAAGTAATAACATGAGTTGAGGGAAATTAGCGATTAAATTTCCCGCAGCCGAGTGAAGATTTGTAAAAGTCTTCGGGCCGAACCTCGGCTGCGGGAAATTTTATCGCTAAGTTCCCGAAAAGTCATGATATTAGTTTGTAATATTATGATCGCCGAGGAAAACTTTCAGAATCTTACCGACAGGGAATTTACATGGTTGATCACAGAAGTTGCATCTAACTTCCCCGTGCATGTTGATGAGGGAAAATATATGCAAGCGGGAAATTTAGAAGAAGACAAAGGATTTCTTTGTCAAAATTATAAGACAAAGGAAAAATTTCCCTCTTGCATGAGAAATGAGGGAAATGCGAGGTTTACATTCCCTCGGAGAACAAAAGAATCCGAGGCGATCATGGTATTATGATGCTAATGCCATGTGGACAAAAATTGATTGATTGATATTGTCGTTAAATAGCTTTCTTCTGGTTCAGCTGTTATTGTGGCGTTGTTCTATATGAAAGTAAATTCTCTCAAAGAGGTCAAGATGGAGACCCTAAAAATGCACTGTAAAGCAAAAAATATCCAAGTTGGAAAAGGGGCCACAAAAGAAGCCCTGTGTTCCCAACTTGGAAAACTTATTTTTGACAAGGAAGTATGCAGGATAAATGTACTTGATATTATTAAGTATAATAATCCAAGATTTTTGTAAATACAACTTGAAGAAAAACAAGTGGGAAATTTGGTTGGTACTTCATCTACCCTTGATCATAATGTATCAAGATTGTTTATAATGTATCAAGATTCCCACAATATTTACATCAGTCGTATTTCTATCAAATGTAAATATATTTATATCATATTTATATCGTATCGTAATTTATAGTTGTATTTATATCAACGTAAATATAATGCAATTTCTTCCACGTTTTCATCGCCTTCTTGATTGTGAATTACAATTTGTTAATTTCCATGATTTCCACAGTTTTACATATCTCCCAATTTTTCCATGTTTTTTTTACAGGACCTCTCCAATTTATTTGCATAGTTTTTACAGGATCTGACCAAATTATTTCCATAGTTTTTACAGGATCCCCCATTAATTTCCGTACTTATTACATGATTTGTTCCTTATATTTCCATAGTTTTTACAGGATCTGTAGCATTTATTTCCATAGTTTTTACATAATCAATCCTATTTATTGCATAGTTTTTACATGATCAGTCCTATTTATTTCCATAGTTTTTACATTATCAGTCCTATTTATTCCATAGTTTTTACATGATCAGTCCTATTTATTTCCATAGTTTTTACATGATCAGTCCTATTTATTTCCATAGTTTTTACATGATCAGTCCTATTTATTTCCATAGTTTTTACATGATCAGTCCTATTTATTTCCATAGTTTTTACATGATCAGTCCTATTATTTCCATAGTTTTTACATGATCAGTCCTATTTATTTCCATAGTTTTAACAGGATTTGTCACATTTATTTCCATGATTTTGACATGATCTCTCCCTTTTATTTCCATGATATTAACAAGATCTCTCCCATTTGTGTGCATAATTTTTACAGGATTTGTCCTATACATTTCCATAGTTTTTACATGATCTCTATAATTTATTTCCATGATTTTAACAGGATCTGCCGAATTTATTTCCATAGTTTTTACAGGGTCTGTCACATCTATTTCCATAGCTTTTACATGATCTGCAGGTTTCTAATTAAATTCCCATAGTTTTTACACCATATTGACAATATAAAGCTTTTTTATTTACAGTATTTTTACATTGTTTTTACATACGGTGGAAAAATTTACATACTATGGAAAGTTACATTGATCATGTAAATTATGATTTACAGTAAATTGACATACATTTTACATACTTTTTACATACTATGGAAGAGGTTCGGTTTTTCCAGTACTAGCTGAGTAATTAGCAGAAACAGGAAACTAAGCCCTCGTATCAAGTAATATATAATGTAAACATGTCGTTGTCGAGTTATGATTAACCTACGTTCAGTAAACAATCAAAGTGTATATTGTTGCTGACTAATTTAATTCTATAATGCAACATTAATTACTTACAGTACTTTAAGTGACCGAGTTTCATGAAACAGTTTTCTTGGAATGTTTTCAATACGATTTTTAGACAAGCGACTACATCAAATTAAAGAAGAAATATTAATAACGCTCCATCTTTCATACATATTTAGTTCGTTCATGCTACACTAGATTTATATAATCAGTAGACTGGTGTTCAATTTGCATTATTTGCAACTGTACGTCACTGTCGGATCTTCAAGTCCTTTAAAAAAACTGTCAATATCACAATAATATATCTCTAACTCAATGTTATTTGGCATCCCATAAAAATGAGTACAAAAGTCAAGTGTTGATATAGTATTGTAATTTCAGTCTAGCTTTCACCAAATAATTTTACTCTGTAACAAGAGGGCACTCAGAAATTGCGTATATCTCCCCCAGCGGGTTTATTATTAGAGATGATTAAAAAGAAAAGTAGCCTTCCAGCTAACCAGGCTAGCTCACATGCAACACCTACAGATAAATAAATGAATAAAATGCTTGATTGCCCTCGTAACAAAATTATGCAAAATGTTTGCATAAAATAAGGGTAGTGAGCGCGACGAATAAGCAAGCCAAGGATGAGTCATCTCAGTTAAATCATTCCAGTCTTAGACAGCCTGTTATAATGTACTGTTAAATAAAGAGAGGGCTCCGTTGGCAGTGTTTTAAATAACCAAAGTGAAAGGTAGTAAACTGCCGAGAATAGATTTGATAAAGAAATAAAGGCGTTTCTAGCGGAGCCCTTCATCAGAGTAAAATGTGTTGAAATTAAATAAAACACGGCTTATATATCCAAAGTGGTTAAGAAATTAAAATAGCCAAATGTTGGGAGGTTAAACACACTGATCATAATTACAGTCAAAATGGAGATACCTTCCCACTTTTTATTCTGTAGTTCGTTCCGTATTGCTGTATTTCTGTAACCGTTACCAAAGCCTGAGAAATATTTTTGTTGAAAAATGTACAAAAATAGTATAATTTAGCTTTAATTGGCAATTAATCATAATACAATGAATGTTTATCCCAAATCGAAACCGACAAACGAATATACATCAAGAATTGGCGACTTTTATCGCTAGACTTTCCTCGCGCTTCATTAGCGGCTACAGAATTACAGTAATACACAACTAACTACAGAAGCGGAAGTGGGATGTAATGAGATGTAAAAATGTTAGGTATTAGCTAATTATTACAATTGATCGGCAACCAGATTGTGGGAGAGGGAGAACTAATAAAGCTAAATACTAATAAGGTGCAATCAAAAATCTTAAAAATAAATGAGAGTGCATAACTAATAATAACGAGAAAGATAAATAAAGAAAAAAAAGTAGGAAATTAAATAAAAGAAAAACGTTCGTTAAGGCCATTCGCTTTAACGAACGTTTTTGTTTTACTTAATTTCCTATTCCCCTTCGCTATCCTTCTCATTAGGGGCATAATTTATAATTACATGAACACGGCGGCACTTTTTGCTTCAGAAGCAATCCCAACCTATTTAAGTAAGTTCTGAAGACGTCGGTTGAATACAGAGAACAGCCATGTTTGGGGACTACGGAGGAATTGACACTTCAAGAGAAAATAGGTGTCATATGTGACGTGAATAATTATTTAGGAGGAATCCTTTCGAAAGCTATACACTAGCTTACTGCTACTGAGTTAAACGAGCACTAACATTTTACTAATCTTCACGTTTTATTTTAAATATCTACACTTGCTTAGGCTAATACTAAAAAAAACTGTTAATTACAAGTTGATTAATTGAGTTCCTTACATAGTTTGTAAAGACCTTGAATTATAGAACGTCTCTTCTTCTATCTCCAGTATTTTATTTCCCCTCAAACTTCTAAACATCACAAACAATAAATAAAATGATTAATAATTTAAGGATTAGTTGCTTACTATAAAAATATAGACAATAACATACAAGGTTAGTAAACATAATAATTTTTTTTGTCACAAACATAATAAAAACGTGGCTGCTATGGCAACACTAATCAGTGTAAAAAATTTTGGACACGGAAGTGTTCCGCAACAGTTGGTATGAAAAGTCACAAAATTTCGTGCATTTATTTTAAATACCCAAAACAAGGCTTTAAATCCCCCCCCCCACCCCCCCACCCCCCCCACCCCCCCCCCCCCCCCCCCACCCCACGCAGCCTAGAACATTTAACTGCTTTTATAGGGAAAATATTTTTGACCGTTTTTTAAACGTGTCCATTTGAAATTAAGAGAGGATTTCATACAATAATAACACCAAAATTCTTATTGCCCAACCGGTAATCGAATCCAAGGTCCTGGAATCAACGCAACGGCGCTCTGACCACTGAGCTATTGAGATACCGGCAGGACAGGGTCATGATCAACATTAAGGCTTTAGAAAGGGGCAGATGATAAAACAACTGTTAAAAAACTTACAAGTATTCTAATTGCGTCAGCTTTTTGAAATCAAGTTTGGTCAACTTCACAAGAAGATTTTCATCAAAATGGCTAAACACGAAATAAACAACAACTATTAAAACAATAAGTAAACGGACAAAACTTCAACTTTAAATCAAAATTATATTTTTTGACGGTCAAATATCAAAACTACGCTTTTGAAACGTTACAATATAGAACAAAAAATATATTTTTGAATAACTTACATTGCAGACGTCCTTTTTGGGAAATACAAAGGCATATATAACAAATCTTTAGCAGAAATAAAGATCTTGGTATTATTTGATTTCAAACGATTACAACGTAAGTTTGGTGGACAGTCTAAAGAAAATATAGAAACCCATTTCAAAATTGTTTCTTTTTTAAACATAAAAATTACAAGGAAATAAACATCAATTAAAGCAATGACCAATAAAAATTAGAATATTTGAAAATCTAGTAACAACAACGAAAGCTGTGAATATTATAAATCACCAAACGTCTACAACAAACAACAAAAATATATGACCACCACTATCAGCAATAGCCTCCCCCGCAGTCATTCGGCTTAGGGAGGCGGTAAACGCTCTCCCACTAACGCCTGCTTGTCGGAGAGCAATATTGTGTTCTCTTTGTGTACCGCGAACCAATCAAATCAATACTACTTTTCTGTGCCAAATATAGATGAGTCAATCACAAGGAGATTATAACCATCTATTATTTATTACTATTCGTAAAAATTTTCCATTTTTCATGCACATTTGATGATGCATTCTTTACTCGTGAATGTTAGTGATATTACACAGTTTAATTCATTAAAATGTATTATTAGTTCGTTGTTTACCATTGTCTGGCGACTTGACAGCTCAGTGGTACGCTGTAGCTTGAGTACACAATTTCTTTCCAATCTTTTTATCATCACTCAGACTTCAAATATCTAGAAACTGGCGTATCTCTGATCTTTGATAACTCGTTACGTCGCGTTGTCGTTATAGACGACTCTATTATATTTTCACCTTGAACGACTATGCCAGACAATTTTATTCGGCCGTGCCGTCAGAGACGACTCGACAAGCGACAAATGAAACATGGTACATCCATACTGTGAATTAACACTTAACGCTGCGTTCGCTGTTGTCGTTCGAGTTAGACGAATTTATTTACGCCAGATTATTTTTATTACTCTTCTAACACCCGTGGCCGTGACAAATAAAATTGTCTGGTAGACGGTCTGCTAAGGTGAAGGTCAGCTTTTCCGATTCTAGAAAGTTCAATTTGATTGGTCCATCGCTTAGAACACAATATTGCTCTCAAGCAGGCGTTAGTGGGATTGGGTTTACCGTCTCCCTAAGAGCAACTGGCGGGGGAGGCTATATCGGCAATTGAATGAAAACAAAAACAAACGACAACACCAGTAACAACATCTACACAAACACGATCACACCGGTCGATAATTATAATATCAACAACAAATACTACATCAAGCATTATAAACTACTATTAATATTATTTTCTACAATATAAATAAAAAGGACAACAACAGTAATGCACCATGTTTACCACCATCAACACTGCTAGTGTGAGCGCGACTGATAGAACTACTATGACTGCAACAACAACAACAACAACAACAAGGCAATCACAGCGACAACTACAACAACGATAACGATGAAAATAACGAGGACACTAACAACGAGAACAACAACAAAAACAGTGAAAAATTAAAATATTTTGTTTTAATTATATAACGCAAATTGAAACACTTACTTAATATATTTCCATTGCCACAACGGGTGGGAACTAAATCACACGGCAGCACAGAAAGAAAGAAAAAGAAAGAGTATTGGCACGATCTTACACATAGTTAATGTACAAATACTTCCAGCATTGCAAAGAAAGATGTAATAATTACTCCAAAAATTCCTTTTAAAATTATAAATAAAATGAACATTTTATATAGCGACGATTGCCATACTTTTTAGTATGGCGATCGTCACTATATGAAAAGTTAATTTTTTTCAGCATTACGTTACAAATAATTATACTAATTTGATCGTCTGAGTATTTGGAAATAAACAGTGCTGAAAACTAAATGCGATATGCGGTTGTAGTAACTTAATGTTTATAAAAAAAGAGAAAACAAACAACAAAAACTGAAGAACCGACTAATTTCGCATGTCGAGAATAAGCCAAAATCTAATGCAATTTGTGAAGACGGCAAGGCAAGACTTCACTCAAGTAAAAAAATTGCAAAATCAATTCAAATAATTTCATCCAAGAAAATTTTAGCGATATTTGCTAAACAATATATAATTTTAGTCTGGAACGAAACTGAATTTTCCAGTCGAAGCAAAATATTAACGGAAGATACGTTCACTTGTAGTTGTACGGTATTTATTATGGTGAAAACTATGGGACATTGTAATAAATATTATACTTACAACAATATATAAAACGAAAAGACATACATCCGATTGGAGTATGACATTAAAATACAGACAATTCAGATCCTAAGTAAACTCGAAACGAACCTATTAGAAAACCTAAAACCTAAATCTAACACCTACTTAAACGAAAACTTAAATCAAACTAAAACATACCGAGAAATCCCAACGAGAGACTGTATTGCAAACTTGATGTGCGTGTTTAGTTTCAAACTTTGAGTAAGAAACAAGACGAGTAGTCCTCGACATTTTAATAAACCGGTAGTTATTAAATCGTTTCCAAGGCTTTGAGAATAGATGATTCTCTTCTTTCTCTTTTCTTCACATTTGGTGATAGATTGACATCATTCAAAATAGGTCTATAGCAGCCCTCTTTTAAAATTTAAGGACTTTGCCAATTTATTGTCGATCACAACAGGACCAAATTATGCTAAAGTAGTCAATTATTGGACTTGTCATGTAGTTGCAAAACAAAATCCTTTGATTAAACGGAAAACAGCATTTTTTTCAGCCAGTGGCTGAATTGCAAAAGACGCACATGCATCCACGTGGCTGAGTCGAAGGCATATAAAAACGCTTCATGCAGCCGTCATGCGACGCATGTCTGACCACGGACAACAGCTAAGATCTAAGTGTTGATTTTACTGAGGTGTTAAAACCAGAGAACCCTGTAAAAAAACTTTAAGCACAGGAGAGATCAACTACAACTCCACTCACACGACTTCCAAGCTCGACAACAAGTGGCATTCCCAGGCGATCACTAATAACGTACTCTCCTATTCTCTTTGGTGACACGGACAGAACAGCGATATAGAGCGATAGTTTGAGACCTTCTCTATATCACTAGTCTAGCTAGAGAAGGGGCTTTTTCTTTATGATTTTCCAATGCCGAAGGAGTACGTCAATAAGAAAAGACAAAAGAAGCAATTACTGGCGCAGCAATACTCAGAAGACAGTAGCTGACCTTCTCAACTCACGCTCGTTGATAAAAATTAATTTCCTGATGGATTGTAATTGCATTGGCCTCGCTAAGTTATGATATAAAAAACAGAATTTCTGCGTTCTTTCTTAATTTGACGAAGTTTATTAATTTGTTTATTCAGACAAATATATATGCTTTAAATTTATTTTCCATTCCTGTATCATTCTCTATAACACTCTATCGTTTAAGCCTTTAATAACCATTTTTCTCCTTTTCTTACCCAGTTAAAGATCTAATTCTTTCCCTGATACTTCCTGGATTGTTTTGCTTATTTTCAAACGTTTCATATAATCGTCCAGCGTTAGACAGGGTAAAATACATTTGACAAAAGAGACGGATGCCGCCCAGAAAGAAAACTTTAAAGGCTAGATCCGACTCACAAATCCTGTGTATTTTACTCTGTTAAACGTCAGTCGGTGTGTTGGTGGCATAGTGGTTGCCGCACGTGCCTTTCACCAGCTCAGTTCAGTTATATGATTGAAAATTCGCCTTGGCCTATGTAACAAGATCAGTGCTTCCAGTTTGACTCTACCAAACACACTTGTTTCTTCGGGTTACTCCGGTTTCCTCCTGTATTAAGACTGGATCAACAAGGAAGGGATGGCCCTTACTGAACCTCTAGGGAGATCAGATAGCTATAACTGATAGAGCAAACCAGAATAAATAAGATTATTTAGGTTTAGTTTGAGTTTAGTTCAGTCAATCTTAGTTGTCAGAAGGAAAATGTCCGACAGAAAAAAGGTAAGCTGATTTTAAGCACGCATTTATTGATGAAGCAGCTTTATGGCAGATTTGTTCATCCAAGAAATCTGTGTCACTTTAAAAACATGCTTATTGCGCCATGGAGAAATATATTCAATTAACGACATCATTAAATAATTATGTTTTCAAAAAATCTAACATGTCATCAACCTTATCAATTCAGAACACAGTACCCCTATAAAGTCGTTTAAGCTCTTTTTTGATAAATTCTTGTTTATTTTTTTTCACCGTATATATATATATATATATATATGTTATTTACCGGCTGGGACGTCCGTATATAAAAATATTTGCCCGAGGTCTTAAAAAAGGCCCTGGGCCGCAAGCCGAGGAAATTTTTGGGACCGAGGGCAAATATTTTTATGTACGGACCGACCAAAACGGTAAATAACTTATTTATTTTTTTGTTACATAATCGGATAAATTAACATAATTGAATTAAGTTGCGTAATCGAGATGACGTTCACGTGATATTCAAAAGTCCAAAGTTTATCGTTCGAGAGTAAACAACTGCCGACATGCAGTCTTTAATACAGGGAAGCTTGGAACCTTTTTTTGTGATAAAAAAAAAACACTCAAAACTTGAAGATCTAGTTACGAAGGGAAGTCAATATGCAGTCCAAGTGTTTTTAAAGTTTAGTTAATAAAGATTCTTCGTCGTTCTTCTTCATCGCTTGCTCGTTTTGGGCTGTTCGCTTGGAAAGTCGCTTTCAATATTTGGCTGACTGCATGAAAATTGAAAGTGTGGTCCTCGAGTTTGAAGATGAAAATGCTTCATCTGCCATCTGTAATTTCAAGTTTCAAGGACATGACACGATGAGGTTGGCATGTGGAAAATATTTGCCTAAAATGTAAAGACTTGTAGCTGTTTTGTTGAGTATAGTGGTTGGATAACAGAAGAACTGAAGACAGTTTAGTGTCAAAAGGTTTCAGCTTTTCTATTTTCTCGTGGTATGATTTTTTTATATATACTTCTATAAAGTTTCATTTAGTGATTCAAAATACTGTGTTCTCAAGTTTATGTATGTATGTTTTGCCTACTGTTTTAAACTGTTTTCTTTATAAATATCGCTTGTAAATTTTGCTTTGTCACAGTTTATCCAGCGTTTCTTTTAAAATTCGCTGATAACACATGAAGTTGTCAAAACCATTCGGATAGTAGAACTCATTGGCATCCCCATAGCTCTCTGTTGAGTATATTTTTTCTGTGGCAAGCGAAATGGCTATGAAAATCGGTCAATTTTAAATGACAGAATGTAAAAAAATAACTTTTTGGACCGCGGTCAGATATCGTAAAAAACTGCCCGTTAACGTAGCCAATCAAATTGCAGGAAAGCCCCTGATTCCGCCCGCTCACGACTAATAAAATAAATATTTGATTACCGTAAATATAGTCAAATAGTCCAAAGTATCATTTTTAAAGGTCTTCATCTCTCTCTTTATTTAGTTACGTTTGAAAAAATGTGGTCGTTTTGCTACTGGGCGTATCAATTCCTAAACGAACTGGATAAAATTGATGTTATTTAATTATTTTTGGAGACGATGTTCACTAAACTTCTGTACATATTGAAGTCGATATTGAAATCCCCAAGTAGAATAGTCGTTGACTTATTTACCAGCTTAACTCTCTCGATGATATCAGCCTCACAGTTGTGAGATTGTTATCTTTAGTGTACGTATATAGACCAAAGATATATCCCCGATAGCAAAAGTAATCAGTTTGAAATATAGGAAAACCTCTAGACAAATAATTTCCAATAACAGGAATCAGGAAAAATCGTCGCGAAGGGGATTGAGCAGGGGGGGAGTGAGCATTAATTTTGGCGACAAATGGGCGTGGTCATTGGGTGTGGTCATTCAAAAGTAATAAACCCACAATGTTCTTGGACATGTCATTAGGTGACATGAAAATTGTCTTATTTTAACACAACCAAACTACCAGAAACTTCGACTGTCTTTCAGGAAAGATGGAACTATAGTTATATTGGATTCAAGGGAGTCAATGAAGACGGTGGGGCTCCACTACTACAAAAGAATAGCCTACTCTGACTACTCTTTCTATAGTTTTGACCTCGTTTAAGTTTCATTCAGTTCTTCAAAAAATACGGTCTAACATAATAATATAATAAAGTTAGTGTACTGCTGAAACATGGAATGTTAATTGTTAACTGCGGACAACCGGTCAGCCGTCAGCGTGATCGTTGAGTACTGTAGGAATTCCTGACAGGAATACTATAATAAGCCCTATATTTAGCGATAATTTCTACATCAACAAAAACATAACCACAGGACTTTGAATACCTGTCGTAAAGTGAGCTTTAGGACTTAGAACTTAGGCTTTTGAGTCTCATTCAGAAAAAGCAAATCAACTTGCGTACCTCGAACTTTTCGCTAAGGTTAACAAACAAATTTATCTGATCGAATTTTGTCATTGTTAAATAAGATTTCAGTGCCCAATACATAAAGCATTTTTCTCAAAGCCAAGTCAAAGATTGTTAGGTGCTCTCGTTTATTCCTGCTACAAAAGTTTCATTCGTCAATCTTAAGACGCAACTCAATTGTATCGTTTGCATCTAGATAGTCTCAAAATTGCAAACTATAGACTTTTAAATAGATGAATAATTAGCTTTTCCTGTTTAAGAATGGGATTCATTGACTCATCCTGCCTTGACTGTCTTGAACTCGTTTAGAATTTGCAGGTTTGTCAGTAAATCTCAACGATAGTGTAATTTGATAAAAAATATGTTTAGCTCAGCCTTTAATGGAAAACGAGTCGCGCATGTACAAACATTTCGTTAAAAGATAATCTTTTCAAGTTTGATTTTGTGTTTTTGGGCACCAAGACAATGTTGGCAAGCGGAAGAACTGTTCTTCTTCTTATTATTATTATTGTTATTATCACGAATATTTATACAGGATAAAACTCGTCAGTGCATTAAGCACTGTTATCAATGAGGTCCTGTAAAAATCAAATTTACAAATACTTCTACAACTAAATTATAAAATTATATGTATATAAAAATAGATAAAAATACAGTACAAATGTTAAAATAGGCAACTATGAAAATTGTTCCTCAAGAGACTTTCTAAACAAGACCCTAGATCCTAGATCCTCAAAACGAATAATTCCAGGCATAAAAAGGTATTTAACACAAAAAAAGACTCAACAAAAAAGAATCTAAGGATCGTGAAACGAGGCAAGAAAAGCCTAAACAAATAATTATTATTAAAGATGGCAAAAAGCTGTTCGACACTTTCATGACAACAAGAATGACAAAATTATACAAGCAATGTCCCATATATTGAATTAAAAAGAAATATTATTCGATACATCCGTTCACTGTTCAAGTGCGATAGAAGTTGTAATTAAGTGCTTCAGTTGTGGTAAATATTCTAGATATAAAATTATACATAGCTGTGCAGTGCCGTTCTACTGGGGGAGGCCGTTTGATTATATATTAGTTTATACAGTATTATAGAATACAAAGGTTAATTGAGATACTGGCTCTTTCTCTTTAGCTCGATGCTTTGCCACGCCTTGGTCTGGCAAAATGATAAAAACAGTGGTGAAGTCAAAAGTCCCGGCCCAGAAGAGCATTGCCGTGATAAATTTGCGTAAGATGTTTCTAGACGAATCTTTTATTTACGTGAATGAGTTTTGTAACTACTGTCTGCGAAAACATTTTTAGTTCATAAAATAAACCTAGTTACCTAGTTACCTAGTCAGTTATTTTTCTAAAAATAGTTATATTTGACAAAGATGTTCACAATTTATTGTTAACAAAATTGTTATGGGCATTTTCAAGCTATTAAATAGACAGTTTTGTTGTTTTAAAGTCAGTTTACTGCTCAAGGCGTCTTTGCACGTATTATACAAAAAGATTTCGACTAAAATAGGTGCGTTATCAGCAATGCAATTAAAAATGCTCGATTTACCTAAAACGAAGTTTTAATATATTCACAATCAGCACTCGATTGCGCATTTATTTATGTATGTGTAGAGTATAACTTGTGCAATATCACTCTTCAACTAACGGGCGTCGCGTTAAACGAGAATTAAAACGTGTTTATTTTAGCCAGTTGCGCAATCTTTAACGGGTTCTGCGCCTGTATTAGCAATAACGCTATTTGAGGTAGGGACCTTTTATTATTTTAACAATTGCTGCAGAACGTACGCGTACTTTAATTTCAGCACAAAAATAAATATTAGAGAAGTGATACTAGGTTTAAAAATCGGAAATTCTAAACGTCTACCAACGTCTATTAAAGGCACGAAAGGGACAAAACATATTGAAACTTGTTCTAGGTTTTCATTAGCAACCATATTACGTACAACATTACTAATACATACTAAGGTAAAACGCGAAATATTTGCGGAAAATTATTAGAGAGATATAACGTAATACAACGCCTGTATGGTTGTCATGACAAATGCCACCACGTCCACGGTTCTCACCAACGGTTCTCACCACGGTTCTCACTGAACACCGTGGACGTTAGTTTGCTAATTTACGCTTGTTTCTTTACAAATAGTCAGTGCTGCTGTTTTCTAATATCATCTGCATGGAATACTTTACATTTAATGATTTTTAACCGGTATTGCATCGGCAAAATAAAATAATTTAGAGGTAAAGCGGCGACGGTTCTCACTTCCGCAGTATAAAGATATAGTATAGCATCAAGTTATTTATATAAATATAGCGAGCATCGTTATAAAAAACGCACTTGAAAAGCGTGAATTGTAAATATGCATTATTTCCTTATTGAAAAATAACATATCACAAGACGGGTGTGTAGAAAATGTAATTTTAAACCACAATCTTCGTTCTAATACATGTTTTTCTGGTGAGACCGTAGTGAGAACCGTTGTGAGAACCGAGGACAGAACAGACGCACAACAGTGTGCCATTTTGACTATTGAATATCATATTTCCTTACAGAATTTTGCACAGAAATAGTTGATTTAGTCTACTATAACATTGCTTTAGCTTTCTTGGCTTTAAAGTACGCTCCTAAGTTGGCTGTAACGGCATTTTTTACAATATAAAGAAAATAGCTTTTCAGACAATCAGTGACAAAATACCTTGGGACATCTCGCATTGTTGGTACTTACCTAATATTTCTTTCAATTATTTTGGTAGTAAATTATATCCCTCCCTCTCCCTCCCTATTCAATATTGAATTTAAATTAAGGAACTCAGTGAAGGTTGACACGAACGCCTAAACAGTCACCAAGATTGAACAGGGGGGCCGGGGGATACTTGGAGCGGAGAATATTGCCCTTTAGGTTGAAGGGTCCCAACACTTTTGTCACTGATTATTATCGTGGCGCTCTTCTTCTACAAAGACTTATTATTTTCGTATTTATGGTTTTAGTTTTGCAAGCATTACCAGAAATTAACGACAAAATGGCCACCACTTGAAAACCAATTTACATATATTCTTTGGAAGATGGCGTCCAATTTTGAACAGTAAATATATAAGACGGATATATTAAAGCGAGAATTCTGCTTATTGAGTAGCTTGCCAATTATTTGCCGACCTCCTGATCTAAACAAAAATCATTAACCAATCATTCAGTCACCTGTTTATTTTCGTCAGGTATATCTACGATCTGCCAAATTGTGTTGAAAATAGTAAACAAATAAGCAGGTCATGATGCACCACTGGATTGCGGTAGGATTTTGGTTGATACTTTCAAAATCGTCTTTGGTCATACGTTCGAGAGTTGATAGAGGAACCTTTATCGGCATATTAACTACTTATTGACCGACCGTGAGTTATGTACTAGTGAAATATCGGACCGATGTTTTTTAGTACGGACCGAGACGAGCGCAGCGGGTTGAGGTCTGTGCAAAAAAACAGAGGTCCGATATTTCACTAGTACAGACCGAACAAGCGAGGTCAATAAGTAGTTAATTATATGGCCATAAATGTTGTGAACGTTCTGTACATGTGAAAACTCGACAAACGTGTTAGGCTCGTAGCCGCCATCATCTTTCTTGCGAACTATTTTAACGAAAATGGCAGACATCTTCCAATTTTTAAAGTACTTTCCGTTTAACTAGAATCCGGAACTTTTTACCCTAAATAGTATTTTTCAATTGCTTTTCTTTGACATATTGCTGAAGGTCGTACGTTAAGTAGCTAGTTGAATAAAAAAACCACCTGAAATTCTAATACTTGTGAGAAGTAAATGTTACATTATTACAAAAATTGTTACGAACGTTTTGGACATTTTAAAAACTTTCACAAAACGTGGAAACTTGAACTATACATCAAATGAAAGGGGAATATCCGACCGCTTATGAACCAATCAAATTGCAGGATTCCCGTATTCGGACCTCTCAACACCGCTACCATATAATAAAATAGATTACATATCGACAAAATTGGCTGAAGTTGTATACCTCCAAACTTGTAACGATAAGACAATATGCATTTTGAACTCACCATGATTAATGGAGGCTCAAACATTGACAAACGATAGCTTGAAAGATATAGTCGTTTGGCAGATCGTAGGTATATCGATTTAAACAAAAGCGGAAGTGAATAGTTGAAAATTGCTGTTGCTTAAATGGCGAGGTCGGCAAATAGTAGACGAGATACTCAATTAGCAGAATTTTCAATTTAATATTTCCATATTATCATCATCATCATATCATCATATCATCATATTATCATATTATCATATCATCATATCATCATATCATCACATCATCATATCATCATATCATCATATCATCATTTCATCATATCTCTCTCTCTCTCTCTCTCTCTCTCTCTCTCTCTCTCTCTCTCTCTCTTTTCATGACCCAAGGTTTCGACACTCACACTCTGATCTAGTGTTGAAACGTTGATCAAACGTAGAAGCTTTGATTCTTCGCATTCATGGCCAGAAATGAAGAACAGCGGTCCAATGATTAGCGGCCAAAATAACCGGAGGTTCAGGTAATGCTGAAACTGCAGCCAGATCACTCAACTATGCAAGCAGCCTTTTCATTGGTATCAGCAGCAAAATAAACAGTATAGGCCAATTTCAAGTTACAAATCGAAATACAGTGAGGTTTTGGTACTGCCGAAAATATTGAACGTAGTTTCTAACGTTTCGAGCAAAGGCCCAGCGTCAGAGAGAAACGTGACGACGGGTCTTCTCTCTGACGAAGGGCCTTCGCTCAAAATGCTACAAACTACGTTCAATATATTGGGCAGTACTCAAACCTTACGAAATTTCGATGTTGTATTTCAACACTGCCTAAGCAGCACACTAGTTCAATTTCAAGTTAACTTGCCACATCCGTAAATGACCCAAATGCTTTTAATCAAACTTCGTTATTGAGTTTGTCCTTCGCACAACAGATCTGCACATGGCGAGATTAACAGCCGACACTTACAGCAGCACAACTCTTGAATATACGTGAGCCACTTCAGGCATTTCAGTACAATTAATATGGCACCTACTGCATGGTTATAACTAACTCAATCTTAAAGTCATCCGGGCACAATAAAGTAAAACGTCAATTCTTTAGCCTCAATTTAACTGAAGGTGTACTTGTTGAAGTATTTTAAGGTGTCATAGACGTGAGGAAGAAGACAAGTGTTCCTATTCTCTTCAGCGCATAGCGTATTTACAATTTCCTCAGCAGAACTTGACAATTTCACACTATTTAAATTTACTAATTATTGCGCATAATTTGGCGACCTGTTTCCACTTATTTCTGGCCACATGCTGCTTCGTAGCTTTATTTGTGAAATAATTTCTACATGAATTATTATACTATAGTACGATCATTTTTCCACTCACGCTTAGCATCCACTGCATTCCTGTGCTTACGCCCGGAATTTTTCTCTTTTGCTGGCGCGAACGCTACTTTGTTTTTGTCAACACAATTTTGATTACGCTCGATACATTATAATTGAAACGGTTCGTCCGTAATATTTTAATTTTGACTTAAAAAAACCCGCGTATATGCATGTTGTGACAGCGCCCCTTTAATTACAGCACGCAGTAATACAGATAAAGGTGAAAATATATTACCTTCAACTGCTTCATAACCAATCTTAAATCCTGTGAAGAAATATTTTTCATTCGAGGAAAATCTGATTTTCAGTATGTTTGATGTAGAAATGATATCCGGTGGAAGAATATTCCCACAATAACGCGCAATGTCTCTTGATGTAATGCCATCTTGAACTACGATAAAATCTCGACTGCATTTGTCCGCGTCTATCTCCAAATTAAAAATCACGAAATTCAACTTAATCCGACGATCTTCAGGTACTCTGATTTCCCATAGCCGTTTCATGTTGTTCAGGTAGTACAAGGGATAGTAAGGTGAAGTTAGGAACCCGGAGGAACTGTCGAATATGTACGTGTCAAATGCTAAATAATAAGAAAAATATAATGACAATTATTGAAATAACAATAGATACAGCTGAAAAGTCTATGTAACCGACGTGCATAATTTCTCTGCGTAAAACTTATAAAGAATATTAAACCATGCTACAGTGCTGTCAGTTTCGTGCGTGAACGAAGTTGTTGTCCATGCAATTAAATTGCAGAGATGCACAATGTGAGCACAATCGAGTTGTAACCCTCGTTGTCTAGCTCAAAATAGACTTTCGTGTTGTAGTAAAAGGTGAACAATTTTTCCAACTCTCAGAAATAACGACTTTTCTCATCCCGTTCAAAAACGGTTTGGCAAATCTCGCGAGAAAATAAACTGCGTAGCAATATTTCAACAACACTGGGCCGTAAGTCGTGAAAGTTTATTTTTACTTCGTGAATAATATTGTGTTACAACCTATTTAATAATGTGCCACACGTCGTTAGCAATGAGGTACAGCTATTAACAATTTTGTGCACCACCACGTAAACAAAGTTTTGCTGCAAGCTTTGATAAATAACATGGTACCATACGAATTCGAGACAGGCGGAAACGTACTAATTTGAGACCAGTTCCGAATTCGTCCGGTACCGTGTAAACGTAGCCTAAGTAATATTTCATAAACGAGTTGGAGTGTTTTACCAGGGGTTACAAACATGAGAGGACAATGAAAATCAGGAGGCCGTTAACCGAGTAATTTTCATTGTTCTCGAGTGTTTGTAAAACATGAGAGAATAATGACTATCACGAGGCTGTAGGCCGAGTGATTTTTATTATTTTCGAATGTTTTTCTAACACGAGAAAACATTGAAAATTACGAGGTAATAGGGCGAGTGAGTTTTGTTGTTCTTGAACGTTTGTAATCCCTGGTAAAACACGATACACGAGTTTATGAAATAGCTTCTCAATCGTCTATTATGGTAGAATTCGCGAGGGACTTGGTGATATTGGTACATATTAGATTAGACAATGGTGCATATTAGTACCCACTAGTCTCATGTTGAATTTATAATTAGGAAATGTGCTAATAAACGCGTTTGTTTGGCTCGTGCCGTTTATTATCTGATTTTCTAATTATGAATTCAGTTAGCGCAACATTTACCGGGTTTCAAAACTCATGCACATAATCAAATATTTTTCTTTGATTGGCTAATTAGCTCATGAATTATTAATGAGTCTGAGAAGTGTAGTTCTCAAACTCATTAATAATTCATGAACCAAAATACAAAATAAATTAATGTTTAACTATTGTTTTGAAACAGGAGGAAGATCCACCTAGCTGATCACGTAATGACGATTTCAAATATTTCAAAGTCCTAGGAGTTTGAAATATGTAAATTACTATATTAGAGATGTCAGTTCAAACACTCGACGTCGGACTTTACCGGGATTTCAAATCCCTCGTGCATTAAAAATGATCGCCTTCGGCTCGCATTTTCAATAGGCACTCCGACTTTGAAATCCTGGTAAAGTCCTCCGTCTCGTATTTGAACTATTACGTATAATGTCTTGTTAATAGTTAGCACAATTTTATAATCTGAGAGCTCAGAGAGTTTTGGATCTTTCTGTGGCCACGTTATACGACGAGAACGCAGCCTGTCGCAATACCCGGATAATTACAGTAACATTTTCTATTTTTGATTTTTGTTTCTCGTTCAGATATTCTACTTATGAATTGCAATCTGTTACCCATTTTTAGAGTTTGGTAATATTTAAACCTACCGGGCCGGGGAGAGGCGAATCCCCCATACTTACTTTTTTTAAGAGAACTTCTCAGCGGTTAAAGATAATGACATCAAATTTGGCGACTTTACGTCAAATTTAATATGCAACATTTAATTGATATGCACTTGACGATACCTATCAACGTGTTGCCATGGCAACTCCGTGTTGAAAGATCATTTTTATGTTTTTAAAAAAGCGAAATAACTGGCTAAAAGGCTTCGAAATCTTATAAATTCATCTTTTTATGCCCTAAAAATTGTCAAACGAGTCTTTACGTTACATTTCTGTTTTGTCAGTCGGCTATTTTCGTCTTTACTGCTGCAATGAATTTTCCATATATTCTTGTATTAAAATACAGCCATATAAAGCATGTTTAAGTAGCAACAGTTGTTTTTCGTATTCAGTTTCGTTCAGTAGTACTAGGCAAACAAATTTGTTAAATTTCGCTTCACAAATGTAAAAAAGCAAAGAGATATACGAATTTTTGTAGTTTCCATGGTAACAAAGACTTTATTATTTTTAATTATTATTTTTTTATTCTGACTAAATTGCAGAAAACAATCTCTAAGCACAAAGTTAAGCTTATTTCTGTTTAGCTACAACTACAAATTAAAATTCTGATGGTTGTAATTTTTTTAATTTTTATCTTTAAATGTGTATTTGATATCCTTATCAAGAAAACTTGCAAATAATAAAATAAATTAATTTGAAAAACGTCTGTAATGCAAAACAAATAACTAGTTAAACTTAATATAAAAATGAGATGCTTGTGACGTTATTACGACGTCATAGTACCAAGCAAAGTTCGATTATTTCAAGAGTGATACATTCCAAGCATTTTATTACTAATTACGTCTCTTTATCGCATTTTAATATCAAAATACAAAGGGAAACAGAGTCGTAAAAAACAGGTTAAAAATTATGTTGAGGGACGTCATCGGTGATTGCATGGGACCTATTCAGAACATAGATTTTTAGAGTCAGGTACAACAAGAATTCCTGCGAAGCTTTAGTGACAATTGCAAATTACAGATAGCATTAATAACAAGAACACGAGTTAAAATTCGTGGACTGGGGAAAGCATGGTTGACAAACTTTTTATTCGAGAACATTTTATTCACATTAAAAATTGTTTAAAACAGTTGATAATTAATAGCTTACCTTGGGCATGGGTTGGTAAAGGATTACATATAATTAGATCTTGAGTGTAAAAAACATTATCAATGTTTGCTTCACTGTTCTCTGCTTTCAATGTCGCGGTAATAAGAACCTAGAAAAAACACGTAAAATGTTTTACTTTTCTTAACAAAAATACTATTAGTAATATTTTTTCACGGCGATTTCAACCCTTCTTTGCTAGACCAGGATGCTTTGCGACTTTTGAGTGAGCTTTCGAGTTGAGCTTTTAGAGGTTTTGCCTACGGCGCATGCGTACGGCGTTGTTTATGTTTTCAAGATGGCGGCTATGTTGTCCCCTCTTGGTAACGATGTGGAAGTAAGTCCTTCTACTGATGTTTTAAAAGAGCTCTTTCGTCAGCAAGTGATAGTTTTTGAAAGAAAATTAATTACAAAGATTACTGACAACAATGTCTTTCGAGTAACAAGAGACAAACCAATGGAAAAGTGTGTTGTTCTAGATGCGTTTAGACTCGTGTTCATGAAATCCATTTCTAATCGATTCAACAAGTCTGAAAGAGTCGATGAACTGCCTGTTTGTTTTGTTCTAAACACTCTGGACCGAATGATGGAAGTATTTAGTGCCAAAGCATTGGTTAGAAGGTTCAGATCTGGAGATTTCACCGTGATTTTACCCTTCTTCGTAGTTGCTTGTGACATTGACATTTCTACTCAAGAAAAACTATGTGCCGGTCAATTTGTCTTTGCTATCGAAAAAGCTGGTGGCTGTTTTAAGTGTTTGATTCCGTATGGTGGTACAGATCCTAATGCTGAAGATCAGACGGCGATACTGGAGCGATATGTTAACACATACATCGAAACAAGCAAAGATAGACTTTGGTTTCCAAATTACAAAGGTGAAGGTGCTTTAGTTGTAGAGAGAGGATTTGATTTTGTCTATTCGCCATGCAATGTGATAAAGCCAGACAGCGTTATTGTACTGCGAGGAAAAGTATATCAAGTAATTGCCGTTGTGAATGACACTTTCGACTCAACTAGAGATCTTGTTCGTTTAAACTACGCTCCTGATTTTTATTCAAAGCACTGTGGATATCAGATTAAAAGACCAGTTAAAATTCTTGCCAGATCTTTGGATATCTCATGTGATAAAGTTATCTACATCAGGAAAATGAAGTTAATCTACAAAGAGGATGAAATATCTACAAATGGCCATATTGAATTGCGATTATGGAATGCAGCTTTTAATAAAATGGGCATTTTAACACAGGATGTTGCAATTCCTGCTGCTGAAGTTGAAGTATCATATACATATTTTTACATTATTATTTTATCGAACTCGTAAGGTACTTTATTATATAGATATCGATGTATACCAGGATTTTTTCTCCATGTAATAAAAGTGATATCTTCACATGTGACGATAAATATGATACCTTCACATGTGAAGATATCACTGTCCTCAGCACTACAGCAAAATCAACTAATAGCTTTCTTCTTGATAATTTATTGATAACTACAAAAAGTTGATATAATAAACAGAACATTACATGATCGCTTGGAGATATTATTCTTGTGTTTTTATATCTCACTCGTTTGATTCGCTCACTTGTGAGATATTACAAACACTCGAAAATAAAATTTGTATCTCTGCATGGCAATGTAATTAATTAATAATAAATAATTTATAATAAATAAATAAATAAATATATAATATCCTCTAAGTATTTGGCAGTTACATGTCAGCAGTTGCTTCATCCTGATGGATGCATAGGACAGCTTTTGTGTTTTTTTGTTATGGCCTGGCTGTTGACAAGCAGAGCAAGTGATGTTTCGTTTTTCTGTGAACAATATGCCGTTTAATGGAACTGTTGTGTGCGAATCCTTGTGGTAATGGTTAAAAACCTCTTCATATCCTGGTTGGTACCACTCCATTCCATAGTTTTAATGGATTTGTTTAAATGCTCTGAAGCCATACAAGAAAAGTATCCATAGCCCCAACCAAGCATTTCAAACCAAAACTTCATTTGTTGTGGAATATGGTCCTTTAATATATGCAAATAAGGAAGTTTCGCAGTCCACTGGGCAGGACCATACTCTTTCAACTTTTGAAAAAACAGTTCAGACCTCTCCTTGATTGTTGACACTCAAGCAAGTGTTGTTTTACAGTCACGGATATCTCTGAAAATAATAACATGTTTAATTGTTTCACTGACATTTTATTAAATAACATTTAATTAATAATGTTTGTATAATTCAATTAATGTATATGCTGCAAAAGCACAATCATGCATAACTACCAGTAACTAAGGTAAGCTATCAGGTAACTAAGGATACTGTAGGTTAGATAGCTGAACAGCGATGAGTTTTGTTTTTCCTAATTGAGGAAAGTACACTCGTCACTGTTGGCTAATTTAACAAACCCTTAGTTACAGTAGCTTACCTTAGTTTCCGGTCATTATGCATGATTGTGCTTTCGCATGATTGCTATCTACTGTAGTTACATGCATGAAAATATATTTTAATTCCACCCCACCCCCTCCCTCCCCTCCCTCACAGGGACAATTACTATATGTTAAAAAGAGCCCAAATTATCTAAAAACAAACTTATACTCATTTGGCAGTTTACTTTAGTTGAAGTCTATACTAACCTTGCAATATCATCAAATTTATCATACAAATAATGTAACTGCCTCAACTTTAAAAAACTAGGAGAATTCCATGTCTCGCTTGCCTAAAATGTAAAAAAACTGACTTGGTTTATTTTGAGTACCATTAGTTCAATAAACGTTTTGTGGTATTGAGTCAAAACAAGTGTTTACATGTATAGCCAACTACACAAACTAACCTGGGTTGACCCTAACTTGGGTTAGATCTAACCCGGGTTAAACTAAGTGTAAATGCGACTAACCTGGGGCAAATCTGGGTTAAACTAACCCACCTCTGGAGTTGGGTTAGTTTAACCTGGGTTCACCCTGGGTTAGTCACATTTACACTTTGTTTAACCTGGGTTCGCCCGGGGTGAGATTTCACCCAGGTTAGGGTTAACCCAGGTTAGTTTGTGTAGTATAAATTGGGCTTATAATACTCAGTTTCCCATAAGACATGTTTTTGTATTACCTTTAAAAAATATTCAACAAACTTCTTGCAGTTATCTTCTAACAACTTGCAATCATTTCCTGTCATTTTCAATGTAGTACTGCCATCATAGAATTTGTTTTTGCTAGAAAGAAATACATGTTTAGTGTACAGTGTACTAACCTTTACATCTAGTATAAAAATACCATATTTAACTGATGAAAACATTAATGTGATTTTGATTATTATGAAATTGTACATTTACCTTTTATGATAAGTTTCTATCTGGTAAGCAAGATTTCTACAATAATATTGATGTTTCTTAGTGCAGCAGGCAACTGTGTTTCCTGCCCCCTCTTTGAAACTATTCCAAACAGCATTTTCCATAAACTTCTGTGTATGGCAAGAATCAAGTGCAACCCACATGGAAGAAGGCAACTTTCACTAAATGCAGAAAATATTGGCATTCCCTAAAGAAATAATAAAAATGTTCCAAATAGTCAAAATAATGATGTACTCTGTTAAGGGGTCTTTTACCGCATAGCTGAAAAACACAGTTTCTTTAATAACTCTTTCAATCTTAAACCTATGAAATTGAGTTTTGGACCTAAAGTGATATTTTATATATGTTTCTTAAAATTGTAAGCATAGCCATATTGACTTCTGGTGGTCACGTGAAATTAAGGTGAGCAAAACAGGAATTTGAAAATGGGGTGGTGGTGTACAATTATGCGAATCTAAAATATTTTGATATGGGGTTGTTAAGTAAAATTACCTTAACAAGAATCTGTCTGGACTGGTTGAATATTATTCTTTGTTAAAGCAGAAAGTAGAAATATTAAAAATCTTGACTTGGTCATGTGACTGGTTTTGTCAATTATTCCTTTAACCAAAAAAAGGAAGGACAATCATTCCGTACACATTCTTGCTAAGGTTATTAGTACTTAACAACTCCACATCAAAAGATTTTGGATTCATATCAACCACGGGAAGTCAACATGACCATGCTTAAAATGTTAAGAAATATAAATATCACTTTAGGTCCATTATTACAGAAAATGCGTTTTTCAATGAACCGGTAAAATACCAGCCTTATGTTGAAATGTACATAATTACAAAAATTATACTTACAGTTTGGCCAAAATGTGACTGCTGGAATTTAGTATAAGCTGTAGAACCTTTAGGGGATTTTCTCCAAGTACTTTCTCAGCTTGTTTAGCCCATGTTTCCATATCTGCAATGGTTTGAGGGGGTGAGGTAGTTGGTCGACTGTCATCCCAGGCTGAGATTTTTTTTCGGCACCAGTAGCAACCATACATTCCTGTGCACAGGCATTTCCCTAGGGTTTCTTTTAAGTGACAGAGGTCAGCAATAAAGAAAGCAATTACATTAAATGTCTCAAAAGATCCATTTATTGTCAAAGCCAAACCCTGTTCCACAGCTTGAGTTACATCCTTGTAATCACCCTTCATGTGAGCTTTGATGTAATCCCTACTCTCAGGACCTCTCCAAATGGATGACAAAAATTGCCCATTGGGAGAATTGATCAAATCTGTTAGGTTAAGAATTGAAAATGACATTTGCTCTGTAGGCTGATGAGCACCAGGTCTGAAATTGTCACCAGTCTCCCTTAAGAACAGTGTCCTTTTATCTGCATCTAACCCTTTGTACAAATAATTTATTTCTTTTTTTAACTGCTGAAACAGTTTGTTTTGCTGTTCAATATTTGGGAACTGAAATTTTGAAAATAATAAATCACTTGATACAACCCTTTGCATGGTGTCAGTAAAGTCTGTAGTTGCACACATGCAATGTAGGTTTCCATCTGAAACATTAGGGTCATTTTGGTGACATTTATGGAAATCGATTGAGCCTATATCCAGTTCAGAAGCATATTTAACAACATCAATATATTTTTCCAGGTGAACATTCCCTTTTAGTAGGGCTTTCCTTGCTGCAATATATTCTCGTTGAGTTAAACCTGTTCGACCAAGAAGGAATTCAGCTGAGTCATGGACACTTATGTGCCTTGGACCAGATTTGTCTAATTGGGATATATGTCATGACCCCATTCACTTTCATTTATGGCACTGGTGGCAAGATCAGGATCATTCTTACAGAGGTAGAGGACATAGCTTTTTACATCATTAAATGAAGTAAATTGAACTGCTTCATGCACCAAAGCATTTCGATCCTTTTGTGATTTGACCTACAAACTACTTGTTGGCCCAGCATTTCTGGTCTTAATTTTTGATAGCTTGTCTAGCAAGGGATACTGCAAAGTGCAAATGGTTTGCGCTTTATTGCAGGGGCACCATCCAAGTTGCTTTGCTGCATGTCAAGGTCTGTAGATTTTCGCTTCCTTGCCTTTACATGACTTGAACACTCGTATAATTGTTGAATAACTTCAGGCCTTGTAAACCCAAAGAACTCATAGCCAGAGAGGTTTTTCTTGTAATTCTCTAGTTTCAAGAATTCGAAAACCTTATTCGTTGTTGTTGTTGGTTTGGTCTCAGCAAAAGTAAATACTGTGTGGCCATCTTGTAGTACCTCAGTAGTATAGTGCGGGGCTTAATACACCTATTTTATGCAGGAATTTAATGAATTCTTTTGTCTTTAGATCATTAACATAATTACCATATCTTTTGTTGAACCCCTTAAAGGCACACTGCTGCGTACCACGTGATATAAATTACCGCTGATAAGTAATTCGTATGAACGCCGGCACACAAAAGCTAAAAGCTTGCTGCAATATGGAGGAAAGTGAAGAGAATGGTTCAATTCTAGAATAGACTGATTCGATGATAGAATATAGGCAACTGGAAGAGGATTCGCATGATTTTGACGAGGTAAGTTAATTCCTTGTTTGGGTTCAGTTTGTTTTTATTGTACTTGTACTTCGTTCCTGCTGGGTTTTGGCATTATCCAAAAGAAACCTCGCGAAGTCTGAGTTGTTCTTAAAACCGCGACGTTCTCGTTCCCTTGTCCACTCCTCAAAGACGCTTGTGTGAATGGACACGGTCTTCCATAGCATATCACGCATGGTTTGGTAGCCGGCTTCGTAAACTCTCTTTCTTCCTGCTCCAAGCCTTTTACCACCGCGATTTGAACTGCTGCTTCCAACAAATGCCCTTGGTTGTTCTTGCACCCGGAAATTAACGTCATCTTCCACTTCATTACCTTCCATTTCATTTCATGAATATGTAAATTAACTCTGTTCTAATAACTAACCCAATTCGGCTATACGACGCCATGTTGGATTGCTTTGATTTTGTTAATGAATTTTTTCAAAATTGGTAGCTCAGTGCGCATGCGCCGACACCGATGCAGTGTGCCTTTAATAATGCATGAGTTATGACTAATCAATGAGGTCGGATTTCCGAAGAGCTAACGAAGTATTTCCGAAGACGATAAAACGCCGAAGCATTTCCGAGTCCGATAAAACGTCGAAGCATTGCCGAGTCCGATAAAACGCCGAGTGCTTGTTAAGATTACGTCATTTTAAACACGATGGCCGAACAAACAATTTGGGCTGAATTGCGGGAAAATAATATCGAGTTAGAGAAAGATACGTTATGCTTTTACATGAATAGATGCCTTAGAGAGCATGGTGAATTGTATGAGAGTATTATCGGTCAAATCAACAGAGATAACTTGCCGAGTAGCTTGTATAATATTTATCAAGAGATGGATCTTGTGAATTTCGGTAGAATTATTGCTTATTTGACTCTAGTGTTGAAAGTAAGCGATTATTGCGACACCGAAACACTTCGCCATGTCGTTAGAAGAACGGCCAAAGATTTTAGGCGAGTTGACTTGAGGAAATACGAAATAAAACACTCGTGGATAAAAGGATTGATTAGATTGTTTTTTCTAACGTAACTGTTGTGAGGGATGTTAGAGCGTTGCTAAGGCAAATTTGAATATTACTATACAAGTTCGGGCGAAAAAAGTCATTAAAAATCGATTAAACAAAGTCATTAATCTTAGGAAATGGTAAATACAGGTTGTCATTTCAATGGATTCTGACCTGATTGAGATTTTAAATTTGCGCGAGAGAAATATTGAGTGTACACTTTTAACATGCTATGTTGAGGAAATATCGTTAAACATTGATAGACTGGTGGTGGAGAATTGCTATGGCAGTGTGCGACATTGTTGTCCCAGGATGCCGGATAAAGATAAAATATGGTTTTACTTCGAATGTGCCTTAGAGAGATCATCTGTAGAGAACGTTGTTAAAGCGTTTGTGCGTAAATTAGAAGACACGAAATTGTTTGTAAACGGTCTTGAACTAGTGAGACATACATATCAAGATCACAAGAAAGCGTTTCGAAGATATATGCCATGTGATTTTATCTATCTAAAGGAGAACCTCAAGAACAATTACAAATTAATTATGAACAAACATAAAGAAGATTGCGCATGTGTGTTACACAGTATTACGTCAGTTGAACATGATTCGTCCTGCCCTAAAGCGAGTTTGTCCGGGTAACAGATCGGTGTCGTATCCCACAGCTCACCTTATGATATGGACGACGTCTTTGTGACTGAAATAAAATTCGCCCACGAGAAACCTGTGTTCTTAAAGCAGAATGGTCAAAACCAAGTTTACGTATTTTCCGACCAGTTTTTTCAGCAGATGTATGTATGTTTCAGAGAGTTTCGGAATAGGAACGGAGTTAAACTCGTGGTGCAAGGGAGCGAAATTGATTCAGTCTTAGGATTCAATGATTCAGTCTTAGGATTCAATGATTCAATCTTAGGATTCAATGATTCAATCTTAGGATTCAATGATTCAATCTTAGGATTCAATGATTCAGTCTTAGGATTCAATGATTCAGTCTTAGGATTCAATGATTCAATCTTATAAAAAGCAGTTGCGTGAAAGAGTGACATCAGTTTATGATTGACAGTCACTGGATGAACATGTCTTACGTTTGTGAAGTCTGCGAAAAATCATTCGCTACATCAAGTAATCGTCTACGCCATATGAGATCTTTTCATCGTAAAAGGTCTATCAGTGATAGAGTAACAACATCTTCCCCATTTACTGCTATGACAACTACATTCACCCCTGAGAGTCAAAAAACGTACTCGATACAACTGACACATCCGTTTGGACTCTTGGTCTCTGGAGGTACTAAGACAGGCAAGACAACGTTTGTAAAACAGTTATTGGCTTATGCTAAGATCATGATCGACCCACCTCCGGAAAACATCGTGTATTTTTATACAGAGTATCAAGATACGTTCGACGAAATAGAAACCTTAATTCCAGGGATTCAGTTTGTCCAAGGTTTGCCCCAATCGATGTTGGATAGCATTAACCCCCAAATAAGAAATTTGTTTATTATTGATGACATGATGGGAGAGAAAGATAGTATTATCGCGAAATTATTAACTAAGAAATCCCACCATGGGAATCTCAGTGTAATTTATATCGTGCAAAACTTGTTTCATCAAAGCAAGGATCATCGTACCATTTCCCTTAACGCTAGTTATCTCGTGTTAACTAAAAATGTTCGTGACGCGAGTCAAGTGACTCATCTGGCCAAACAGTTGTATCCTAGCAACACTAAATTTTTCCAGCAAGCCTATCAGATGGCAACTAAAGAGCCGTATTCCTACTTATTTGTCGATCTCACTCCGACATGTCCCGACGAAATCCGAGTAAGATCCGGGATCTTTCTGACGGACACCCACTATGTGTACCATCCCAGAGTATAAAAGGGGCTGTTCAAGGACAATACGATCATTTGACAATGTCTGCTTGTATAAGAAGGAACTGCGACGTTTTAAAAGTACTGGCAAAGTGTAATCCTCAACTGCGAAACGCAATTATAAAAGCTGCCGACGACGATATATTAGAAGCCATTAGACAGTGTATTTTGAACGTGTGGTGTGAAACAATTAAGATTTCTCCGAAAATAGCAAGGAAACTAGCCCCTTATAACGACCATATCAAGTTTGTTGCTGATAAACGTAATCCAGTAATAAAAAGAAAGAAAGTTATTCTACAAGAAGGTGAAGGTTTTCTACCGTTTCTCTTAGTTCCTGTACTTGAACAACTGGCAAGTTTTTTAACCAAATAATGGAACACGTCAGGAGATTGGTGCTAGTTCCAGAACATATGACAGATCGAAAGAAACCCTTGGTCACTCCTTTAACAGCGCAGGTGAATGAACTAGATTCAGAAATGCAAAATCTTCTTAAACGTCAAGATATAACACATGACGAGAAAGTGAAAATGTACGATCAGTCGCTGCAACGTTATTTGGGTTATTACGATAAAAGAATGAGTAGCCCAGTACGTGTAAGCGTCATACCGCCTACAACACCCATAGCTGACGACGACAAACCTGAAGAATCAGTGAATACAGAAGAGACTGCTGAAACAGCACCCTCCGAGTTGCCTGGAGAGATAGAAACTGACATTTTAGAAAGTGTACCTGTAACAATGAAATCAAGAGCTCGACAGTTGGTTAAGAAACTTAAAGCAAATAAAGACCACATTGGGTGGACTGACCAAGGACAGATGGTGTTTAAAGGACGACCTATTCCAGGTACAAATGTTATCGACTTGGTCAACGATTCTCTACGCCAACGAAAGAATTTCAACCCTGCTGGATGGCAGCTTTTCGCAAAAGCATTAGGAAACATGAATGTTCCCGAAGGCATTATCAGAAATGAAAATTGTTTAAGTATGGTACAAGAATATAAAACTAAAGATATTTCAGACAACACCCCCCTGACGTCACAGGTAGCGCCAGCAACATTGAAAAGAACAAAACAGAAACGAAGAGACAAAAACTTACATCCATATAAATGGGTTAAATAAATTTATTCCTTGTAAAGCTTTGATATTACAATAAAGAATTGTTTACAACATTATTTGTCTTGTATTTATTACACACAATAATATTTACGCATAAAGTCACGAACTAACATGTCATTCCATTCTTTATTATCAGTAAACATGCCAACAATTGTTGACATGGGTATATTTCTACATCGATGTAAAGCATAAAATAAACAATATTGTCCACACACGCGAGACCCCAATGACTGTAAAGTCTGTTCATTCCAAGTAAAAGTACTGCTATGATCTCGTAAAAACGTTTCAAAGGTTTTGCTATAAAAGCTCGGTCCTTGTCCGTACGAATCCATGAACTCCCCTTTTCCATCTGTGGTAAGATAAATTGCTACCCAATGCGTACCAGATCCATTACTAGGATCCACATTCAGAATAAAACCTCTAGGTCTTTTCGATATCTGACTTGGTAGACGATCCGATGGTAACACGTCTTTAAATACGGTCTTGGTAAATGGATCACTTTTCAGGACGTTCAGGATTTGTAGAGTGTTCATCTTAACTGCTAAAGTCGCATAGAACATTGCGGTTGGCGTCAATTTCTATAAGACTTTGAAATTCTCCAAGCACCACGATAGTTATAGCTGTTGTCAGAGCCGTTCCAAATTGACATTCTATCGATACGTTTCCATTTTTAATCGGTTGAATATGATCGCTCAGACACAGATCAGCTGTCAGATCAAACACGAATAGAGTGTACCCATTGGCATACTCGTCTCGTGTAATACCATTGCCATCATTTTGAAATAGTTTGTTAGTACCAGCATACAAGGTTTGGAAAGCGGACACGTAGTTACTTCCTCTCGCAGCAGAAAATTTCAGTTGCAGGGGTTTTCCAGGCAAATGCTCCCCAGTTACCGTTAGACCAAGAGAAGTAATGTCGTAGTTTTTGAAATTGAAAGGATTTTTGGTATAGGTACCATTATAAGCATCTGCATCGACCATTCCAATGACCACTCGATCAGGTATAGGGCCTTGAAATATAGTTGGTTGATTGCCCGACATATTTCCTCTCGGTACAGAAACCACTTTACAACTGACACGATTGATAGGGTACTTGGCCGTGACACGTTGAAGGGCATGGGTATGAGCCAACATAACGGTCGAAGAGACGTTGACACGTCGAACGCGAAATACACATTCTTCCAAAACCACTTTAAAGTCAGGATGTTCTGCTGACGACACTAGGGAAAATGGGTTTCTCAAACGCACTAGCTTGAGCTTGATCGGTACAGCACCAAGGATATAACGGGCTTGTGCAAACAGATCGGAATGGATTCTGCCTTCCATAGCCACAGACTTACTTTGACTTGCATGAACATACCGCAGTTTCAAACCCTTGTTTGCATCGGCATCTACTGCTACAGGGTTTACGACATCCATTCGACCAGCTTGATCTTTATAGAACAGCGCTGAGGTCAGATGAGATGATTTCGCGTCTTTGCTAAAGTTCAGTACGGTCTCCATATATGATCGGTAGGGATAAGCAGTGCTCGATGGTGTGACAAGTTTGTTGTTTAGGTAAACTTCTACTTGAGAAAATAAAGCATGCATCCACAGATTTACAGGTCCGACTTGAACATTTTCATCAAGATTAGTTCCATCATGGTTGGTTATTTTTGCTTTCACGTGTAGATAACTATTTGCTAAATCGGTATACACATCAGAATTTGCAGCACACAGAAACTCGATGGTGTCTGAAGCTCCAATACTCGACACTGGATCTATATATCTTCCCAAAATCCTTTATTCATTTCTACTTGTGTAGCAGGCATTACAAATAAATCTAATTCTGATTTTGCACACTCACACGAATCTTTATGTAGGGCACTAAAAGCTTGACTCATGATTTATATTTTATAAACGGTCCAATCTTTGCTTCCGTAGGCTCAGATGTTTTCTTCTTCACAGTTTGCGAACGACTGACGGTTTTACGTCTTGTGTTGACTTTTATAGGAGAATTCACCCGTTTGCGTTTACGACCGGCTCCTGATTGGTTCGTAATCCGACGGACCCCTTTTTGAACAAGATCTTTCACGGCTTCAGAACCACGCCCTTTTAGCGCTTGCTTTACATTCTTCCCTGCCAGAACATCTTGCCCAACGTCTTTTACAGCTTGCAGAGCTCTTCTTCCAATAGCTTGAGCTCCTCGTTTCACCAGAGGTATTGCAAAGCGTGCAATACTTTTAAAAAAACTTCCAATGCCGTAACCTTTCTGAATACGTGCACCTCGGAAACCAGGTAGACTTCCACCTTGTTGTCTTCTTAAATAATGCTGTTGAAATTGCTTTACGTCTGGAATAATTGTATGTCTCATTTTTAAATGAAATACGAAGATCTTCGCTGTCTAAAGTGAAGTGTCACGATCGACTTCCCGAAGCCAAATGATACGTTTTCGTTTTTGTCGTCCTTTATATTCACTTCAATTGTTTCGAAGGACTTTACCTTGACAGGAATATATTGTAGGTTACGGAGACTGACATTCACGTTTTCACCATAACTTCCTTGAGTATTGACAATTCTGAGTAGGGGCACTTTGACATCACCGACAAACTGTGCATCTACGATATCAGTGTATACATACATAGCTGAAAATCCACCGTTAACATCTGCTACGTAAGGTCTTAGGGTTTTCTTTTTAATAAAGGTGTCTTGTTGAAACCCCAATGTTGTAGCAATGTCACCACTAAACCAAACGTTTGCCCCATTTTTTACATTGACGGTGACTTTCCGTGTACTTCGATTATACGTAAAATTTATCTTGGCTCGTGCCTCTTTGTTCATGCTACGGTTTAAAGCGCCCACCAGATCAGCAATGGTGTTATAGTAACCATTTGGGATAATACCCGTATCGTCATATTTTGTTCCAGCGTTATAGAGAAACGTTTGTTGATTACCTTTTCGAATCGCGCTCCATGTATGGGGATAATATAACTCTGATAAAGCTACTTCCCAGTCACCTGTCAGTTGTACAGTTTCAGCAAGCTTCACTTTAAAATTTGCTACAGTATTATCTTGAAAATATTCCATAGAGCTATTGCTTGGAAGCGTTAAATAAAACTGTGTTGCCATGTCGAAGAACAATACACAAATGAACACAAATTGTAAGGTACACACATTTTTATTTCGTTATATCTTTTACATTATCGGCTGATACCCAGGAATTAAAATCTTCAGGGTAGCCTAACCATTTTACAAGATACTCTTTATGTTTACAATGCATGCGTGACTTAATTACTCTTTCTATTCTATAAAAGTCACTATCTGTCTTTGTAACTCTTTGCAATTCCTGTTCGTAAAATGTTCCTTGTAACTCACCTCTGTGATAATCGGCAATCTTGTACACTGGCGGTCGTCTGGGTACTCGCTTCGTGATGATGAACACCTCTTCGGTCCAGTTAGGTAAGTAGCCTTTCTTGAATGTACGTCTTGCTTTGCTAATCCGAACTTGGTCACCAATGCTGAATTTATATTTGGTGGGTTTGCTGGACTCATCACCATACAGTTTTTGCCACACAATACTCTCGTTTTCTCGATTAACATCAACTGGTCTCATCCCAATACTACGGTGTCTCGAATGGTTGTAGGAATATACTAATTTTTGTAGTACATCGATATATTTTAACGTATTCTTTGCTGTAAAATATTTCCACATTTTCCCCTTTAACGTTCGGTTAAATCGTTCAACGATGGATGCCTTGGTATCGTTGTGTGTTGTAAAAAATCGAATATGTTTGTCCTTCAATAACTTTTGAAAGCGTTTGTTGGTAAATTCAGTTCCTTTATCGGCATGGATTGTTTCAGGCTTCCTTCCTTTCTTTAGTATCTTTTCAAAGGCTTTAACCAGACTCTCTGCAGTCTTTGTTTTTAATGGTTCCACCCACGCAAATTTGGACAGTACATCAATAACTGTTAAAAGGTATTTATAACCATTATTTGTTTTACTAAGCGAATCCATAATTACTAGATCAGCCTCCCACTCCTCGTCCATCGATCCAACAATAACACGATTTCGCTTAAAATTATGTCGTACGGGTTTATGCAAAGTATAGGTATCTTGCTGTCTAAGCCATGTTTTTATCTTGTTTCGGGATATCTGGAATTTACCGTCACTTCTTACGACACGGTATAAGGCATCTACGCCGCCAAAACTTGCCGGACTTTTTGGCTTGTAATACAGATCGTGAAGGTACTGTTCCGCCATCTAATTCGGATGCCTGTATCACAATTTTACCCCCACAGCACGCTGATATACAGCGAATCTTTCGAAAAATATTACGAAGGGCTATTTGTGGTAATCCTCCACAGCAAGTCATGTTCACGCGACAAAGGTTAGAAGTAAATGAACATAGAAAAGTCAACGACACGATATAAATGCAAACATATTTATTACATATTAAATTAGAATACAAAACTATACATGTCTTCAGTCAATGCATCAAATGTATAAATATACAGATTAAAAACAGTTCTTTAAAGTTTAAATGATCAGCAAATGTTCAGTTTTTCTATGTCTTCAGTCAATGCATCGACAGATTTTTGAAAAAGGTACTCTTCGTAGGCTTTTTTAGAGTCACTTTTTCTACTTGTAAAGGATTCACCCGTTTCTGCGTTCTTGTATTGATATTGTAATGGACTGCTGAAAAGACACCCAATGTTATAAATTCGTGGCGAGCTCTCTGTAGGTTTCCATTCAAAGAATCCGCATGCGTGTTGTCTTTTGTTAGGACACGAGTAAAACAGACGACCCTGGTTGCCCCCTTCTTTCTTAACTTTATGAGTACGGCAAACCATTCCGTGTTTACACAAAGGCTTTGGACTCTCGAAGACTTCCCCCATTGCCAAAACGTGCAGGGATTCTCTCGTTCAGAACAGACGAAGTAAGGTCTCCCACAATGTTTAACGATATTTCATCAACATAGCATGTTAAAAGTGTACACTCAATCTTTCTCTCGCGCAAATTTAAAATCTCAATCCGGTCGGAATCCATTGAAAGGACAACCTGTATTTACCATTTCCTAATATTAATGACTTCGTTTAATCGATTTTTAATGACTTTTTTCGCCCGAACTTGTATAGAAATATTCAAATTTGCCTTAGCAACGCTCTAACATCCCTCACAACAGTTACGTTAGAAAAAACAATCTAATCAATCTTTTTATCCACGAGTGTTTTATTTCGTATTTCCTCAAGTCAACTCGCCTAAAATCTTTGGCCGTTCTTCTAACGACATGGCGAAGTGTTTCGGTGTCGCAATAATCGCTTACTTTCAACACTAGAGTCAAATAAGCAATAATTCTACCGAAATTCACAAGATCCATCTCTTGATAAATATTATACAAGCTACTCGGCAAGTTATCTCTGTTGATTTGACCGATAATACTCTCATACAATTCACCATGCTCTCTAAGGCATCTATTCATGTAAAAGCATAACGTATCTTTCTCTATCTCGATATTATTTTCCCGCAATTCAGCCCAAATTGTTTGTTCGGCCATCGTGTTTAAAATGACGTAATCTTAACAAGCACTCGGCGTTTTATCGGACTCGGAAATGCTTCGGCGTTTTATCGTCTTCGGAAAGACTTCGTTAGCTCTTCGGAAATCCGACCTCATTGATTATTCATAACTCATGCATTATTAAGGGAGGGGTTCAACAAAAGATATGGTAATTATGTTAATGATCTAAAGACAAAAGAATTCATTAAATTCCTGCATAAAATAGGTGTATTAAGCCCCGCACTATACTACTTACCTCACACTGGAATAGTGGTCCAAATTCACCTAATTCACTTTGTTGTGTTAGCTGACATGACACTTCATAGGATTTTCTATTGTGCTGAATCAAGTGTCTAGCATCATATCCAGGGCGAAGTGGCACAGTACAGTTCCCCTTGTGGTGATATGACCACTTTGCTGAGTTAGGTGGATCTTTTCCTATTGATTTTATTCCCAGCCAATTAACAACTTTCCCAGATTTTTTTACAATGTTAATAAAAGTGCTGTCACTTCCTGTAGTGGTAGTTGATGTAGCCTGTTCAGTGTTGGCATCTAGATCTGGTGATCCTGCAGCAAGCTGAGGTTCAATTATGAGCTGTTTTAAAACGTCATTTCTCAAAAAGCCGAAAAACATTGGCCCAGACCAATGTTTTTTAGTGACACTTATCTCATTTAGAAAGTTATTAGCAGCATGGGTTGGAGTTGTAGCCACAATTTCAACTCCTTTCCCTTCGCAGGTACACTTGAATAAAGGTACTGTACATGTTAGTTGCTTAATGACCTCACAAAAAACTTGCACATTCTCCCCAGTGTCAAACCTGATAGACCTTTCAGATTTATAGCCCGGTCTAATATAATACTGTTCACCTTTAGATGAGGAGAGAACCCAAGGACTGTCTTTCTTGTACTCAATACCAGAGTGACCCAGAGATACCAAGCGAATCCTCTTAATATTCTGCTTTGTCTTGCTCATTTGCAATTATAATATTAACTTATATTCTTACCCAGTGATCCTTGAACATTTGCCGTATATCGGCAGGACTCTTGCTGCTTAAAACGTTGTATTAAAGCCGTTTTAAAACGGAGATCCCTTTTATCCCGTCAAATCCCCGAAACAGATCCCTTTCACCAAATCGTAATGTAAAAACCATATATTTGCTGAAATTACACGAGTTTTATACCGTTGAAAAGCTTGAAAAATCGACTTTTTGATCGGCCATCTTGAATATAAATTAGCATGAACCCGCGCATGTCAGATTGAAGTAAAGGCGCTGAATACGTCATTTTCGCGACTCGCGCGTGGAGAGAAATCGATCCGATTACAGCCAGGGGCAAATGTCTCAAATCGCCGTGTTTACAATGTGAAAACAACTCCGAAATTTATTTTCACGAATCTTTAGGAGCAATATTTGGACTGCCTATAAATCTTTTTTAGAAAAACAGCGCATTATATTAAACAAAATGGTTGGCATGCAGGTGAAGTCGTTGCACACGCATTTCCATTGAATCTGACTGCATGCTTTAGGCCAATTGGGGTTACAGATTATTTTAGCCAAGTGAACGTCTTTGCATTTTCATTAATATGTTTTTATACTAAATGTGCTGCTTTTAGCTGCTGTTATCTTAGTTTGATTGACAACTTTTATTAAAAACACACCAGACACTGGAAACATAAATTAGTAATGGAATAGCTAATGTTTTCCGTTTTAGATACCGCGATCCAAACACGCGGAATGTGGCAAGAAGTATAAAAATAGGTACGCACTGCGTACATGCGGATACTGGTACTGTATTTGCCATGTGCCTCAAAGATGACTGAACAATGTAAATTGTATTACGCAAAAATTGTGAAGATACTGAAAAGGCTATAATATTTATAGCTCCTATAAATGTTACTCCTCCTATCCCCAACATATCTTGGCAAGAGCCAATTTTCATGTTTGAAAAGTAAATTGTTCACATGTAAATGAGATAAATTAGGGTACCTAGAGATGAATCAGTCCGAGTAATACAGTACAGTAACCCCATGGCCTAGACTTTTTTAGTCCTAGCCTTTTTAATTTTGAATACTTCTACCCGAGATAGCTCGGAAGACAGGGTGAAATTCTAAAATAATTACACATGCAAGCTCTGAGCCTTTACATAAATATACCATTATTTCAAAAGACGGTAATATAACTTGGTAGCTGTGTTTTATCATGTGAAAGTATTAAGTTCGACTTGGCTTTGCTTTGGGATGCATGTATCCTCGCAGACTATATAAGCACTGACAAAATGACAATATTTTATCAAATTGTTGATTAGATACTGACAAACATGTAATGTATGTATGCTTTGTTAAAACAAGTGTAATAATGAATTCGCAACTTAACACCTATAAACAAGAAAAAAAAACAACGTTAATGCTCGGAAATAACTAGACTGCATATCCTTGAAGAGTTTAGCCAGATTAAATAAATTTACACAATTGAAAAGCAAATAGTGAAGAAAGAAACTTAATATTTTTGCACGCACAAGCGTCTGATGCAGGCTAGTAAACGTGTTATCAACGTAAATATTTAAAATCTATATTTTTGTTCTCTTACCTACTTCTCTTTGTTGATAAGTTCCCTATAATCGTTTGATATCCACTGGCGTCTTGAATGTAAGACGGTCTGGTCTGCCTGAAGTGTAACTGTGCACGACCACTTATTCTTCCTATTACTTGGCGTATGTAATTTATATAATTTTTATGATTTTTTCATTTCCTTTTCTACTTGGGCCCGCAGTAATTGGCTTCGGCTGTTGCGGTGACCCTGCCATGTATTATTTGCTACTGTAATAATTTCATTTTAGTTATGTTGTGTCTTATTGGCGTATCTAATAAAATAAAAAATAAATTTTTGACGTCGTTTGTAGTCGTTCTCTGTCAAAATACCTTCTCTTCTTGTCTGTAAAAATTTGTATACAAATTTATGTATGTTGTTCACAAATGTTCTGTACTTGGCCGCGTTAGGAGAAATGCCACTCTCTTGCACTACCTCCATAACAGTAAATTTTGATTGTTCTTTCCTTAACTTTATTATACTTCGCTTAAGATTTCTGTTGTCGCGCAAAGTTAAACATTCAGACCTGCCACGTTTCCTTTTCCCTTTTGTTTTTGAATCTGTAACTTTCTTTTCTTGTATTGCTTTCCAAAGTCCAAGAACTTGCCTTTGACATATTTGTCTTTCTGCCTATCTTCGCAAACGAATATTTTTTTTCTAGCCAAAGACATTTTGCCAATGCAAGCTGTTTGCCGCTCAAATATTGTTTAAAAAACATCTTGGACGTTCATGTAATTTCACAATAATGGTATTATGACGTCATCTAATCAATTAAAATTAATTATTTTACGCATTTCGTTAATGTTACACTTCAATTACTAGCACCGATTACTTTGGTAAGCGGTGCGTACATAATGCGATAAATACAGGGCATTGATCATTCGAGGATGTACGAACTGATCGATTTTCAGACAATCACTGCAAAAGATGTTGAAACGAAAGGTAATTAAACTGGTGCATCCCCCCTCTCCCCCCCGAATTCAATGTTGGTCTGAGCTTAATTCTCCATTTTCATATCTTCAAGAAATGTTAAAGGCATATTCTTTCACTGCCATCATCAACATATCAACATTGAACAGCGGGGGTGGGGGGGGGGGGGGGGAGATAATTTTAAATTGGTAAGGAATTCAAGGATCATTTGTATGAAGCGTTTCAACGAATAAATGCACTGATTGTAGTTACAATTACAGTTACTTGTTCAGAGAAAGTAGCAAGTTACAATTACAGTTACTTGTTCAGAAAAAGTAACTAGTTACAGTTACTCCAAAATTTAACTAGTTTAATACTATAACCAGTTACATTACTTGTAACAAAATTACTCACAGCACCGTTATTATTATAATAACTATATTACTGTAATAGATAGTATAACAAGAATGAAAACAACAGTAACACTTTTTGTTTATTCATTTCTATTTGTAGTAATGAAAGAGAAGATATGACTTTGCCACATGGAATGGAAACAGGAAATGTCAGACAGGGTAATAGTTCTCAACCTGTCAAAAATATCTCAGATGATGTGGAAAGACAGATGACACCAATTTTGATTATCTGCATGCTTCTCTACTTTTTGATGAAATTAATAGCGATGTAATTAGAAGTGAAAACATTTATGTAGACAGTTGCGATAATGAGTCAGCCAATGACGATAATGAAACTGTAAGTCAACAAAAACAATTAGAAGAGGCAGAGGTTCATCTCAAAGTAATTCTTAATGAAACGACAAAATCTATAATATTGTAACACCCAGACATCCAAATTTAACATATGTAGAAGTAATATTTGGGAAGGAGCAAAAAGGGCAATGAAGAGAAAATCTTTTCCCCAAAAAAATAAGATCTCAGTGAAGTTTACTGATGACATTGGTATGTCTGAAGGGGCAGTTGACGTATGTGGCCCAATGAGGGAATTTATGACACTGGTTCTCGAACATATAATGCATTCTCAACTATTTTATGGGCATAGCAACACCAGATTGCTGTCATGCAATGGAAGGTGCTTGGAAGAATCGTCGTACTTTATTGCTGGTCAGTTAATTTCGATGTCCCTTGTCCACGTTGGGGTGGGGCCTAGGTGTCTTAGTACAACTCTTTTTGAATGTTTAGCCAAAGGCCCTGACAAAGTGTCAGTGTCAGTTGAGGATGTATGTGATGATGAGATTAGGTCGTCCTTGCAACAATTGATGAATGTTAATACAGTAGATGAAGCTCACAATGTTATTAACAGTTGCACAAATCTAGAAACCCTTTTAGATCTTTCTGGAAATATTCAGGTGATAAGAACTTTGGATGATGTAAGAAAGGTGGTTAGATCTACTGCATCTTGGTTTGTTTTAGGAAGGACTCATCTTGCACTGGAGAACTTTAAGGAAGGACTCAATTCGTTTGATATTTTGAGTTAGTAGTTGCTAATCCTGTTTCATTCAAACCTGAAAAGTGCTCTACCCAACAGGTGATTACCAGTGAAGTTCTAAATGATCTTTTCTGTGTATACCGAAGTGAAAAAGGTTCTAATAGATACGAGCGAGATGGTGTTGTGCTTGCTTATTGGCAAGATCTTTTCGTTGACATTGAGCAAGGTGATGTGGGTTTAACTTACTCTGATATTTTGTATTTTGCTACTGGGTGTAAGGTTGTTCCATCTGAACTCTTTCTTCCTGAAGTGAAGTTTTTGCATGAAGTTGAAGAAAATGGCAAACTTTCTCATTTTCCAAAAGCAAACACCTGTTCTTGTGCACTACATCTTCCAACAGTACACAAAACTTATTATGAGTCCAAGGAAGCCGTGATTTTTGGCATCCTCAACAGCACAGGTTTTGGTGCCCCATAAGTTACATTATTTGGATAATGTATGTTAGTCTTATTTAGTTATATTGATATTGTTTGTTGTGTGATAGCAGTTTTTTTAACTGCAACAATGGTAGCACATGAGAGCCACTGCTGGTGGGTACCCTGTGTCTCATGCCCAGACCTCTTTCCCGAGCTATATACAGTCAACGAATTCGAGATGTTTGTATGTTGACTATTTTATGACGTTTTGTGATGTAGGAAGTTTCTTCCTACACTACATCACATACGCTAGAACGGTTGCTCTCTGCTGGAGTCATTCATAAATTGGATCATAGTCTGAAGTTGGTTAACACCACGACGGTGATCGATTTCTGAACTGACAATGCCATGATCATGAGCAGTTTTAATACCTTCTTCCTCAAAGGAAAATGTTTACGGCAAGAACGATACATCATGTCTTTGTTTGCTTTCGGAAATATTCATCAAGACCACGCAAGTCATTCCAGTATATTCAAGTGGAACTCGACAAGCTAGATTTGACAGTGTTTTATTGCAAGGAGACAATATGTACTTCAAAAAACCATTAGTAATTCATGAGGAAAATTCAAAAGAAATTAATGTTTAATCAGTGTCTTTATATGTGATAAAGATACCTCCTGATTGACATAAACTTTAGCTTTTATTTTCTCGGCTTAGACAAGGTTATTTTTCAAACTTACTACGCCAATGAACTTACCAAGTGGTTCGTTTTTGAAGCCGTTCAATAAACTCGCAGTTCGTGTTTTATCAGATATAAAAACACTCGGCTTCACCTCGTGTCTTTATATCTGATAAAACACTCCTGTCGTTTATTAAACAGTACATAAATGCTTTTGAGAAGGATATTACGCGTGATGATTTTCTCTTGCTGAACCATTTATACCAACTGCTGTTCTAGGCATTGAAACTTTGTCGGTTAAGAACATATTTTACTTATATAAATTCTAAAAATATTCTTTATAAGGACTCAAGTAATTATGCATGGTTACATGGTACACATTGCTGTAAATTTTTAAGCTCTAAGTTAGTCATAACAATACAATTTGAATTGCATTGACAGTTTTGCTACAGCATTAGAGCAAGAGGCATAATTATTTACTATATGTACATTAATTGTCTGTATATCTTGTCAATCATGTCAATGGATAAGTTATACTAATTTGTAGTTTTCAATCTTATAATTAAAAAATACATGTGTAGATACTCTGTGTATAGTACTGTATACTGTAATTAATATTAAATTTTTGGACTTTCCAGCTTCCTTCACAGGCAACTCTCTGGGCTCTTATTGGGTGGAGTGGGCAAACTCGGATGGAGTGGGCAAACTTGGGTGGTATGTGCAAATTTGTGCGGAGTTGGCAAACTCGGATGGAGTGGTTGAGTGGGCAACTCCGAGGAGTGGGCAAACTTGGATGTAGTGGGCAAACTCGGGTGGAGTGGGCAAACTCGGGTGGAGTGGGCAAACGTGTGTGGAGTGGGCAAACTTATGTGGAGTGGGCAAACTGGTGTGGAGTGGGCAAACTTGTGTGGAGTGGGGAAACTTGTGTTGAGTGGGTAAACTTGGGTAGAGTGGGCAAACTCAGATGGAGTGGGCAAACTTGGGTGGAGTTGGCAAACTTCGGTGGAGTGGCCAAGTGGGCAAACTTGGATCGGGTGGGCAAGTGTGGGGGGGGGGGGGGGGGGTGCATTGGCCACAAAGTGTACAGAGGCTGAATTAAGGTTGTTATTGCATTCGAGGCAGCACTTCATTTGCGGTAGTAACTCCTAGTAATAATAATCGATAGAATATGACTACAACAATTAATTTATAAAAATACTTATTAAAGTTTACAATACTAGTACATTTTATTATGTACCTGTATTTATTGCCGTTTACATTGAAGTTTTTTAACCTGTTATAGTTTTGTTTTATATATATATATATATATATATATATATATATATATATATACTAAACATGGATGTTACAAAGCTGGTGGATGGTCCAAGAGTGCTCGATACCATTAGAGGTAGAGCGTATTATATATGTAAAAGAGTTAGAATGTCGTCGTCACTACTCTGAGTTTCACGCGTAATGCGATCTTCAGGCAACTGATAGTTCGGCTTCAACTAGTCGTTAATATACTCGGCGAGTTAAAAATAGTTCTGATGACGTTGTTATATGTTGATCGTTTGTTGACGTTCTTTAATCGGTGATTGTTTGTGTGACGACACTTCGCGAAAATTTCCGATCTTTTATTTAAAAGAGTTTTCTTCTCAGCCTTCATAATCATTAATTTTTCCTCCAGGCAAAGGTTACATCTTCGAGAACCATTTCGATAAGCCGCGGCGCGTCTGACAATTGACCATTTTATATCAAAATCACGTTTTTTTCTCTTTAAGTCCCAAACGTGCTTTGAAAGTTCGGTCTCGTTTGCGTGCTTTTCGTTGCGGAATGATTTTATATGGTTGCGGTAACGCTGCTTGAAATCGTTGGCTGTCATACCGATGTATTTCTTGATTTCTCCGTCGTTATGCGTGGTTACTTCGGCTTGATAAATTATGCTTTTCGCTAAACAGTTTCCTGGGATTGGGCATTGGTGGCTGTTACGTTGTCGACAGTTGCATTTCTCTACATTCGTGCGCGAGTTATTTCTGTTCTTCAAGATGCGGTTGTTATGTCTCTGGATTGTGTTCTGGATGCTTTCCATACAGCTATAGCTGACTTTCACTGAATTTCGGTTGAATAGTCTATGTAATTTGTTGGATTGGGGGAAATGTTTGTCAATAAGATTAAGAAAGTTTCGTCCTATGTTCGTCTTTACGTTCTTGCTGTAAGGGGGGTTGTACCAGATGACATTTCTGTTCCTGTTTCGTTTGCGGTTAGATGTCGTTGTGTTGTTTTCGTTTGTTTCGGCGGCGTCGTTGTTGTTATAAGTGAGCGTCACGTCGAAGTTGCTGTGTTTGAGGGCGTTTTCGTAGGTTGATGCTGCTGTATTAAAGGTTTCTTGATCGGAAGATAGTTTGGAAATTCTGTCAGCTATTGAGTTGGGAAGTTGTTTTAGGATAGAAGGTGGGTGGTTGGATTGGCGGTGAATGTATAGTGGCTCGTTGTTCGGTTTGCGGTATGGTTTGAATGTGCCGTTTGTCAGGTCGAAAGTCACGTCAAGGAAGTTTACGGTTTTTAAGTTAGTTTGTGCAGTAATTTTTAGCCCAAAATCTTTTAATAATATGTCGGTGAGATCTTTCCTTGCCTTGTCTGCTAATCTCCCTGAGCACGTGTTGAGGAGAGCGAGGCCGTCGTCTCTATAGAGACCAATATTCTTCCCGAATCGCTTTTCTAGGGCGCTCAATATGAAGAGACCTACGAGTTCGCAGATCTCCGCTCCATCATAGCTGCCCATAGTAACGTCGAAATTACTCCCACTTTCTTTCTTTATCCATGCTTTGCCGTTGTTAAATAAGACCGATTTCCGACAGTGTTTTATCACTTTAATGTGTTCATCTGTGATGGGAGTGATTTTTTGGGCCCAAGAAATTGCGTTGTCCAGTAGTTCTTCTGTGATTGATGGGTAGAATTCTACTATGTCAAATGAAAGAAACGAGTGTCTGTCCTTGTTTTCGATGCTCTTAAACCAAGCTATGGTTGATTCCGTGTTGCGCCATTGGTTTGCGCCGGTTTTTAGTGCGATTTTAGTGTTAATGTCGTCAAGAATTACTTTGCTGACTTTTCCGAGCTGGCTTTTCGCTGGGTTGATTAGTCTACATTTGGTGTGGTTTTCGAAGTCTTCCTTGTGGTCCTTTAGTGAAATAAATGCCTGTGATTGCGCCATTGGTTCTAGTCGGTTGGTGATCTTTAATTCGTCAGCGATGGTTTTTAGTTCGTTGTTAATGTTGTCAGTAATATCGTCAGTTCCTAGCTTGTAAGTTTTCGTTATATTCTCTGTCAAAAGTTTTTCGTATGTGGCTGGGTTCATCTCGTATAAGTTTCTCGTTTTGTCAGCAGAAATGAATACATTTGGTGACGATTGTATTCTTCGTTTGTCTTTTTCTAAGGTTTTCATAAACGGCTCGTTGACGTTTCGGAATTCGATATTTTCTATCATTCTGACGAGATCATCTTCAAAGTGTTTCAGTTCTGGCACAGTGGGTGGACTCTCTTTGGATTTCAACCCGAAAGTGTTCTTGTTTTTGTCGCAGGTGTTACCGTGTAAGAAGAAGTGGGCTTGCCAGCGCATTCGTTTGATTAAGTGTTCTGATTTGTCGATAATATTTCTTCTATAAGCGTCGTGTGTGGGTAGGCCGATGTTCTTTAATGAATAGTTGAATCGGATCTGTTCCATTCTGACGTTGATACCAAGCCAACAAGAGTGCTCGACTATGAGTAGGAGCGTTAATATACTAAACATGGATGTTACAAAGCTGGTGGATGGTCCAAGAGTGCTCGATACCATTAGAGGTAGAGCGTATTATATATGTAAAAGAGTTAGAATGTCGTCGTCACTACTCTGAGTTTCACGCGTAATGCGATCTTCAGGCAACTGATAGTTCGGCTTCAACTAGTCGTTAATATACTCGGCGAGTTAAAAATAGTTCTGATGACGTTGTTATATGTTGATCGTTTGTTGACGTTCTTTAATCGGTGATTGTTTGTGTGACGACACTTCGCGAAAATTTCCGATCTTTTATTTAAAAGAGTTTTCTTCTCAGCCTTCCATATATATATGTACGCTCCTTCACTTCGGTGTTGTTGAGCACTCTGTGAAGTTTCGCTCACTACCCTTGTGGAAGTTTGAGGACTCTGGGCTCATGCGCACTTCACGCTACCTGAATGTGTTCCACCGATGCTGTCCCACATGCGGTTGTTACCGACGATCGCATGTGTATAAGTAATTGATGAAATTCATTCAGATTGTTCCAAGCTACACTGATGAGCTGTTGTACAGCGAAACACCGTGTCTGTAGATTGAACTATGTACGCTCCTTCACTTCGGTGTTGTTGAGCACTCTGTGAAGTTTCCGTGGGTACCTATTAGCGATAAAGCAACGCTCACTACCCTTGTGGAAGTTTGAGCACTCTGGGGTCATGCGCACTTCACGCTATCTGAATGTGTTTCACCGATGCTGTCCCACATGCGGTTGTCACCGACGAACGCATGTGTATAAGTAATTGATGAAATTCATTCAGATTGTTCCAAGCTACACTGATGAGCTGTTGTACAGCGAAACACCGTGTCTGTAGATTGAACTATATATATATATATTATTTACAAAGATTTGTTCACAAAGTATTCATATTTGCTGTATTAACAGGGCATAGCAAGCAAGATGAGGTTGGGGGCACTACTTTTCATGGGCACCTTTGCCATGTCAAAAGGAAATTATTCCATTGTTTTGGCAGAAAAGGGCACTTTTCGAAAAAGTGGGGGCACATACCTCCCTGCCCCCACTTCCTACATCCCTGATTATTAGTTTATATGGCAGCTACCATGATCATGTGTAGAGAGCAGTCAATTAACATATTGCCCTACCAAATTTTGTACTGCAGCATATATCTCAATATTATCCTCAGTCACCCTGCAGTTCATTTACTCGGCTCATAAGCTCAATGTAATCTGGTTCCCTTAAGTTATATCCTGTGTCTGGAACTTCAACCCTAGTGTGATCTGTGTCATCATCATGAACAAGCAATGGTCCTTGCCAATCAATGTCGAATCACGTCCTGTATTCTGCTCATTCCTTGAATCCAAAGTTGCAGAGGACTCTTGTTGTGCTCAGTCCTCAATGGGTGCCTTATCCATACCTCAACCCACTACTGCAGTCCATTATTTATTTTCTTGTTGTATGCTAGATGTAAGACCCAAAGGTGAACTTCACTACCAGGATCCAGCATCCCCCTGTCTTCCAAAAAATAAAAAAGAAAGTACTCCATTGAAAACATCAACCCAGAGGCGTTCTATCCGCTGGTTGTGTATGCTTTTCCCGGTTATTGCTGAACCTCTTCCTGGGCCACGTACTGGGTTTGTCAGCATGTATCTGACAACATCAACATTCTCACCTCCTTTGTCGCAACACACTCTGGATGGTAAACTCCATTTTTCAGCAGCTGATAAGAAAAGTGCCAGTAAAGTTTCAGCTTTACTGTTTGTAGAGCATTCTAAATACACTGGGATACGGCCATAGCCGTCAATGCAACCATGAACCAGAAGTCGCCATCTTATAAGTTTATGGTTGCCGTCGAAGCGCCACAGTGCAAGAGGGCGAGTTATGTTATATGTGCGGCGATGTACAATATGATCCCAGAGGATCTATTCGAGATACTGACTCCCTCGCACGTTTTCTTTGTACACATATTCTTCTTGAACGAATGTATCCTTGCAGCAATTTTGACCCACAGTTTGGAGAAGTCACCTTTATTTCTTGCACTATTATATCAAGATCTGCATCTGTTATTGCTGAAAACGTTTCTCTTCGTGTAATACCAAACTTGGCGAGAGACCTTTCAATAGTCCTTTTAGATACCCCAATCATGGTGCTGATCTCCTGGATTTTAAAATTGCAATCAATAAGAAATACTGGTTGCTCTTTTGAAATCTCATAGGACGGACGACCAACTCTTCCAGTACGTAGAACTGAAGTATTTGAAGGTAAATTGACATTTTGAGCCTCGACCAAGAGATCAGGAGCATCAAAAAGACTGCTGAAGACACGCTCTGAAACCCTACTGATCGAATCCAATAATACAGCATGCCTCAGCATATCCTTCGCCCTTTCTCTAGCATATTCAATATCCAAGTCTCCATTTTCATTTTGAAGTAAACGACTTAAACTCAGTAACTCACTATATAAGACATCTTGAAGTACAGCTTGGTTGTTTTCATCTAGAGCCGCCATCTTGATAACTGTACCAACATCGGCGTCAAATGGAATGCTGGGAAACGGACTGATTTTGAACGTTAACCCAGAAAGATATAGTAAAGTTTCATGCAACGTGACTAGCTCATGGCTGATTAAAATATGTCATTATTTTATGTAAAGCGCTATTGGATACCTCTTAGAAATAGCGCTATATAAATGTATATTATTATTATTATTATTATTATTATATACCTTTGAAATACTCGCTAATAATCAAAATATATGGTCCAAATTAAAATGTATGTGCTGATAAAAACGACTTAAATACGCACTTGCTGGTTAATGATAAAACCTATGCGACTAATTGTGAATTGCTAAAACAAAATGTTAGTATAATTTTGATAATATTGGCTAATTAAAAAAATTCCCTAACTAATTATAAAATGCCAATGATAAATGACTGTATAATTTTGAAAACACTGACTAATAGCAAAATCCTAATTTTGGCGGATATGGCACCCCATCTGTTTTAACTTGTTTATAAATTGCGGTGCCCCGACAGTTAGCTTGCGGGCGCAGCTAACTTTCAAACCGCTTTATATTCTGTGTGTGATTTCGTTCGTTCGTAGGAATCAATAGCAAACGACATTTTTTACGCGACATTTTTAACGCGATGTTTTGAACGCCACAGAGCACCGCTTTGTAGCACTGTGTCTGATTATAATCACTATTCACTATTGTGATTGTTTATAATCACTATTATTAAATCAGAATCTAAAAAAAGTATTGTGAGTTGTGAACCCACTTTGCTGTCAGTACACCTTCGACTCATTTGGGATTTGTCTGACCCGCCGGCGTAATTTACGCTCCCACCGGCGTAATTTCACGCCTGATCTTTACGCAGGCGGATTAAATGTTTTAAGGCCTGTACACCACAGATCTGTGGCGGAAAGTGCCTCGATTCCAGCCTGGATTTTAGACGCTGTGTTTTGTTTTCCTCAAGTCGCTTATACTGCCGTTTCTCCTTGCAATCGTCTGACTCTTGCTCTAGCCTAGTGCTGTTCCCTTCGTTCCCTTCGTTCCCTTCGTTCGTTCGCTTGTTTCTTTGTCTTGTCTTTCCCTTGTATAGACGGCCTGCCAACCTCGATAAAAGTGTCTCAAAAACACCGTTGATGGCATTTTTTGTTACAAGCAGGCAACCATGCTAAATCGTATCGGATAGTGTATACTTTGAAGGTGAGGGATGTTGGCAGTCGTGATTATTGATTTATATACTAAAATTTAGAGCTTTTTGAAAGCACAATGTGATGGATGGGATATATGTACAGTGCTGCCTATTTATGTTTGTGTTTTATTTGAAGTGGCTAATTCAGAATGCTATCCAATCAGCGTGCCTCTAGTTTTGCTTAACCTAATTCGCATAACTCACAATCATAAACAAACAAGAAATATGGCGTGAATACACCTAAATATAATACTTCGAAGAAAGGCCACAAAAAGGTAAGCTTGCCAATAATCAGAAATTTATTAGATCTGGTAGCTACAGGAAAGTCTCATATTCGTAAATTACTTCGTTTTATTTTGGTAATTTGCCGATACCGCCATCTATCTACTGTTATAAAGCTGAGCTTTTGTACTATAGTATAGTATTGCTCATAACATCCTTAGACATTTAACTCACCGGTTGAACAGTACTATCTTGTGATACACGGAAGGCAACCGGTCTAGTCATCTTGATCAATGTCTAAGCTACATTTCTATGCTGGTTGCCTGCTTGTAACAAAACTTAGGTTAGATATACTGCCGAAACAGAGAACGTAGGAATCTAACGTTTCGAGCGAAGGCCCTTCGTCAGAGAGAAACGTAAGGAGTGTAAACAAAGAATGAGCTTATATACGAAAGGTAATCATGTGACCAAAAATAAGCCAATCAGATAAAACTGACAATAACAAATTGATAATGAGATGCGAAAAATTAGCTAATCAAAGCAAAATAACAATAACAAATAGATAATGAGATTCGAAAGACATTTGCTATTCATATCGTCGATGAGTAAAAAGGAGGGGGTGTAAAGAAGATGAGCGAGAGTAAAAATAGATAAATTAATAAAGTGAAAACGCTGTTTATGTCCGCCCTTGCTGAACAGAAACATCTTCAGAGGTGTTAAATAAAAGAAAAACGTTCGATGAGTCCGTGAGGATGAATGGTACCAATTTTGAAAATGAGACGCTTTTCTAGTCTTTTGCGGCTGACATTACCGCCAGAAATGGTTGAGATGGCACAAACTTTCATGTCTGAAATACAATGGTTAGCATTATTAAAATGTCGGGCAACAGGCTTGTCAACATCATTGTTCCTCACGGAACGAAGATGTTCAGCAAACCTGTCAGATAAACGTCTGCCAGTTTCACCGATGTAAAGCATGCAACATTTATTGCAAGAAATACAGTAAATGATGTTGGAAGAGATGCAAGTAAAATTATGCTGAATAACAAAATTAGATTTAGGTCCCGAAATACATGTAGCGGAGTTAAGAAAGGAACACGTGTAACAACGGGTACGGGAACAAGAAAAGGTACCCGCAGGTGCCAGTAGATTTTTTCTAAGGGCACTACGCACTAAACCATCACGAATATTTTTATTACGCCGAAAAGAGATTAAAGGGTGTGAAAACAGCTGACGTTTCAGGATCATTCTTTAGCATATGAAAATTGCGGCTAATGATATCCTTAACTTTGTAATTGAAAGGATGAAATGTGAGAACTAATGGTATTTTATTATCAGAAACTCTTTCTAAAGGTTGTTTTAAAGTGTCAGGACGAGGAATACTAGATGCTTTGTTAATAGCAGTGTCTAACAAGTGGGTGGGATAGCCACGCTGAACAAAAAAGGATCTCATTTCCAAACATTTGGTCTCAAAGTGTTTGTCATCACTGCATAGGCGGCGAAGTCGCAGAAATTGAGAGTATGGAATGGATTGTTTTGTGTGTTTGGGATGAGAGGATAAAAATAAAAGGTAACTATGTGAATCGGTCGGCTTGTAAGAGACAGAAGTCATGAGCGCATTATCACTAATCGATACCAAGATATCCAGGAACGACACACAGGTTTCACTGATTTCCCATTTGAATTTGAGCGCTGGATGGAAATCATTAACATAATTAATAAATCTCTCTAAATTCACACGTGGGCACGATGCTGTTCCAAAACAATCATCTATGTATCTCTTAAAGAGATCAGGAAAGGGTCCAGTGTATCGTTCAAAGATTTGTTTTTCAACATAACCAACAAATACGTTTGCGTAGCTAGGGCCCATTTTGGTACACATTGCTACCCCACAAATCTGTTGGTAATGTTCACCATCAAATGAAAAATTGTTGAGGGTGAGTACAAGTTCTGCCAAGCGAAGTAATGTAGTGGTGGATGGTTACAAAACGATGCGTTGATCAAAGAAAAACTTCAAAGCTTCCAGACCATCGCGGTGAGGAATGACGGTGTAGAGAGACTTAACATCCATAGTGAAAATGAATTTACTGGAACCGCTGAAATGTATTTGGTCGAAAATCTGTAGAGCATGTTTTGTATCTTTGATATAAGAAGGCAACTTCTTTACCAAAGGTGACATAACATTGTCTAAAAAGCTGGAAATGAGTTCAGTAAGACAGCTGCAAGCAGAGACGATCGGCCTGCCAGTATTGTTGGGTTTATGAATTTTAGGTAAAAAATAGATAACTGGTGTTCTAGGAGTGGTGATTATCAGGTTGGAGGCAGAGGCAGGCAATTCACCGGCTTGAATAAGATTGTTAATGGTAGTTTTGACAGTTTTTTGGTGAGTAGGGGCGGAATCGGAATTTAACTTAGTGTAAAAGGAGGCATCGCTGAGTTGACGAAGAGTTGATGGAGTCAGAGAAATGGCGGTGAATGGTCGGTAAATTAAAATGCAAGAGGTTGAAGGAAGATTTAAAGCCGTAGGGAATGACCCTGCGGTATAAACAACGACTAATAAAAGTAATATGACTACAGAAACGAGTCTTAGATAAAATAAGATAAAATAAACAGAGAGATGGCTTACAAAAAAATGGCTTACAATCGACGGTAAGAAGGGAAGCAAATGACTTACCATTTCATGACGGAGACTGTGAGAGAACTTCTTGAGGTTAGGCATATGGTCGCAGCGGTGAAATAATCCAAATAGTGAAATTAAAGTAGCGTGCTGCGTAGGCAGTGTTGAAACAACAATCGAAATATAGTAACTTAGGTTAGATATACTGCCGAAACAGAGAACGTAGGAATCTAACGTTTCGAGCGAAGGCCCTTCGTCAGAGAGAAACGTAAAGAGTGTAAAAAAACAATGAGCTTATATACGAAAGGTAATCATGTGACCAAAAATAAGCCAATCAGATAAAACTGACAATAACAAATTGATAATGAGATGCGGAAAATTAGCCAATCGGAGCAAAATAACAATAACAAATAGATAATGAGATGCGAAAGACATTTGCTATTCATATCGTCGATGAGTAAAAAGGAGGAGGTGTAAAGAGGATGAGCGAGAGTAAAAATAGATAAGTTAATAAAGTGAAAACGCTGTTTATGTCCGCCCTTGCTGAACAGAAACATCTTCAGAGGTGTTAAATAAAAGAAAAACGTTCGTTGAGTCCGTGAGGATGAATGGTACCAATTTTGAAAATGAGACGCTTTTCTAGTCTTTTGCGGCTGACATTACCGCCAGAAATGGGTGAGATGGCACAAACTTTCATGTCTGAAATACAATGGTTGGCGCTATTAAAATGTCGGGCAACAGGCTTGTCAACATCATTGTTCCTCACGGCACGAAGATGTTCAGCAAACCTGTCAGATAAACGTCTGCCAGTTTCACCGATGTAAAGCATGCAACATTTATTGCAAGAAATACAGTAAATGATGTTGGAAGAGATGCAGGTAAAATTATGCTGAATAACAAAATTAGATTTAGGTCCCGAAATACATGTAGCGGAGTTAAGAAAGGAACACGTGTAACAACGGGTACGGGAACAAGAAAAGGTATCCTTTGTTTGTTATTCTATATGTCTGTCATTTGAATTTGTTTGACCGTTTGTAATATACGTTAATATCTTCATGTCCGTTGTAGTTTTGAATTTGAATTTTGACCGTTTTGTAATCGAACACTTGTATCAACTATGTATATATAAATACCTACTTGTCATAATTAATTTAGATCGCTCTGCTGATGTTGCAAGCCGCAACGAAACGTTAGCTAATAAAATGTATTGACAAATCTCTGTCATGTCGTGTTTTAAAGTCATTTGCTGGTGTTTCAATTGCCACAATTATACAAGTACATATGGCATTCACGCACTTTCGTATGATACAGATAAACTTGAATATACATATCAAAAACAGCTTCCAGTTTAGATTTAAGAAACTAAAGTGGCTAGAATTATTTGAACTTGGGTTTATAGTGCAAAAAATATCGCTATGAGAGTGGACTTTCTTGCGCGTGGTTCATGTCTGTCAACAGACATATTTAATATTATGATGATCAGCTATTTGGTCTATTAAAGTTAATGTTTTTGCCGACGCTAAACGCTGTTACAAGATATAAGAGCATGAAAAATGTCTCGGTTATACAGATTAAGATTGATCTTGTTAAATGACACGCTGTGTCACGCAGTATTCTCGTTGGATATTCGCTGGTAACAGAGCGTGACATTTGTCTCGTCTGAGCGAGACAATTTGTCTTGCTCTGTAACGCTGGTTCTGGCAATATTCTCAGCGACATTTAAGCGATTCAAATTACTCGTTCTCATTAAGCAGCGAGACCAAACGGATGTCTCATCTTGTCTCGCTATATTATTGCTGCGCTAATCCGTTTCTGATCCGTTTCTAATCCGTTTTCTGGCTGGATTCTTGCTCTGTCAGGCCGTAAATTTTCGTACGGGTTACTATCCGATATAGCAATGGGTTAACAAGACCGGCAATGGGTTAAACAAGGTTCAGTGCGACTATGATAAATTTTGCCAATGTAAAAATCCACATTGAGTCCACAAAGCCCTTGTTTGTTGAGATGAAATTTATTGGCCATAACCCTTGTTTGTTGAGATAGCCCAAACGATAATAAGCCTTATGGTTTCTGTTTGGGTTTCCGCGCCACTGTTATTTTATATTAAATATCTTATCAATGTATTATTTTGGTGGCAAACTAATCAAATGAAGAAAGAAGAGATGAAATTTATTGACCATCTTGTTTGTTGATATGAAATTTATTGACCATTTGGCTGATGGAAATACAAGACAATTAGTTACCAACACATTGCTTGCTCATTCCTGCCCAGGACAGCCTTTACTATCCAGTATAGCAATGGGTTAACAACACCGCCAATGGCCAATGGGTTAAGGAAGGTCAGTGCGACTATGCTAAATTTTGTCAATGTAAAAATCCATAATATGTACAAATTGGGGGTAGATTAAGATTATAGCAAAATATAGTACTATCCAGTATAGCAATGGGTTAACAATACCGACAATGGGTTAAGCAACGTTCAGTGCAACTGGGAACTTTGCAGTATTGTGGTGAGGGGCGAAAATTCACACGATCAGTGACGAACATAAATGCTCCCACGTACATTTTAATATATCACTTTCACTTTGAACTTTCGATTTTATAAATACTGAGAATGACTAGTTATATGCATCATCACTTACCTGAGAACGTCAATTAGACGATGACTCCTTTCTGCAGAAGATACTCAGTAAAGAAATTTGTCCTTATTCACTTGTTTGAGCAAAAATTGCTACTATTCTGTGAGTTTTCGGTTTCTCGTAACATCCGCCATCTTTGATTTTTAAAACTTCAATATCACTTACACGTGACGTCACGACACGCACTTTCCGGGGGTGAACTACACTTACTTGAGACACATTCTAACAGTCAAAATCCACACACATTATTCAATAACTACATCTTCACACCCCCCGGAATGTTTACACTATCGCTGACTGACTCATCGTGTGAATTTTCGCCCCTCACCAGAATACTGCAAAGTTTCTAAAACTTTGCACTAAAAAATGTTATCAAAAGTAATATTTTGAAGCCTCGGCCGTAAAAAATGTGCTACATTTAACACTTATTTACAGGCGCCGAAGGAAACAGTGTGTTTTTTGGCCCCAAGACTGCCGTTGTTTCCAAAGGCGAAGCCGAGGGCAGCAACGAGCGGTCGAGGCTCCACAAAACACACTGTTTTCCCGAGGTACCAGTAAATAAGTGTAATATAGTTTTTAAGTAATAAGTTTTGTTATATATCAAGTGTTATACTTCAGACATTGCTTTAAATTAAGGAAAACTGGAATAGACAAAGAGAAACTAGACCCAGTGAACTCTATATATACCTGGAAGGCTGATTCCAGTCAAACACTGGACGGAAAAGTCAGGCAAAAAATGGCGGACATGGATAATTTTTGGACGTCAATTTCAGGCCCTACACGGTCATCTTGGATGTCAGACTTACTCTTTTTTCTCGCGGTCGAACCACAGGCAGCCTATAAACGTACACCCTCTTGCAGGCGAGCAGTGTTGTATTCCTTTTGTGTTTGCTTTCTGTTTCATTTTTTTTCCGGGGGGACTGCGTATCTTGACCACGTTGGAACAAATTCAAATCGAATATCACTATAAAATGCATGAAATATATAACAAGACCCATATAAATTCGAAATAAATGTTCTTAACTTACTATTTGTTGATGCTTGCGGGCTGGTGAGTTTCATGAAAAATATTTCAGCGACCCTCATTTAAAGCTCCGTAAAATCCAGAAAAACCGTTCGATCTCGTGAAAATAGCCATCACTACATTTGTCAAAAACATAGCTTTTCATTTTCTTTGCAGCTCGACTGAAACGTTTATATACAAACCGGCTTTGGCTTCACAAAAGCTCTCGCCGTATGCGTATTACGAACGGCCGGTGTCCTCAGCCGTTTGAATGAACGTTTCTCGAGCTGCGAAGATGAACATTTGGGTCGAAAGAACAATGAACGGAAAGCCAAGTTCTTAACAAATGTATACTGATGGCAATTTTGGCGAGATCGAGCGTTTTTTGTGGATTTTACGGAGTTTAAAATGAGAGCCGTCTGAAATACGCAAATACAACGCGAACGTCAAGGACAACGTCCTTAATACAATAGAATTTTCTTCAGATCAATTATTATTCATTCATGAATTCATGATTGTTATTCATTTATTAGAAAAACTTCCTGCTCCTTTACTGAAGCTATGGCGTCGATAACTAGAGTTGATACGAATAATTTCTCTATCGCTGTCAGTCGGTGAAAAAATGATTTAGCTGTTCAATCTTTTAAACCAGAACAAAAAGAGTGTATCGGGCGCATGATCCTTCGTGGTGAAGACGTTTTAGCGCTTTTACCAACGGGTTTTGGCAAAATCTTGATATACCAGTTCCTTTGGGAACTTAAGGCTAGCTTTCACTCAGGAAAATCTTCCGCAGAAAGGAACGGACAAACGGACAGGAAGGTTTCCTTTGTGTTAAAGTGATTAGTTCAGACTGAGAGATCACAAGACAAAGCAAATTTTCCGTTCCTGTCCTGAGGAAAATTTGATTGAGTGGAAACCAACAATTATTCACCGATGGAAGATCAGTCAGAATTTTTCTGACATATTAATTCAGCATATACACAGCAAAAGCTGTGCAACTAAGAAGTTCTCTTCAAACTATCGATAAGTAATAAAACCATATTTCTAATTTTATTTTCAGTGCAAATGAGTGTGATAATAAACAAACTTCAAATGTACAACTTACAAGCGTTTTTGCCTTTTGGTTCTATTTCCGATACTGATAGGATTATAAAGTATGAGAGAAATTCGAGTACAACTCCTTATACATGTTTTACTTTTCTCGTGTAATATCTCTAATATTTCAGTATTGTCTAAACGTATAAACCGTATCGCGGATCAACCGTTTAAAAAGGAAAAAAACAAACTATTTTGCGTGAAGGGGATCACAATGTCAGTCCTGTCTCAAAAAATATCACCATTCAATTAAAGTTCTTGTGGCACGAAGAAAAACTGCATGTAAAAGGAGACAACACATGGGCATTTTAATAATAAAGCTTGCTTTCAATTTCAGCGACAGCAGCCAAAGACAGAATCGAGGCTGAGATTGAATTCAATATACTCTATTCACACTGAAACAAGTATTAAAAGACTTCTTGTTAACGACCGATAATACTGACCAAAGAAAAATCAGGCTATATATGTTAACGGAAGCCGAGGAGATAAAAGAGTCAATGTATGTTGCAACAAAAGAAAACATTGCGTGCGTTTAATATAAGAACTGAATTGTCCATATGACTAAATTATTTTCTAACTGAAACTGACAGCTTCACAACACACGCATTCATTTCCATTTTTGTGATTGGATACTGCGTCGTTAATCTTTTTCTTTCTCCGACCAAGAATTGCCCAGCCGAAACTAGGATTTCTTTAATTCCAAACAAATTGCCCTCTTCTTATCGTCAGCAATATTTTTATTACGGCCAGGTGTTGGTCCGCTAAGAGATAGGTGGAATGATCGCTTGAGACAGTTGGTATTGTTTATCTTCCCTTCATCTTCTTCACCGGTAGTATTGTGCGCAGCTAAAATATCTTGAATTTCTTTACAAAGTGCAACGCAGTTGATAATCTTCCTGCCACCAAAGCGCTATATATCTTTCTACAATCAACAGTTAAGCCAACACTTTTAAATAGAGAAGCCACAATAATTGCACACCAATAGCCTGAGATTTTGCAAGTTAGCTCTTCGCTTTTTTTTTCTCCGTATTTCACTTTTAAGTTCCCTTTACAAAGAAAACACGACTGACTTAATTCCGTGGAAACCATATTATGCACAGATCTGTCACTTTTTTTGTTTACTTCAGAATTTCCCACAAAATGTACGCCAGCTTTTTTAGTTTCGCCAAATGTTGATTAGCTCTGTTTGACATGCAGGTTTAATTGAGTGATAACCAACGCGCGTCAAATGGGGCGGAAAGCCACAATACAATAATTTGTATCAGGCGTTTCTTTTCCTCTCTCCTACCCTACCCCATTTTCCTTTCCTCTTCCCGGAAAATAAGACGCATGATTGCGGGCCAAATAGTTCAAATAAAGGACAAGGTTGTTTTTTCCACAAAAATACCCATCACAAACTGTGTCATTTTCTTGCATTTCTACCATTATTCTTTAACACGACCGTTGACCATATCGATCGGTTTTTCTTTTGCCTAAATATATCCTTTTGATTGGTTGTTTAAAATAGTCTTTAACGCCGGGTTAAGTACTCTTATTGGATTTTTTCACTGTCGTTTGGTTCCTGGCATTATTTATTTCTTGTATTTTTGCCAAATTGAAATAAATAAATAAAAATTATAATGTAGTGTCTACAGCAACGGTCAAAAGGACGCTAAAACTCATGCACAATTTGAAGAAAACACAAAAGATCAAAACGTTAAGCTAGCTTTATCGTTATTTCTTATCTCGTGTAGTCCATTTTAACCAAACAACAACCAAGCAACCGTGAAGACAAAAAGTAAATTAATTCGCCTGGTCAGTGAGTAGTTTGGACAATTTTCTCAAACCCATCACAGCGTGCGCGCAATGACTGCTCGTATATAATTGGATCAAAATTTCTGACCATGAAAACATTTAAGATTTGTTCGAAACCCGGCGTCACGTCTTGTTTTAATGTCGTCGTACCACAATATTATCATTTAACATTACGTTTGAGGATAACCAGCATGTTGCTGCACTAGGATATCATCTCTAATACTCGGCAATAGGCATTGCATGTTGTCAAGAATATTTTGTGTTGAATCTTCTGTCTACTTTGGGCAAGCCGTATCGTCCTTCGGATATCAGGATTTACCAACGTTAGATGTAATCGCATTTTTGTTCTCCACTTTAACCGAGTTGGCTATTGGCTGGTAACGGTGCGGGGTCTAATTCTGTACTTCAAACAATTCTGTTTACCTGAAATGATCCGTCTTGTTTATTTATTCCTTTCTTAAAAGTTTACACAGCCTTTTTAACCGACATTTGACGCCAGGAAATACGGTCCTAATTTGCCATTGTTGAATCCATTTCCCCGCAATAATTATAAGTATACAAATTGATTGGTAACGAAGGGGAAGGCGATCTCATTTTGAGCAATTTGTGTATGTTTAGTATATAGCGAATGTTATTCGTAGTCTCTCGACGGACATTTTGCCATTGCATGAATTATAGTGATAATCATATGGAGATTCAAGGATTTCGAATGGGCACCGATATTAAACAGGAACATTTCCCCATAGACAGGCCTGCATAAGCTTTATAAAGTCGGGATCATAGTTGATGTCGTCATTCGAACAGGTGTAAAAGATACGGTTTACATAAGGACTGGCCAAACTTTTTATCATGGATATTCAACGGTTAGCTTCATGAAGGTTAGGACACCAATGGCCTTCTTTCGTTCTTAGAGAAGATCTCACAATTTACACTTCCCAAAAGAGACGACTTACTAGAGTATTAAATTTTTGTTGCCAAGGAAATAAGTTAATATTTAGGCGCCTACAAAATTTGTATAAGCAACGAAAGTCTCGTTTTCCCATAATTAATTTCATGGCCAAATTTGGCACCAGCGCCATAGGGCAAGGTGTGGCTGAATAGTTTTTTCAAGGGTCAGTTAGGATCCTTTCATTAGTTCTGTACCTCACTCCCACGACGTATTTTTATAAATTGGGAAGGAACTTTCCATAAAACGTTAATCAGACCTAGATACGGTTTTAACTCAGTGACGTTGGTAGGTGGAAGACTCTATTTCACATATTTGGCGTCGTTTTGACAACAGCGACACTCGAAGACTGATTGCATAACTTAAGACTTCGTCTTCTTCTTTATCACATTTCCAATTTATTTGCAGATACGTTTCGTCCGAAAATCAGGATGTTTTAGAGAAGGGACACTGTATTGGAAATGCAACTATTTAAGCTGTTTCGATCGTTCTCTGAAATAATGTTTGTTTGTTTGTAGTTGGCCATAGGTCAACTTTGTTTATGTCTAAACGGGATAAATTACCTTACTGTTGTCGGTTAGTCACAAAACAATAGCTTTCTTTTTGTCAAAATTTTGAAATTTTTCATTCTCAATGCCGAGAAGCATTGTGGTCTTGTAGAAATGTTATTCATGTACGTAATCACACAATTTTTCCCCTTCCTCTCATACTGTTGACCAAATTTCATGAATTACAAAGGGTGCTCAGTTAGTTGAAAATTAAAGGTTTCTAAAACGCAACATGCACGGCACTTAAGGTGAGGTAATACGGGCAACATTTTTCTTCAACTTGCAATGCAACATGCAACATTGTTGCATTGCAAGTTGAAAAACGTTGTTGCACGTATTAACCCCCACCTTAAACATTGTCACGCAACAACAATAATTTTGTTGAAAGTTGAAAAAATTTGTTGAAAAAAGTAGAGTCCAGTTCTACTTGCTGCAACATGCTGTTTCAACTTGCAACAAAATCATTGTTGCGTGACAATGTTTGAGGTGGGTGGTATAATACATGCAACGCTATTCAACTTGCAACACAACAATGTTGCAGCAATTGGAAAAAATTGCCCGTACGCCTATGTAGTTGGCCTTCGTCTGTCGTGATCATTCTCCTGAACAACATTTGGCACTCGAAAACGAGTGTGGGAGCAAGTACGGTTGATCATAGATTTATCGCAACCAGTTAGCATGCGGGTAAAACATTATTCTTTCGCTCCGTAATTTTCGTTAATGTTTCATCACGAAACTCGAATACATTTTTATACAAAATACAGTAAACATTCTTCGCTTCTCCTCCAAACTCCATATTGTAGGATCTTCTAATTACCCGAAGTACACAATTACGTCACGGTTAAATTAAGGTATGCAGCGGACTCATTAGAGAGAAACCATAAAACAATGTCGCGGTCAAAACCAATTGGTCAAAAATAAAATTAATAGTTTCATGTAAACGAAATTTAATGAATAGGTAAATTAATGAAAACTGGTCATTACATCTGAGCATAAAAATACTTCGGCCCTAAAAGGGAACACACTACCGATTTTGCAGCTTTCAGTCCTCAATTGGTTCATCCTAGAAACAACGACCATCCCATATATTATTTCTGATTTTAGTATTTTAGCTTATGGAAATTATCTACTTGATGTTCTCATCAAGGAAGCGTCATTTATATCTCAGGTCAACCCCTTTCTCAATAAATAAATCGAACCTTTCCTTTAATACTATTATAAATGCTGTCAATGTTACTTTCCTGCATCTGACTTCTTGCCTCCGCGTCCTTTTCTCATTTTATCATATCTATTTTTGTGTCAGTTTAGTATATTAATCGAAATCGTGTAATTATTTATCACCCTAAAAATATCACAAAAGGTTTGTAAATTAAATTATGTTTTTCCAAACCTTATTTTTGTCTTGACATTTTTAAAAATTATTTGCTTGTCAATTATCTTTATAACAAGTTCCTGAAAGCAAAAATTATATACCCCTTTCCGATAACTGAGATCTTGTAGAAAAAGTTGAAGACGTCACACATAAGTGCATTAGGGTTCTTCTTCTCTAGGTTGGTTTGGCATGCAGTCAAACCTCTATTATTATCCTTTGATATTTTGAAACGTTTAGTAAAATCCTAGTTGTTGGTGTATATATTTTAAGAAAGGCAAGATTTTTACTGATTTTCTAATGGTTTTTTTCTTCTTCGAAGGATTATTTCACATCTCGTTACAGTAAAAACTCGGAATCCACCGAATGAAAGCTTTGAATAGTGACATTGGATCTTGTTACACAGGTAGTGGCTGTGGGTGGTTTGGAGGTGGTTGTTCTAAGCTCGTGCATCAACTTTACAGTGAAAGGAGTTTGGTTGCAATAATAACACACTAAAAAATATGCCTTCTATGGCATTATAAAAATCCTTGTCAATTGACAATTCGACATTTAAAAAAAGAAGGAAATCCAGTTAATTAATATTAACCATGTTAGGCCTGGGTCGACCTCTGCCTGTGCTGAAAAAAAATCGTCTGGCCTTAGCCAGATAAAATACTAAAGACTCGTCTTCAGTCTTTAAAGGGTTAAAACAAGTAACAAGCCTGCTACTATTAAGGTGATGTGTCACCTGGAATATGTATTATATGGGTAAAAACTAGTTTCGATATAATCGCCGGTATAATTGCTGTTGATCGTCAAATCTCTGGAATCGTTAAGCCGAACGATCGATGTGAGTTGCTAGCAATCGCTGGAATTGTTTTCATAAGGCCGTTTTCCATTACGTTTGCTTTGCCCGCGCGGGTGGAGCGGGCTTTGAAAGTTGGAAATTTCAACTTCCAAAGCAAATGGTCACTGAACCAGTGAAAGTCTATATGACGTACACGCATCGGCGACTCACACAAACACGCTTCCCAAAGATGGAGACTGGCAAGGTCTTGTTGCGGAAAATAGATCGATTAGTTTTTCTATATCTTAAAAAAAGATAGCTCAACCAGTACAATAAACAAAGAAAGATAATATATTATTTTTTCAACTGACTACCGTTTGATTGCTCGATCGCGCGATTGTATATCTAAATGATCGCTCGCGATCGTTTATAATTCCTCACGATCGTTGGGTCGCTAAAAGTGTTTCAATAAGGTCACCGTCGATTGCCCTGGAATCCGTCGATTATATGGTAACCAGGTTCAAGCCAATCAGCTCTTTGGCTGAGCTACACAGCTAGAACTTATCCACTCTATACGTGTTTTATTGAATAACAGTTAAGAATCCAGACCGTCTATTTTAACGTTACTCTGGCTCTGAAAGTTTGTGAACTGTTCATGACCCATATTAAGTTGGCTCTCGACTGTTTCTTCAAAAGTTGGAAAAAAATGCAAGTTTGAACTTCAGAAAGTGCTCATGTAATGTTGAATAATTTGACTAAGAATGAAAGAATAAAATATTAGGCATTAAATACTGTTAACATCTTAAAACATCTCACTATTGTTATATACCAAAGACTTTCGTTTGCCAAAGATGAAATCCTGTTGGTCAAATCATGGTCACGTGTTGTTCTACAAACTCAATGTTTCCCTGTGACGTCAGGTTTAATCATGCGTTGTTCACGTGAATACATAATGATTATTGCATCAGATCAAGAACTTTTGGACTTTTCGGAACGTTTTGAAAACAAGAGCTGTTTCGAGCTTGTTTGGTACGAAATAGTCCATTTTCCAAACGAAAGAATATCTATACATACCTTCAAAGGTCTGAAGAAAACCTGGATACATTTAAAGCTGTTTTTTGTACTTGTTGAGCCTTGTGTATTTGTTTTATAAGTTTTGGAAAGTCTTTTTGCCTCTTGCAAGTTTCGAGTCTACTTGGTATTTTGTATTTTAAAAGACCTTGGTATATAACAAAACGCTTGTTGACTTTTGTCTCGAGAAACTTCGAGTTTTACGGTCCCTCAGGCTTCAATGTCACGCTCGGGCTAAAGCCCTTGGGTGACATTGATGCCTTCGGGTCCGTAAAACTCGATGTTTCCCTCGGCGCCAGTCAACAAGTGTATATTGATTACTTAAACTTAAGGTGGCTATATTCAGTTTCTAGAAAAATGGAAAGTACAAGTTTGAGAGTCCAAAATACGTCATTGTTTCCATAGCAACAACTGTTGCTATTTATTTGTTTTTTGTTTTTGATTGTCAGAATGTTTAACTATGCACAACATTTAGTTTTATTTATTTTTTCGAATTGTTTATGCATGTGTTTTGGACACTCAAACTTGTATTTTCCATATTTCAAGAAACTGTATGGAGCCACCTTAAAGAAATGTTTTAATGCAAAAAAAATCGTGGTCACAGCACTAGTTTTCAAAATAAATTGGATTGAATGTAAATTTACGGCCATATTGAGAAGTCACATTTGCCATAGCACCGGTTGACACACATCTGTTAACAGTATTTGATGCCCTGAACGTTATTCTATATACATAATGTTAGGTTCACCATTTTCCAAAATATTTACGAGCAGTTTCTGAGCTTGAAACTTGAATTGTTTCCACCTTTGAAGAAACAGTAGCCACCTTAAGCCCACCAATATTTTTAATTATGTAGTAAGTAAATTTTTTGTCGAAGTCCAAGCAACCAGAAAACTTTGTCAAAAATAAGTCGTTTTCCTATATTGCTATCTTACCCTCTTTTCAACTCCGAGAAAACCCAGAAAAACTTGTCCATTTTTCCACAGTGAACTTTCTTCTTGATTCTTCACTTTCCACAACACTTCTTCCGTCGTATTTATTTCCCGAATTGACAACTTTAAATCGGAAAAATTGCCTAGTAAACGATAATTGAACTTCATACAAACGCCCGAACGGTATCCTCCTAAAAATACGCTTATCCACGGAGAAACTAGTGAAGCAGTAGAGTAAGCTGCCTGATTATCTTTACGGTAGACGAGTCGATAACCTATAGAATAAATAAAGATAAACTTAACTAGAGTACATCGGAAACATTAGGCAACCAATGTGTCTGTAAGCCCAGTGAAGGTGCAAATCTTGCCATGCATGGAATTCACTTACGCGAGAGTAAAAAAGCAATGCAAAAAAGATTCTGCAAGCTTTGGGATGAACTGCAGCACATCCTACTGAGAATTTCAGTACTCGTAAATAAGCGAACAACAGAAGGTGATGAAGTTGTGAAATCGCTTTGGTACCCAACAACGCTTTCTTCATAATTTTTGTAAAAAAAACAAAATGACTCGTTTCTAAACCATAAACTTACGTATAGTACCACTACGTATTTAGGTTTTTATGTATGTATTCACTGTTATTTCATAGTAAAGCACGTGCGCGATCAGTGCACAATTACATGCAATACGTTTTCGTATTTAGTCATTTTAGCATCGCGAAATAAAATCACACAAAGTGTTATTATAACTATACCGCAATTGTTTCAAATGTTGACCTGTTGAGCGCTCGGTCATGATGTCGTAACTATCCGTTTAAGTATACATGTACAAGGAGAAGTTTAAATTCAAAATGTGTGTTCATTGTAGAATCGAATCAATCCCCAGAGTCTATTAATATTGAGTTTGGGACAGAATTACGGTTTGTATTAGCGCTTTGTTTGGAGTTTGGATAAAAGCTAGAATTAACAGGAGGGAATTTGAACATTAATGATTATTGTTAATTAACCACGATATCTTACAAGTGAGCAAAAATGTATTGCATAAAAAATAGTCCTATTGATTCACAAAAAAATACGCAGTACACTATAATGCGTTTCATATGATCATCGACACATGTGAGATTATCATGATTAAACACACACATGAGAGATTATCGGTTTTATTAATGGCTGGAAAATTAATAAACTAATCTATTTTATTAAATAAATGCTAATATTTTACCAGATTATCTAATATATTAAGTATGTAGATAAGTTTTCTGGAAACACCACGTAAAATATTTATTTGCTACAATCTTGGACAATAATAGTAGTAACAGTCAACCCCTCCCCCCGATTCAATGTTGTTATATGAAACTCCAGTCCAACATTGTCTCATTTCGGTCAACATTGAATCGGGGGGAGGGGGTGTTACAACATTATTGTCCAAGATTGTCCTTGACTGATTTTTCTTAATATTGTATAAAATACAGCTAAAATATGATTTCAATTTGTAAATTAAAGTCAATAAAGAAATTGTGAAATTTGAGACTGTTTCGTGCAATTAGTAGGGAGATATTTGCGTTTAAAAAATGTATAGATTGCGCTCTACTACGAGGCTCTTTCTTTGTTACTCAATAATATCTACGTCACTAGAACAGTATTACGAGAGAAAGTGCATTCTGTCCGTGGAAAAAATGTAGGTTTCGATACTTGGATAACTGTTGAAAGAGAGATGTATTTATAATATTACTATAGTTTAGATATGACGCTCATATTTCCCATTGGGTGATTGATATCTGAGCCCGCTTTAACTGAATCTATATCTGACATTATGATGATTGGGGAAAAACAAGCACGGTGTATTTCATTTCATAATAGAACATTTTATTTAAGTTCACAAATTATTTCCCCAGCTAATGCTATCAATGAATTGTCAATGGGAGAATAATTATTTTTATATTAAGATTAATAGCTTCAAAAACTACAGAAGACCCGCTACCTTGTCCTTGGAAATTTGAGAAATTAACGTATTGCGGCACGCGTCTTAGACGAAGCGAAATCTGGAAGAGGTTGAAATCATTGAATAAATAAATGTAAAGCTTAAGCCTCTTCTATAGAATTCTTGTAAAGCCACATTTATTCATATACAGTTGGTTTAATTTCCCCTGCGCAATTATACCGCCTTATCCAACGGTCTACCACGGTCTACCACGGTCTACCATGGGTTTCAAAGGGAATTACATGTATATTAATTTTGTTATATTTTAGTGGTAGACCGTGGTAGACCGTGGTAGACCGTTGGATAAGGCGGTATATAACTTCGCAGGAGAAATTAAACCAACTACATATGAATAAATGTGCCTTTACAAGCATTCTATATAAGAGGCTTAACCTTTACATTTATTTATTGAATGATTTCAACCTCTTCCAGATTTCGCTTCGTCTAAAACGCGTGCCGCAATATGTTAATTTCTCAAATTTCCAACGACAAGGTAGCGGGTCTTCTGTAGTTTTTGAAGTTATTAATCTTAATATAAAAACAATTATGCTCCCATTAACAATTCATTGATGGTATTAGCTGGGGAAATAATTTTTTAAACTTAAATAAAATGTTCTATTATGAAATGAAATACACCGTGCTTGTTTTTCCCTAATCGTAATAATGTCAGATATAGATTCAGTTAAAGCGGGCTCAGATATCAACCAACGGCTGAAATATGAGCGTCATATCTAAACAATAGTAATATTATAAATACATCTCTCTTACAACAGTTATCCAAGTATCAAAACCTACATTTTTTTCCATCGACAGAATGCACTTTCTCTCGCAATACTGTTCTAGTGACGTACATATTATTGAGTAACAAAGGAAGGGCCTCGTAGTAGAGCGCAATCTATACATTTTTAAACGCAAATATCTCTCTACTAATTGCACGAAACAGTCTCAAATTTCACAATTTCTTTATTGACTTTAACTTACAAATTGAAATCATATTTTAGCTGTATTTTATACAATATTAAGAAAAATCAGTCAAGGACATGTCCTTGACTGATTTTTCTTAATATTGTATAAAATACAGCTAAAATATGATTTCAATTTGTAAATTAAAGTCAATAAAGAAATTGTGAAATTTGAGACTGTTTCGTGCAATTAGTAGGGAGATATTTGCGTTTAAAAAATGTATAGATTGCGCTCTACTACGAGGCTCTTTCTTTGTTACTCAATAATATCTACGTCACTAGAACAGTATTACGAGAGAAAGTGCATTCTGTCCGTGGAAAAAATGTAGGTTTCGATACTTGGATAACTGTTGAAAGAGAGATGTATTTATAATATTACTATAGTTTAGATATGACGCTCATATTTCCCATTGGGTGATTGATATCTGAGCCCGCTTTAACTGAATCTATATCTGACATTATGATGATTGGGGAAAAACAAGCACGGTGTATTTCATTTCATAATAGAACATTTTATTTAAGTTCACAAATTATTTCCCCAGCTAATGCTATCAATGAATTGTCAATGGGAGAATAATTATTTTTATATTAAGATTAATAGCTTCAAAAACTACAGAAGACCCGCTACCTTGTCCTTGGAAATTTGAGAAATTAACGTATTGCGGCACGCGTCTTAGACGAAGCGAAATCTGGAAGAGGTTGAAATCATTGAATAAATAAATGTAAAGCTTAAGCCTCTTCTATAGAATTCTTGTAAAGCCACATTTATTCATATACAGTTGGTTTAATTTCCCCTGCGCAATTATACCGCCTTATCCAACGGTCTACCACGGTCTACCACGGTCTACCATGGGTTTCAAAGGGAATTACATGTATATTAATTTTGTTATATTTTAGTGGTAGACCGTGGTAGACCGTGGTAGACCGTTGGATAAGGCGGTATATAACTGCGCAGGGGAAATTAAACCAACTACATATGAATAAATGTGGCTTTACAAGCATTCTATATAAGAGGCTTAACCTTTACATTTATTTATTGAATGATTTCAACCTCTTCCAGATTTCGCTTCGTCTAAAACGCGTGCCGCAATATGTTAATTTCTCAAATTTCCAACGACAAGGTAGCGGGTCTTCTGTAGTTTTTGAAGTTATTAATCTTAATATAAAAACAATTATGCTCCCATTAACAATTCATTGATGGTATTAGCTGGGGAAATAATTTTTAAACTTAAATAAAATGTTCTATTATGAAATGAAATACACCGTGCTTGTTTTTCCCTAATCGTAATAATGTCAGATATAGATTCAGTTAAAGCGGGCTCAGATATCAACCAACGGCTGAAATATGAGCGTCATATCTAAACAATAGTAATATTATAAATACATCTCTCTTACAACAGTTATCCAAGTATCAAAACCTACATTTTTTTCCATCGACAGAATGCACTTTCTCTCGCAATACTGTTCTAGTGACGTACATATTATTGAGTAACAAAGAAAGGGCCTCGTAGTAGAGCGCAATCTATACATTTTTAAACGCAAATATCTCTCTACTAATTGCACGAAACAGTCTCAAATTTCACAATTTCTTTATTGACTTTAACTTACAAATTGAAATCATATTTTAGCTGTATTTTATACAATATTAAGAAAAATCAGTCAAGGACTGTCCTTGACTGATTTTTCTTAATATTGTATAAAATACAGCTAAAATATGATTTCAATTTGTAAATTAAAGTCAATAAAGAAATTGTGAAATTTGAGACTGTTTCGTGCAATTAGTAGGGAGATATTTGCGTTTAAAAAATGTATAGATTGCGCTCTACTACGAGGCTCTTTCTTTGTTACTCAATAATATCTACGTCACTAGAACAGTATTACGAGAGAAAGTGCATTCTGTCCGTGGAAAAAATGTAGGTTTCGATACTTGGATAACTGTTGAAAGAGAGATGTATTTATAATATTACTATAGTTTAGATATGACGCTCATATTTCCCATTGGGTGATTGATATCTGAGCCCGCTTTAACTGAATCTATATCTGACATTATGATGATTGGGGAAAAACAAGCACGGTGTATTTCATTTCATAATAGAACATTTTATTTAAGTTCACAAATTATTTCCCCAGCTAATGCTATCAATGAATTGTCAATGGGAGAATAATTATTTTTATATTAAGGTTAATAGCTTCAAAAACTACAGAAGACCCGCTACCTTGTCCTTGGAAATTTGAGAAATTAACGTATTGCGGCACGCGTCTTAGACGAAGCGAAATCTGGAAGAGGTTGAAATCATTGAATAAATAAATGTAAAGCTTAAGCCTCTTCAATAGAATTCTTGTAAAGCCACATTTATTCATATACAGTTGGTTTAATTTCCCCTGCGCAATTATACCGCCTTATCCAACGGTCTACCACGGTCTACCACGGTCTACCATGGGTTTCAAAGGGAATTACATGTATATTAATTTTGTTATATTTTAGTGGTAGACCGTGGTAGACCGTGGTAGACCGTTGGATAAGGCGGTATATAACTGCGCAGGGGAAATTAAACCAACTACATATGAATAAATGTGGCTTTACAAGCATTCTATATAAGAGGCTTAACCTTTACATTTATTTATTGAATGATTTCAACCTCTTCCAGATTTCGCTTCGTCTAAAACGCGTGCCGCAATATGTTAATTTCTCAAATTTCCAACGACAAGGTAGCGGGTCTTCTGTAGTTTTTGAAGTTATTAATCTTAATATAAAAACAATTATGCTCCCATTAACAATTCATTGATGGTATTAGCTGGAGAAATAATTTTTAAACTTAAATAAAATGTTCTATTATGAAATGAAATACACCGTGCTTGTTTTTCCCTAATCGTAATAATGTCAGATATAGATTCAGTTAAAGCGGGCTCAGATATCAACCAACGGCTGAAATATGAGCGTCATATCTAAACAATAGTAATATTATAAATACATCTCTCTTACAACAGTTATCCAAGTATCAAAACCTACATTTTTTTCCATCGACAGAATGCACTTTCTCTCGCAATACTGTTCTAGTGACGTACATATTATTGAGTAACAAAGAAAGGGCCTCGTAGTAGAGCGCAATCTATACATTTTTAAACGCAAATATCTCTCTACTAATTGCACGAAACAGTCTCAAATTTCACAATTTCTTTATTGACTTTAACTTACAAATTGAAATCATATTTTAGCTGTATTTTATACAATATTAAGAAAAATCAGTCAAGGACAATCTTGGACAATAATAGTTGTAACAGTCAACCCCTCCCCCCGATTCAATGTTGTTATATGAAACTCCAGTCCAACATTGTCTCATTTCGGTCAACATTGAATCGGGGGGAGGGGGTGTTACAACATTATTGTCCAAGATTGTCCTTGACTGATTTTTCTTAATATTGTATAAAATACAGCTAAAATATGATTTCAATTTGTAAATTAAAGTCAATAAAGAAATTGTGAAATTTGAGACTGTTTCGTGCAATTAGTAGGGAGATATTTGCGTTTAAAAAATGTATAGATTGCGCTCTACTACGAGGCTCTTTCTTTGTTACTCAATAATATCTACGTCACTAGAACAGTATTACGAGAGAAAGTGCATTCTGTCCGTGGAAAAAATGTAGGTTTCGATACTTGGATAACTGTTGAAAGAGAGATGTATTTATAATATTACTATAGTTTAGATATGACGCTCATATTTCCCATTGGGTGATTGATATCTGAGCCCGCTTTAACTGAATCTATATCTGACATTATGATGATTGGGGAAAAACAAGCACGGTGTATTTCATTTCATAATAGAACATTTTATTTAAGTTCACAAATTATTTCCCCAGCTAATGCTATCAATGAATTGTCAATGGGAGAATAATTATTTTTATATTAAGATTAATAGCTTCAAAAACTACAGAAGACCCGCTACCTTGTCCTTGGAAATTTGAGAAATTAACGTATTGCGGCACGCGTCTTAGACGAAGCGAAATCTGGAAGAGGTTGAAATCATTGAATAAATAAATGTAAAGCTTAAGCCTCTTCTATAGAATTCTTGTAAAGCCACATTTATTCATATACAGTTGGTTTAATTTCCCCTGCGCAATTATACCGCCTTATCCAACGGTCTACCACGGTCTACCACGGTCTACCATGGGTTTCAAAGGGAATTACATGTATATTAATTTTGTTATATTTTAGTGGTAGACCGTGGTAGACCGTGGTAGACCGTTGGATAAGGCGGTATATAACTGCGCAGGGGAAACTAAACCAACTACATATGAATAAATGTGGCTTTACAAGCATTCTATATAAGAGGCTTAACCTTTACATTTATTTATTGAATGATTTCAACCTCTTCCAGATTTCGCTTCGTCTAAAACGCGTGCCGCAATATGTTAATTTCTCAAATTTCCAACGACAAGGTAGCGGGTCTTCTGTAGTTTTTGAAGTTATTAATCTTAATATAAAAACAATTATGCTCCCATTAACAATTCATTGATGGTATTAGCTGGAGAAATAATTTTTAAACTTAAATAAAATGTTCTATTATGAAATGAAATACACCGTGCTTGTTTTTCCCTAATCGTAATAATGTCAGATATAGATTCAGTTAAAGCGGGCTCAGATATCAACCAACGGCTGAAATATGAGCGTCATATCTAAACAATAGTAATATTATAAATACATCTCTCTTACAACAGTTATCCAAGTATCAAAACCTACATTTTTTTCCATCGACAGAATGCACTTTCTCTCGCAATACTGTTCTAGTGACGTACATATTATTGAGTAACAAAGAAAGGGCCTCGTAGTAGAGCGCAATCTATACATTTTTAAACGCAAATATCTCTCTACTAATTGCACGAAACAGTCTCAAATTTCACAATTTCTTTATTGACTTTAACTTACAAATTGAAATCATATTTTAGCTGTATTTTATACAATATTAAGAAAAATCAGTCAAGGACAATCTTGGACAATAATAGTTGTAACAGTCAACCCCTCCCCCCGATTCAATGTTGTTATATGAAACTCCAGTCCAACATTGTCTCATTTCGGTCAACATTGAATCGGGGGGAGGGGGTGTTACAACATTATTGTCCAAGATTGTAGGCTTTCGGCATGTCATTCCGGCCTTCATCAGAGCAATAACAATAAGTTGTTGGCTCACGTAATTTATAAACTAAGCAACTTATAAACGACGTTAAAAAAGCTTAGTTTATAAATGACGTGAGCCAACAGCTTATTGTTATAGCTCTGATGAAGGCTTGAGTGAACATGCCGAAAGCTTAGCAAATATATATTTTACGTGGTGTTTCCACAAAACTTTTAAAGAATTAATATTTAGTATGGATTAGTGAACAATTTACATTGTTCAATTTATGCGGATACAGTATCCGCACGCACGCAATGCGTATCTATTTTTATGATGTTGCGGTTTGAATGACCATGTAAGCTATAGAGAGTTTATTAGCATTTGTTGAGGAGTGCTTGCCCAGGTGTTGATTAAATTATTAATTAAACTATAACAATCCCTACCCAGCACATTATAGATACGATTTAGTTCATGCTAATGACCCTGTTTGCTCGTTGTTTGTTTGTATGAATAGGGCGTCTAGAACCTGGTTGTTCGTCTTTGGGTTTTCTTTATTAGAACAGACTGACAGTGTTTACTATCCACTGCATGACGCAAAAAAACACCATTTCTAATACTCAACAAAGCACGATTAATTCGTGAGCCAAACCTAATGGTTCGTATCGTCGAAATACAAGCCAGTTTGGGCATTTGTTCAAACAGTTTAAACATTGCTGTTAAACTTTAAACCGTTAGAGACTGTTTAACTTCCATGCGTTTGTGCACTTCAAGTTGCGCGTTCATACTGTTCTATATAGTCAATGATTCAAACGGCCTTGGGAAACATTCCGAACGGTTGATTTAACCATTCCAACCGCGTTCGACAACGTCAGTCGAACGGCATGCGAAAGCGTCCGAATGGTATTTTAACGCCGTTCGCTGAAGCGTTAAAGTAGGTTTTCCCGTGGAGGGTAACAACTTAAGAACGTATAATCGCACTGTCGAGATAAAGCAACAGGAAAATTTCCATTTAAAGACAAATAGCAGCGTTCGAGCAACGTTCCAGTGTTCGAAGGAAACTGTCGGCGTTCAGTCATCAAGACACGGCAAAAACAAAACGTCGAAGTAATAGAATTAATAACTTTGAAAATTACAGCCTAAACAAGATAAAAAATACCACAGCGTTATCTAACTGTGAAGATACCGATAGGCACCAATTTCCATTCAAAAATATATAGCGGTGATTAAGAATATATTAAAAACTAATTCCACATCATAGTGTCCGAAGAAAACTTATCACGTGCAGTCAGCGAGACGCGGCAAAACACAGTGAATAAGAAGGAATCAGTGATTTAATGAATAACACTAAAACCAAAACTCACGAGCATGTAAAGATAGTAGTAGAATTAAAATATCGAGACACACTAATAAACGTTTCCAGCAAAAATAAACAAATGAGACGAGGAAAATGGGGAAAATTTATATTGGAGCAGTGGGATGTATGGGGACCATTACGGCTGAAATGAAAATAAGTTGTAAATCCGTTGAATTCCCTTTGAACTCAACTTGCATCTAGAAAGACCTTCCTCGAAAATGTATACCTGGTTCGGATACTTTTAGGTCAAAGTAATTTTTTCCCCACCAACTGTTTTGGTAGTCTTTCAATATAAATTTTATTGTTGTAAAATAGTATTAATTTTTTAAGTATTTCTAACTAATTAACTTCCTAACAATACGCGTTGCCCATAGTTAGATTACACGCATTGGAGAGTTGAGTGTCCATTTATAGTTAAAACTCTGAAATTATAACGACATCTTTTTTAGCCTGCGTGCAGGCTCTCCTGAGAGGCTACCCGCGGCGGAGAGTAAAGGAGAGCCTGCTCAAATGTCATGCACTTTTTTTGTCACGCTGACCAGACGGGCGGTTTTACGTGATTGGTCAATTCAACATGTGAAGTATACAAACGCCAAGCGTTTTTTAGTTTCCATTGTTTTTCATTCATAACAATAGTTGTCATTGCAGTCTAGATAAAAAATTTGTCGCTGGAGTCTCGACACTCCAGATTCTTTTCGCAGTTTTTTGAGCTATTTATTCTACTACTCCGTAAGTGAATATTTTTTGTTACATTAAAATTGTTTGAATTTAATCCTGGCTTAATTTAACGCGTTTTTTTGCAATGAAATTTCGCCTTTGACGGCCCGAGCTGGGATGCCGTATTTACAGTAATTTGACACACACTAAATCTATATTTCATGATCGAGTTGTCAAAGTTCTAATGCCCTATTTATGTAGTTTACAGCAACATTTAATATATGCCATCACTGCGGTTCTCTATTATACCTGCCTTTTATAACAAAACAATTTGGCAACAACACGCGCGCGTTTGATACTTGTAATAACTGATAAGAGTTATGACCCTGAGCATTGTCTGAGAAATATCCTGATAAACAATATTTATTATTCGAAACTTCTGTCAATTTACTTGTGAGCTAGTCTGGTTAGCAGGATGGCTCGATTTCTTTTTCAACATCTCTAATAATAACCAGCTGGTATATGAACAAGGTATTAGCAGTATCTGAATGGCCTCTTTTTACATATGCTTCTAGAAACATACATACAGCTCTTTAAACTGAATCGGCATAACTGGACTTCAATCTATGTGTAATAAAGAAACTATCATTTTTCCGGTTATAATTTATCATGTTTTAATTATGATTTTAGACTATAATCATGTAATAATTTTGGTATAGGATTTATCGATGATAAATTTAACATGACGAATTAAATCTTCTTTCGACCTTCTCTAAAAATATAATTTTAGTGAAATTAAATAAATAACTCTACATGATATAATTTTTTTTCTTCTAGCCTCTCAGAAACATTTTGTAGAACCTATTTTTTTATTTAGTTTTATTAACCCAATCTAGACTAAAGGGGGCAAAGGGAGTGCCCGCAGCGAATTGATTTAAACCTTTGTAACGTTTTGAGTATTTAAAATACGTGCACGACTTTTTATGACTAGTTTTGCGGAACACGTTTCTGTGTCAAAAGAATGATTACACTGAATAGCATTTTCGTTTTTCATGGCGTGTTTGGCAAAAATTTCGAATTTCGAAATTCGTTATTTTTTGGGTTTATTTGAGTATTTGATAAACTTTAGTATTTTTTTATAATTCCATAAATTTTGTGTTATTTAAGTTCATATAATGACGTCACAGATTGAATATGGCGGAATCCAAGGTGGCCGATCAATGTCGAAATACAGCAACGTCATCAATTTAATAATTACAAAAAGTTGTTTTTAAAGTTACTGGTGCTCATAGGATACTTCAAACAAAGTCTAAAGTTGTGAAATAAAACAATCGAGTTTGATAAATAAATATAACATTTACTTTCATATTACAACAACTACCTCAATGGCCATAAACAAAAAAATAAAGCTAATTCTTTCTAAATTTTCAAGTTTTCGGTTTGAGAGTTTTTCTTGTCTATTATTTGGCTGTATTTCACTTTGTTGTATTTTTAGGTAAACGTCACCAATGACGTCATAGACACGTAACATCTGAGGTAATACCAATAAAAATTAAAGTATTTTTAAAGGTTAAATGTTAGACATACCAAAGTTCACTTTGATAGCATAAACACTTTTTGAGATATTGATCGCGGGCACTTTCCGTCTGTCCAACAACCCCAGAAGACCAAAAAAAAGTGCAACTAGGTAAGTATAAAATTTTATAAATATATCATTTTTAGAGCGAATGCGTTTTAGAAGCCATAAATTCGTCATCTTGAATTTATCGTCTATAAGCTATTAGGACTCTTTCCTTGTTTACAAAAAAAGATAACTCAAAAAAGTCAATTTATTCTCTTATATGATATATATTATATGATAATATTAAACTTATATGGTAATTATACATTTTCTCAAACGAGCAGATTTATGATTGTTTACTGTTATTTATAACTCTAGCATACAAATAATGCAAAATATTTAGGGTTTCAAAAAAACTTCGAAATGTTTCTTAACTTATACCAAAATAATTGCCGTTAAAAAAATATATCACCGTTTAGGCAAATCTTGAGTTATTATGTACTCTGCTTATTATTTACTGTTGAAAAATCTCCGCTATTATGGACACTATTGCGCAAGCGCGTAACCATCTTGCCCCAAAATTTCTGGTAATGCCCAATCCCTTATAGACATGTTGGCGCTGCCTATATATTAATTAGTGATTGTAACGATCACACCAAACGATCATGGTCTCTGTTTTAGTAATATTTAGACTCAGTTTATTTTATTTCAAGCATTTGAAAATATTTTTTATGGTTTTCTTTGCTAAAATTTACTACTTATTCCCAAAAATTATCCTGCAATCGATATGCTAGTACAATCAACATGCACTCCAACAGTCGTTATAATGATGTTCAAAATATCTCATGTTATCTGTAGAATACGCTACGCAGTAAAGCGTTAAAGATACGTGTAGCTTTCATGCAGTGTCCTCTATTTTCTCCTTGCTCCAACAGCAGCCAAAGTGCGCACGCGCAAACGCTCACACTCCATCCCACGATTGCGTGCTCAAAGATAACTATCGACATTTTCCTTTCTCACAAGAGAAGTAAAACTAAAACAAATCAAAATAACTTAAACCTATGCATATGTTTTGTTTGTTATTCCTTTGATGCAGATGTTGATAAAAAAATATTTTTATCAATTATTTCAAAAAATCATTAACTCATTCTTGTCCGAACCGAAAACCAGTCACAGCAGGTGGTCTTGGCAATTTGTGAATTAACATGGCATAATAACACAAAAATAATACCACAATATATCATTTGAATCGTTTTTACCTCTACTCTTCAAATTTTGGGTTTTCGGGTCTTGTCAGACAACCCATTTTGAAAATTATGCTAATTACTATTATTAATAATATTATTATAATCCAAAAAATGTTAAATATTCAACGAGAAATGTCTTTACACCAAACTTTGGATCATGTAAAATGAAAAGCACCATTTCACAAATTCAAATTTAAAAAATTGAAGCAATACAATAAAAAGCAAATATTATATTGATTTTTTATGATTTTCCATTGAGACCCCCCATTGTGACCCGCCATGGTGCGCCCGCGCGCGATCATATAACTTATTTTGAAATTTACAAATTAAAACAGAATTATACAAGAACATACGACCAAAATACATCAGTAAGATCGTTTTTAAGTCAGCTATTCAGATTTTAAGTTATTTTGAGTGATATTTACTTCTGTTTGCCATTACAACCAGTGGCGTAGCCAGAAAAGTGCTGCCCCCCCCTGAGAAAATTTGGCTTCATATGCCTCAGTTAAGCTGCCCCCCCCCTAGGTTTTTCCTGGCCCCCCTTGACCAAAAATCCTGGCTACGCCACTGATTACAACGCCGACAACTCGCCGACAACTCGCCGACAACTCTCGGCAAATTTTCTTCGATTTTGCCTGCTCGGCCGAGATGGCTTTCGTCAAATTTTACCAAATTATTGCTGATCTACGAAATAATTACAACAAACAAATGCTTATACTTACTATCGGAGTTGTTAGAGCCTAAATTTTCGTTGGTTTCGCTTATATATTGACAAATAAAAGCCATTTTGTTCATGTCAATACGCCATGATCCTCGCGGGATTTTAACAGAAGGGAAGTCAGGTCAGAGCTCGGGTAATACTTCATGGCATATCGTTATAAAGGTCTCATTTTAAAAAGGGATCATTCAGGATCATTTTAAGCCCATGAAGGGTAATTTTGGTCAAAACCTCGCAGCCCCTATTCCCCCCGGGACTATTCAAAAGCCGCCGCCAGCTTTTGAAAATGCTTTTTTGTTCTTGGCAGGTTTGTTCTTTAGATAAAACCCTCAAAAGAACAAAGAAAAGCGATTTCATCGTGTTTTTATGTGTACATAGTTATCTAACGATTCAGTATTACTGACAATTGTAGAACATTGCAAGCAAGTGTACATTTAAATACAAAAAAATGGACACTCCGACTAACTTGCAGTCACCATCAGGAATGATGCTGGTGTAACGCGATCTACTATAAATACAAGATAATAACTAAATGATGATTTCATAAGTAGTATAGCTCTTGGGGGTACTAGGACACTGTTTCCAGTATATGGTGAAATATTGTGGTTTGCTGTTATCTGGTTACAAATATTGGAATCTATATATTGATACTAATTTCGGTATAGGCGCAGTTTCTCACCCTTTCTTACTTAGCGTGGCATTTTAGTCTGGAATCTATTGCAAAGTTTCCAGTTCTTTATAGAAAAATAAATTGATCTATATATCCTTTCAAATATATGGATGCGTTTACTTGGTTACAAAATATGTAATCCAACTATCTGGTCGACTCTGAAAATAGTTTGGTGACGTATCCTATAGTACGATTTGTGTGTACGGAGTCTTGTTTCTTGCTAGAAAGCTGACAGCTGTCTTATCCGTTCTATTATTAGTTCAACACAGATCTCATGTAGTTCTTGTCCTCTTGTGTACCCGCAGAGTCGACATTTGATGAGTCCTCTATTAACTCTAATTATATTGATACAGCAGTTTGTACATATCCTTTTATTACAACAGCAGCAGTTAATGAATGATTTTTTAGTTTCACAGCATATCTCACACTCTAAGTCTCCTGTTAACGCGTGGTTGATTAGTCTACTGATATAGAGTCTATAGTGCTGGTCGGATATAATGGGATTGATATTATACAGTCCACTACCATCCGAGCCTTATGAGTGTTTGCGTTGATGATCTCATTGTGAATATTCAGGTACATACGTCTAGTCTCGTCGTCTATGAGTCTATTGGATTTCATTACTCTACTATACTTGATGTTTCATTAGCTGGCCCGCTTTCGTGTTCTGGCTCATGTAATGGGAAACGACGTGATTTCCAATTGTGATACCACCGCTTATAATTCCCAACATTGGAAGATATGGTGATATCCTCGAAACGATAATCTCTATGTCTTTCTTAAGAATCCTATCATTCTGTAACTCCTTATCTAGTTCTTCACTGCTTTCAATAGCATCTAGTCCACCAAACATTCCTGCGAATTTCCTTATAAGCAGGTCTGTGAGAAATTGGTTGGCCCTATCAAGTCTTTTCCTTTCGAATTCCCTGTGGACTTTATTAATGACTTTAGCTGACACTTTTTTAAGGTAGGCCAGAGATTGAGTGGTGTTACCGTCATCCGACTCCCTTATCAGTTCGGCGAGCTTCTCTTCAGTGGTGCAGTTTTTGTCTGGTGTCGCCTGCGGCGTATCCGTTTCATTTTTTATCACCATCAATGTTTTTACTAGCGGTCCTTATTACTGATTCTGCATTTTGTAATTCATTAATTAGTTCGTCTAGCGTTTCAACTTCCGTACTCTTGCGTTTTGGCATTCCTTAGTATACAGTATGTTTCGTTAACATTGCGGTTTAATGATTTTATAGTCGTATGGATGACGGAGTGGTATCTCTAACCTGCCTTACTTATTATCTCTTAGCTGTTGGTTAATATGCGTTAACTCGTTTTTATCAACGCCGTTCATGTAGTCTTCAGATATTGTTTTCATATCGTTTTTATTTGGGTTGTAGAATGTAGTGAGTTTACTAATGTTTTCACGATATGGTTTCGCTATACTCGTTAGCAGCTGGCTTATTATCCGCAATGTCTAGCGCACTGAATGTTAATTTAACTAGCTCGCTTGTATAGCTCGCTTGTTCCGTTTTTAACATCCTGTCCACTTGCACAGTCATCTAGTATAATCAAACTATTTGAACTTTTATATATTTCAGACACGTATTTCAAAATTATGCCAACCTGGTCCTGTTCACATTGGATAGTAATAACGTCTGGATCGTTTAGATATTTCCATTCTTGGTACGTTTTATTCCAATCCAAAGTCGGAGAAATTAGGATGATATAATCAAATGGTTCTTATACTCTTCTTCAGGCATTGTCAAAAGGTAATATGTTTTACCACGAGATGTCATTTCAACTATCAGCATATGGAAGGGTGTCTCCATCTATATTATAACTATATAATGTTGGATGCTTTGTAAATCGTGGTTAATTAGGTTGATTAATCCGTCACTCGCAACGAAGATGTTGCATTTCACGTTCGCTACCGTTGCTCTCTTTTTAATTACCAATAGTACGCCTGATTGTGTGTTAACAACTTTCTGACCAGTAGCGGTTTTCGAGTTGTCGGAGTGGGTCCGTAGGCCTATACAACTAAAGCGTACTTGCTTTTGTATAATTCTCGCAGTGTCCTAAACTGATCCTCTACTCTCTGACCGAATAAGCGAGTCGTCTCTGGGAAGACGTCTCTCAATTGAATACCTTGACTGTAAACAGAATTTGGTACGCCTTCGATGGTCACCTTAACTGAGTCAATATTCGAGTAGATGTAGTTCTCATTGTCAGTTCTTCCTGTTGGTTCAGAAATGGAAAACTATAGCTCTCATACTTTTGCGTGGAATATTGATGCTTTCGTCAATGATGACACTCGCCTTGTGCCATACAGTGCTCTTTAATAGAGTCACATGCTCGTAAGACAGACTTCGGCCTGTGCTATAGAGAGACACAACTTCATCATATGATGGACTCTCTATTGTTTCGTACTCAAGTTGCATGTTCTCCAGTGTGTAGCTAGCCACAGCTTGTCCACCCTGCGCAACCATGATGTCGGATGCTATGGCGAGGGTGAGGATGTACTGGAAGTCATTGTTCATAGCGTATGGTGCGTGTAGTCCGTGGTCAGCGAGCACCTTTGATATGCATATATTTTGTTTGGTGCCATGGATACCATACACTAGTGCATCACTTACCTTTGCTGCGTCGCCTGAGTTAGCTGCACTGTCATCTTTTGAAATGAGTTTTCTGAGGTTCTCTACTGCGATTCCATACTGTGGCATGTTATTGCGTTAACTAACCTAGTATTTCACTTCAAAAATAAGAACACTAAATCATGGTCCCTAAACAAACCTATCAAAAAATATCGTATCACGTCTACAAATCAAGTTCGCTGGTAAAACAGTGTATGATAACAACGCAGAGTCCCTGTACGAGGTACTTCCTGGGACGAGGCATATACCTTGTGATAGCTTAGGTACGTTAATATATAGTTCCTCGCCTTCTATTGCACTATTCGGATTCATGGTTACTAGGTGTCGTGCATTTCGTTTACCTTTTAGAGAAGTCATATGGCTCTTTCTGATGCATGGAACCAATTGTGTTTCTTGCATTATAAACTACGGTAGGTTTTATTCTCGTCTCCTCTGCTTGTAATAATCGTATGCGAACCATGTTGCAACCAGGACAAAGCTACTGCCCCTTATTTGAATAGGGCTACTAATATAGGCTGCCAACGTCGGTGATAATGGGACCTAAAACTGGTCCAATATTCCTGTAAATTCACGAAGCTCTTTGTCTGATATCACTAAATCTTCAATCTTCTCATCACGTTCGTGTAGACGATTGTGGATACTGTTTATGGAGTCATTTAGTATCTCATTACGAACACTTTCAGGAGGTGATGGTATGTCTATTTGTTCGTCACCGCCGTCTTGCCATAAACTATTGTCTTCTAGTTGTCTCCTAAGATTGGTTAACCTTTCACCTTGTTTCGGTGGCTTGTACGTTTTGCTTTTCTCTCTAACCATCATTTCGATTCGTTCGGGCGTGTGTTCAGTGTACGTGACCTCTTCGTTTATCACATTTCGGACTACTACTGGGTCTAATTTCGTATCCTTAGATATTTCCCTAACAGTGGCACCGGTGCTCATAAAAATTGAATCGGTTAGTTTGTCAAACTCTATTGATTCGGTCGTGTTCTCGTTTAGTTTTTTCACTGTCCATTTCTGAGTGTTGACCTCTCTAACGTCCACACCATTATAGGCAAGAGTAGTGGTCAAGCCGCTTCGTTTTACGGCGCCTCCTCTTGCTAAGTGAGTGTTTTTCAGTATGCTAAGACCATCCTTGTTGTTTAGTAGAGGTCGGGAGCCTGAGCCAACAGAGAAGGCTAGAAACGATCTCAGGAATTTAACGCTTTTGGAACGTTTTTCCGCTGAAAGCCTTTTGTCGAAATAACCTTGGTTGTTGACGAGTTTGTTAATATAGGTGTTTAAGTTGTCCCTCGTTCGAAGCTCTTGCACCACAGCTCTGTCTTTCTGATAGTAATTTAAATCAGCGTCAATCCAAGCGGTTTCATTGTGGTCGCTTCCTCTGATATAGTCGCCGTTTTGTCATTATCATTATCATTATCAGTAAATGAAGTTTCAGCTTCTTTACGCCTGTCCCTTTCAAGTTCAATATTCTCAAGTGCATTATTAAAGTTTCTGTACTTTACCCTAACTTCTTCAGGCGTTTCATCGTTACCTCCGTACTGTTTATATATATATATATATCAATTTCAAAATTTTCCATTTCAAAGTCGTCAAAGCCTCCTTCTGCCATTGTATACACTAACCGAGATTTTTATGTCACTCTCTAGAATCCAACTGTTATGCTTACTGTCATAGCCTAACCACTTCACCAGTGCCATCTTTTTACCTGTCATCTTCTTCCGCTTGACTATTTATTCCACACGGTATACGTCGTCCTTTTTGTCCACAGCTGATAGCTCCTCTTCGTAGAATTTACCAATAATAGGCTCGTTGTCCAGATGAGATATCTCGTACACATTAGGGTCACCGCGTATGACTTCCGTTACTTAAACAGTTCCTCAGTGAAGTTAGCCTCATATCCTTTCGTAAATGTGCTTTTGTACTTTGAAATCCTAACAGTGTCACCAACTTTGAATTTAGGCAGTGGGTACTCTCCAAAATGGTGACCAAATAATATATTCCATACTTCACTTCATTTTTCTTGTTTACACTAGCTGGTTTCATAAGGATAGTACTGAGTTTGGTATTATTGTAGTTACTCGCAAGCTCATCCAGGACGTCAATCTATTTGCATGTACCCTTACTGCAGAAGTACTTCCACATAGACGTCTTGAGTGTTCTGTTAAACCGTTCTACAACAGCTGCCTTCTTATCAGAGTTTGTGCTAAAATATTTGACGCCATGTTTCTCCAGTAGCGTTTTGACACCAACGTTGCAAAACTTCTTTCCATCGTCAAATTGTATTAACTTTGGATAAGCATCAAATCGGTAGTTGAACTGTTTCAGAAGCTCTTCTACAGCTTTGGGCATGTTGCCAGTGTCTTTTCTATAAACTGGAATAGCAAATGCGTATCGGCTAAGTACCTCAATAGCTTTTAATATCCAGTTGTACCCCTTATTCCGATTCTTATACTTAACCATGTCAACCAAATCCATTTGTATTTGCTCACCTAGGCGGTTAACAAACGTTTGTCTGAACGTATGTTTTCTAACAATTGGCTTATACCTAGTGTAAGTATCCTGTGATTCAGTGTGATTCCTTAACCATTTTTCTGCTGACATTTAGACCGTCCTCTACTGCTTTCTGATAGAGTCTTTCAGCTGACTCATAACCAGTCTTTGTATCGTAATACAAGCTTCTTAACCCTTGTTCTAATTCTATGTCGTTATCCATATATTTACGCAATATATAGTTCGAGTAGGATGCTCCCGAATTCAGTGACTGATGCTCCGTCCTGGTCTGTCACACGAAATTCCAATTGGTTGACAGCACCCTTGTTTATTGCAACTCGGGATTCAATGTCGCGGATTGTCTGGGTGCTTCCGAATAAAGACCGAGTTGATGTCACCGGTAGATTGATTAATACGTTGGTCTTTTTACCGTTTTCAGTATTCAGTGACTGATTAATGATATTACATGTGACCCGCAGATACTTACGCCCAAAATTCACGTTAGTGATAACGCTTTTAGTCGTGGTACGACTTAATATATGCGGGTGTTGAACCCAAGAAGGGTCGCTAGGTTTTTAGCTCCCGCATTATATATGCTTTTTTTTAGGAAAATATGAGGGTAGCCAATACTCGTCAATATGGATTCTTGTAGGTTGATAACCTTTACTGGTTCTTCAATCGTTACTGTTTATTTTCGCATCTTTTTATAACCTACCCTATGTTATAAATGAATGATTTCAGGAAGAAGTATCCATATGCCGATATGCACAGATTTTTCTACGATGCCGACGATAATGGAAGGATCGACGCACATATACGTCAGTCTACAGGGGTTTGGAGACAACAGAGAGGACCCTACAACTGATAGCAGCTATTTTAGACAACACAATAGCAAGTACCTGACTATCAGTAAACCAGATAGTGTGAAAATTGCTGACAAAAAGGCAGAGCTCCTCAGGAAGTACCCAAAAATGGATAGCTCGAGATTTGAGTACCGATTTGAGGATGGAGCCGTAAGCGCGTACTTTTTAAAGGATGACGGATACCGTATATATAAATATAGTGAATCCCGAGTTTATAGATACACGTCATGAATGGATTTACTTCCACAATTCCGATGGTAAGGCACATGAAACGGTAGAAAAATGTGGAAATTTAGCTTTCCCAAAAATATGGTTATTAGGTGGAGCAGTTCATCCATTACCACGCGGTAAGAAGCACAATTCTGGCTATGGTGACTATTATGATGAGTTCCCTATAGAGGCTGCTTTGACATATCCAATTAATCAGTTTCGCATCTATGTTAGCAGCAAAGACTGCTTCCTAGGTCGACTACCTCCTCTCCGAATAACAACGAAGGAAACAGCTTTGAGGAATGTTAAAGAGCTTTACTACCAAGCGTTAATATGCACATGGATCGCCACTTATGCTTCTGGAGTGTCGATTCAGCATCTAACGTTCACTGATAGTACACCCAAACAAATAACCAGCCTTATAAGATTCCATTTGTATTTTACAGTCAGACGGATAATGCGACAGTTTACTGTTATGAAATTATCAGAGATAACCATCTTAAGGGTGACACTCCTAAGTGGACGTTGCAAGAAGTGGACAGGACAAAGTAGGATACGGGACTTACATAACGACTATAAGAAAATTGTCCCTAGAATGTGTAATGGTTTAACTATTAATGGTTTATTAATACTGAATAAATCTATAGAGGCATACCTATATTGCATTTTGGGAGCTCAGGCGAAGGTAAAACAAAGTATCTACGGGCGCAGGGCTTCTGCTTTAGAGGGCCAGAAAGTAATCCGTCAGATAATCGAGGACAGTATTATCAACTACGATACAGCAACATGGATTAACAACATGAATATAGTTGTCACTGACACAAACGTTTCTCTCAATATGGCTATTAGTCCTAGTTTGTGGTTACTACAATCGAGTTTGGTCATTCTTAAGAATCCAATAGAAGGTTACAACAACAAACTCAAAACAGCATCAGAGAATATGGTTTTTGGTGTTAATAATGGTCTTAACTACGCTGCACCACATAAAGCCCCTCCTAAAAAAGTTCAGACACAAGGTGGACCACACTTGGAAACACAAGGCAGTGCTACTACTACTACTACTACCGTTTTCACGGCTGTCGGTTTAAGCATTATTTCGCTAGTGAGTGGACTGTCGATTAGTCTATCTAGTAAAGGCTCTTACATAAAAGAAGAGGCTACCCTTACAAAAATTCCACATGATTTCACATATGTGAATATTCACATGTTATTTTGAAACATGTGATTTCTCACACATGTGATTTCTCACATGAGATCACATGTTAATTTTCACATATTATTAATTTCACATGTTTCAAAATAACATGTGAAACAAATCACATGTTATTTTTCACATGTTAATTTTCACATATTATTAATTTCACATGTTTCAAAATAACATGTGAAACAAATCACATGTTATTTTTCACATGTAAGTGATTTCGCATGTTTCAAAATTGATACACATGTGACTGTATTTGGATACATTTATATACAGTACACATGAAAATTCATGCATGCAGTTGGTAACTTATGCACAAAAACAAGACAATGTAATCATATATAAAATTCTATAATTTCAATAATGATAGGGCTGATGCAAATGTTACAAATAAATATATACTTTTATAATAATAAAATTAACACTATATAAAAACTAATTTTATAAAAAAATGTATAATTTATGTATATGATATAACAAACTGTATGTCCAAGTTAAACTTTTTCTGCTTTTGTCTTCCTGGCCTGTGTAGCATTTCTCGCATCTTTGCACTTCTGTGCCATTGCCGCCTTTATTACCGAAAGAGAGGCTGTTTGTAAATCTTTCTGAAACATGTGCTAGAAAAAGAAATACGAAAAAGAAAGTATAAATATCATATTAGCTGATATTTCTGTTGACCGACCTAAAATTGTATATACTCTCCAGTTGTAAATGCCTTCAATTAGCGAAATATGGAACTGACTATGCTGCTACTGTATAACCATAGTTAAATAATTATTCATAAATTATGCCGATTGTAAATTTTTTGGAACTTACATATGATTAGTTGTACTTTCTCTCGATCAAGGGCTGGACGGCCTTCCTTGCTTTTTCCGGTCACCGATGAAGCAGCAAGAACCTTTCGTTCAAACAAAATTGAAAGCATGGCCAATGTCATTTTCCTCTCATTCTTTGCATGTAGGATCTCTGACATCTGCACTGAGTCCATGAAGCTCTGAAAGTAATAAAAGTTAAATTGTTAAAATATAAATAAAGACACGCTAAGAATATATTTACACTAGAGCAAAAGTATCCGGATTCACATTGATTTTCATCCTCATGGGAATAAAAAACAATGTGAATCTGGATATTTTTGCTCTAGTGTAAACATAGTAAACCTAAATGCACTGTACATGTAACAAAGACACCATCACTTTAGGCTGTTGAGAACTTTTTGGACTCCATATTAATATTATGAAGAAAGTAGGCTTGAGATTAACCCATTAACCCCTGAAGAGTCTTGAGTAAAATCATCTGAGTAAAATCGTCTGGCGTTAGATAGAGTAAAATAATAAAAGGAATGTTTTAGGTAGTTAATGGGTTAACTACGGTACCTAGTAACTAGTAGTAATTGCTTAATAACAATTTCCAAATAAAAGGGACACAAATTTTCAAACCAATACAGAGTAACATATACAGTACAACTGCATAAGCTTGATGACTTACCGAAAGAGGGGGAAGTGAAGCACCTGGGCTGCTTGTTGGAGGCTGTTGTTCTTCAGCATCATTGTCGCCAGTTCCAGTCTGGTTAGCTGGTGCACTTACTGGTAACTGTGCAAATAAGGGGCTGTGTGGACGAGCAGTTTGACGTTTTCGAGGCTGGACTGAGGAATTGCATGGCTGGGTAACAGACGGGCTTTGTGGATGAATGATTTCAAAACTATTCCATTGGGCAACAGTTGTAGAGTCATGCTTTTGGGTTTCCTCAGAGTTACATTTTTGGACAACTGAAGGGCTACACGGACGAGCTATAGGCACTGCAGAAGAAGTTGATATAGATTCTTTGCATGTTCTTTTCAAGATACCAGACAGATCTGCAAAGAAATGGCACCATAGTATGAATTTGTACATCTTATTTAAGTATGACATTTGCATTGCTCCAATGGGTCTGAATCAACGTTTCCACACTCTTGACTACTGAGCTACAGTATGGAGACACAGTCAAGACTGACAAGACATGCATGCAGTCACAGAGATTGTCATATCTGTACCTTGCCGGACACTGTTATTCCCAAGCCTCCTGTCTACAAGACCTGTGAGTAGTTCCACTACTTGGGTGTCTCAATAGCTCAGTGGTCAAGTGCATCTAAACATTAAACTGGAGACCTTGGGTTCGATTCCCAGTTGGGACAGTCAGATTTTTGATTAAATGCCATGAAAAGCTTCAAAACTATAAATATTGACAAGAACCATTTAGAGAACTGGCAATGAATTTCAGTATATTACTGTCGTGGCAATAGAAGCGTTCCTAAAATATTGTTGCAATATATTCCTCAAGTTGAACAATTCATTTGATAAGATTCATTGACAACTTCCTGTTTTGAATTCCGTTTTAAATTTGATTGGTGTTTGGCAAATAATCCTTTTTCTTATTGGTTGTTTAAAAACCAGAAACCAATCAAATTCAAAACAGGAAGTTAGCAATAATTTATATCAAAATAATGAATTGGTCAAACATAGCAAATGAATTGCAAAAATATTTTAGGAATGCTTCTATTGCCACGACAGTAAAACTAGCATAATTATTATTACTACTGGTAACAGCAATACTGCTAAATGTAAACTTACTCTTCTGGAGCATAAGATTTGCACTTTGCAACTGTTTGACCATGTCTCTTTCAGCTGCCAAGTCCTTTCGAAGTTCTTTGATTTTTAGCCTCAATGCTTGTTTGGTGCCTTTCCACTCCTCCATTTCATCTTGATAAACATTAGACTCAGAGTCATCCTCATATTCTGCACCCATCCTTTGTATTATGCTTGCAAAAGCTTTATCTTGTGCAGCTTTCTTAGCAGTTGCAATCTTTTTCTGAAAAATAAGAACGAAAGATGGGTGTCATTTTCACATGATATTTAATTGAAAAATATCAGCTATAGAGTGCCTACAGATGTCCAACATTGGCTGATTGGCAGAACGCATGTGCAATGCAGTTTATTTTGAACTTTGTTTGTTGAATCTTCACAACAACCAGTACAAGATATCAAAACCATTTTTATCAAGAAAGAATGACATTCTCAACTGAAAATCAGTAACTATAGTCACATTTTTAAACCAAATATTGTAACTAGTTACAGTTCTTTAAAAAAGTAACTAGTTATAGTTACTTCTTCAAAAAGTAACTAGTTATAGTTACAGTTACTTCTTCAGAAAAAGTAACTAGTTTCAGTAACAGTTACTTAAAAATGTAACTAGTTACTGTAACTAGTTACTTGTAACGAAGTTACTCACAGCACTGCCTATATATTATAATTATATATATCTAACAAGGTCCGGTGTTAGATCTATAGCCACAACATAAAATGAAAATTACACCTTGGCCGATAGCAACCCGAAAGTATAGTAACCAAGATTGTTAATAAAAGTAGTTGTCTTTAGAAGCCAATAATTCTGAAAGTAGTTGCTCCACTAACTTTCGAGGCTATATGGTAGTCTTCAACCCATTCATCTCTAAAACTATGTAAACTAATGGAGTGATTATAGAGTGTCCCACCACTCAGCAGTGCTATATACTGTATATTATGGGTCACCATAGTGCTATATATGTTATGAACCATAATAAAAACACTGATCCTAGTCACAGTGGTGAGGAATTCTATAGTCTAGCCAAAAATGTGACAGTGCAATACTTACTTTTGAACCAGCTTTTTCTACAGGTACCCTTACAAAAATTCCACATGCTTTCACACGTGTGATCACATGTGATCACATGTGATCACATGTGATCACATGTGGAATTTTAACATGTGAAATAGATTCACATGTGATCACATGTGATCACATGTGATCACATGTGGAAGTTTAACATGTGAAATAGATTCACATGTGATCACATGTGGAAGTTTCACATGTGAAATAGATTCACATGTGATCACATGTGATCACATGTGATCACATGTGGAAGTTTAACATGTGAAATAGATTCACATGTGATCACATGTGATCACATGTGGAAGTTTAACATGTGAAATAGATTCACATGTGATCACATGTGAAATTTATCTTTAAACACAAAAAAATAGCTAAAATGATGAAATTACATGGAATTATACACTGGACACATCACATATAAGTATTTGTTCAGTTATCTGGTTTTCCTCCCTATGCTCAAGCGTGGTAAGGAAGATCTCACATGATAGTTATTTCCTCTAACAGCCATAACATAATTTTATTCTGGCTAATGGTCAGACAATTTTTTTCAGCAGAAAAAAAGGGACAAAATTGCAAGAATGGGTGACATAAGTACAGTAACTAAACATCAAATAATTGCATTGTCTGAATGAAGCTGGGTCGTACAAGAATTTCAATACTGATATCCAGTACACCAACAATATCGTATACCAGTACAGCATACAGTATAAACCACTACCAATCACATTTTTCCAGCAGATTAAAGAGACCGTTTAAGGAGTCCCTGCAGGAATGGGTATACTTAACTAACTAAACATCAAATAATTGCATTGTCTAAATGAAGCTGGGTCGTACAAGAATTTCAATACTGATATCCAGTACACCAACAATATTGTATACCAGCACAGCATACAGTATAAACCACTACCAATCATATTTTTCCAGCAGATTAAAGAGACCGTTTAAGGAGTCCCTGCAGGAATGGGTATACTTAACTAACTAAAGATCAAATAATTGCATTGTCTAAATGAAGCTGGGTCGTACAAGAATTTCAATACTGATATCCAGTACACCAACAATATCGTATAACAGTACAGCACCAGTACCAACCATATTTTTTCAGCAAAGGACCGGTTAAGGCCAACCTCTGCAGGAATGGGTAACATAACTAACTAAATTAAAATATCAAATAATTGCATTGCCTGAATAAAGCTTGGTTGTACAGGAATTTCAATACTGATCAATATTGTATATCACCAGTACAGCATCTAAACAACTACGAACAATATTTTTTCAGCAGATTAAAGAAACCGGTTAACTAAACATCAAATAATTGCATTGTCTAAATGAAGCTGGGTCGTACAGGAATTTCAATACTGATATTTCAATACTGATATCCAGTACACCAACAATATCGTATACCAGTACAGCACCAGTACCAACCATATTTTTTCAGCAAAGGACCGGTTAAGGCCAACCTCTGCAGGAATGGGTAACATAACTAACTAAATTAAAATATCAAATAATTGCATTGCCTGAATAAAGCTTGGTTGTACAGGAATTTCAATACTGATCAATATTGTATATCACCAGTACAGCATCTAAACAACTACGAACAATATTTTTTCAGCAGATTAAAGAAACCGGTTAACTAAACATCAAATAATTGCATTGTCTAAATGAAGCTGGGTCGTACAGGAATTTCAATACTGATATTTCAATACTGATATTCAGTACACCAACAATATCGTATACCAGTACAGCACCAGTACCAACCATATTTTTTCAGCAAAGGACCGGTTAAGGCCAGCCTCTGCAGGAATGGGTAACATAACTAGCTAAATTAAAATATCAAATAATTGCATTGCCTGAATAAAGCTGGGTTGTACAGGAATTTCAATACTGATCAATATTGTATATCACCAGTACAGCATCTAAACAACTACGAACAATATTTTTTCAGCAGATTAAAGAAACCGGTTAACTAAACATCAAATAATTGCATTTTCTGAATAAAGCTGGTTGTACTACCACAATCTACCATAATACTGTGCCAATTAAAGCTCATGGATTTAAAACAATTTTGATTCCAAGCCATCCAAGGTCTAAACACAATCTATTGCAAAACAGGCTCCATTTACAACACCAAAAATAGAAATCAATAAAATGACTGCATTACCTTGATAGAAAGATCTTGATATGAAATATCAAAGTCATTGAAATATTTTTGTTGAATATTTTATCTTTATTTTCACTTCTCTTTAATTATGTTGCACGTGCCAACATTCAATTTAATATGATGTACCAACAAAGGTTACGTTTGTCTTGTATAGGATCCATACTTTCAGAGCAGTCAAACATCTGTCCTCCTGGACAAGATCTTTGAAAAAGGCTAGGGATTTCATGTGTTTGTTTCCAGCTCGTCTGATCAATCGCTTGATGGAATGTTGATGGTTTATTTGTGAGCCCGCGGTTCATAACATGAGCATAACTTCCGTTTTGCACGACACCGGGTAGTGAGAATTCACGATTACTCGAACAAGCATTTATATTATTTGCTTAATCTACTCAAATGTGCTCAAGATTTTCTTGTTTTAAATATCTCAAGATTAAAAATTAAGTTTGTTTTGCTTATTTTCGCCACGCAGCATTCCCAATAAAATAATTTTGACGTTGTTTTTTTACAAAGCATGACAATAGTTTCACCCACGTGACTGGGTCCGCGGCAGCTTTGAGTCTAAGCAATTAGCGTTATTTAGCGAAGGCATTATCCTCTCATGTCTGATGTGTCATTCAGTTCATTGCTTTATACCTTTACTAGGAGTTTATATCTTTCTAAAAAGTTATTCGAAGTAGGTTTGCTTCAAGCTTTCTTATACGATGAATTACGTACTCATTTATTGGATGGCGACTATTAAACCAGACAAGCGTCTTGACGCCCAGAGGAGTTTGTTCCTGACAATTCGCTATCAATGACCCAAACAAGGAACTAAGGAAAGTATGGTTTTGTTCTGAAATCCAGAAGTTAAACGACCCAAAGTAAGAATGGAAGGCTTATTTAAATCGTGTCAAGTATGCAAACGGTAAGCACAGTGAATATTGTTAGTGTATAATAGTGCAAATTATTATTGCTTTTTAGTTAAAAGTAAATTGAAAGCTCTTAACATATTGCGTTGCTTTATAAATACAGTAAGATGTATGTATGTATATATGTCTCAGAGAGTGCTTTAATACTGTTAATCCTGATCCTACTCATAAATTTGATCTGTAAGCCACACAGTTTTCTCGGCAGCCTAAACTATTGTATTAAGTAAAACTAAATTATTAAAATTGTTCAGGATGTTGCCATGTGCTCAGCTTGATTAGGGGGGCTCACAGTAATCCCCAAATAGCAGGGGCACTTTATCAGAGCAATATATTTTGGTTTAGGCATTAATAAAAGTGTATTGCTGTCATGAATTCCAATTTATGTTCAAAAATCTACATGTATGAGAACCTTTTCACCCTTAAATAGCAATTGAAAAATAAAACGAAGAATACAATAATAAAAGTTGCCCTACAGGGCCTGGTTATACAAAGCCTAGATAGCTTATCCGGCGGATAGGTATAGTGTGCCATACATGCTTTGACCAAGTGAACTTAAATTTTATTCGCTATACAGGCTTCGTACAACTGGACCCTGCAGATCCTTATTGCTGCTGACTACTTTTTGCATAATTTTAATCTAGATTCTAAAAAGAAAATGACACGGTGATGAAAACAAATTTCACTAAATAAATTGTTCTTATATTATTCTTTATATATTTTGGTAAAATTCCTTGCAATATTAACTTATATGATATCATATTTGTTTGTATCTCTTTTCTATTTAGCTGAAGTCCATAAAAGGTTCCCAAGTGGCACTGCAACCTTGTGCAAGGTGTCAATGGTGCAAAAGTGTAAAGATGAGAGAAATGCCATGGAGGCAAGAAAAATATAATTGGAACAGATGTAGATATTATAGGACATTTATGAGGTTAGACCCAACCTAGCATTTCAATTTTTATCGGGTGTTTTAAAAATGACTCTGCATTTAATTCCATCATGGAGGCAAGAAAGTATAATTTCCTTATTCACTAGGAGATCAATACTCTAAAATTATTTCATTTTGGTACCTATTATGCCTGAATTAAATGCAAGGGGTTCTACACACTTTTGTGTGATTATAATAAGCACTTAAGGCTTGTAGATTAATGTTGGTTGGTTAATGCAAGTTCATGGTTTTTTAATCTTTTGAACTATATTATTGTACCTTATTTTTTAATGAACACTCTAAATGAAATCCAGGTACATGTATTTATGCACCTATGTACATAGACTACAATATTTTAATCTTTGTACTTAAGATAAGCTTTTTTGGAATTCACCATGTCTATATTTGCATTATTTCTGGGTTTTCACACTCTTTAGTTCAGGTCCACCTTTGGACAGTTTTTTTAAAAAGAAATGCTGAATTAATACGACTCGAGCTAAATGGGCCAAAAGCTCAGATCAACTAAAATACATACTGTACATGGTGAATCCCACAAATGTTTTAATTAGTTCAAATAGATTACTTCGCATCATGCAAAGCTTAAAAGATCATAGAAGTTATATGATTTTAGTGAAAAGAAAATTATAGCAGCTTTATTTTATTGATTTGTAAAATTTTTGTATAATAAAATTTATTTAACTATATGCAGTTTGTTTCGTTTTTATGTGGAGTGCTACCTACATGCATGTCGACATTCCGCATGTGATCACATGTGGATATTCCATTTGGAACGTGTTTTTGGAACGATTGTTTTTGGAACGTGTGATCACATGTGAAATCTTCACATGTGATCACATGTGGATATTCCACATGTGTTTTTGGAACGTGTGATCACATGTGAATATTCCACATGTGATCACATGTGAATATTCCACATGTGTTTTTGGAACGTGTGATCACATGTGAATATTCCACATGTGATCACATGTGAATATTCCACATGTGTTTTTGGAACGTGTGATCACATGTGAATATTCCACATGTGATCACATGTGGAATATTCCACATGTGAAATCATGTGGAATTTTTGTAAGGGTATACCAGAATCACTCGACTGCTCAGACTCAGATGTCGACAACTTCCTTTTTTGGCTTCGATGACTTGATGTTGGCAGAACTGGTTCAGTTTCACTCAGCGCATCATGACATTCACCAATGAATTCTCTTTCCTTTTCTTCAACTACATGCTTTTGTACTATCAAGGACACAACAAAATTGAGATTGGAGTCAACATTTGAAATTGTTTACTTCTTAAAAGTTTACTTTTTAATTACTAATAGGTTAATTTAAGTTAATATGAAAGCAGAGTTGCCATCTGATTTTCAACAAATAAATTCAAAATGGCCGCCCCTTTAGAGTTTTATAGTAAAGTCTAAGCAGTTTTAATATTAAAAATGAAGACCTTTAGCCTTCACTGTAATACTGATCAACTAAAGTTCCAAACATCACCTTTCACGGCTTAGGTAAAGGTATTCGATCGACGGAATTTGAGCATCTTGTTTCAAGCGAGATCGACATGATATTAAAATATAGAGATCATCCATGTCCATGATAATATAACTGTGTCTGATTACAGAATTGTGATTATCGTATTATTAAGAGATCAAAAACACTTACCACTGACATATTTTACCCGTCCTAAGTAGGCCTTCAATCCTCCTTTTGGTTCTTTGCTTCCAAGCTTCCCAAACAGAACCATGCCTTCTTTATCGAAATCTTTGAGCATCGTTTTGTCACGAACACACTCTTCGGTCAAAACACTTGTCTCGTTAGTTGCTGTCCAGTGAATAAGAACGTACTTCATGGTTTACAGCTGAAGAGTATTTGATAAAATGCTACGAAGAAAAGCAGTCAAAACACGCTCGGTTTACAGGCCTTTTAGACAACACCACGAGGCCCGAGGAAGATGAATATAGATGTCACAGACATATCCACTCGAACTTGCCGCGTTTGTTATCACGTGACATGACGTATGCATAAATTATCCGGTTACTTTTCCAATTTTGCGACGACATTGGCACGGAAAACACCAAACTGAATAATAGGAAATATAACTACATATAAAATAATATCCTAGGTTGATCTGAATTTACAAAGTAAGCAATGAATCAATCAATCAACTATTTCTAGGGTTATGGTCTTCCATATTGCCGAACTTCCGGGTAGGGCATACATTTCCGCTTTCTGTTCTTGCTCGAGAGACCCCCAACGTTGTTCCCAGAAAAGCTTGTCCTATATGGACTCATGGAGGCCAATTCGAATACCCAAGATCTTGAAAATTGCTCGTGGGTTTATCAAAAAACGCCAAGGCGAAAGCGTGGGCCTTATAAATTGTACCTGACCCCTACAGATACAGACAATGACGGTGCTGTTCCCAGAACAACGAAATGGCGTCGTCTTCAAACCGGCGAAACAGATATTAGTGATCGCGCCGAAGTCGACGAGCACGAGGAAGAACAGCGTTTCCCACATTCAAATAATGATGAAACCGAGGAAGAAACCATCGGATTTGATAGCTCTGCTGATGATACAGAACAGGCGACTGAGAGTGAGGCTACTGCTGGCACTGCTTTGAATGAAATAGGTAAGACACAATAATATTACCTGTAACTTAAATGCTAAAATATACATGTAGTTTATAGTTAATGTGCTAATTTTATTTAATATTATTAATCAACATGGTTACTTTTTATATGTAGCTTGATTTAACCTAATTTTTAACTGTAGCCTTAGAAACTATGTATTTTAAATTAATCTGAGTCTATATGCAGGCTATTATACGTGTTGTTGTTGATGAGTGATTAGGAGGCTGGGCCATTTCAATGATCTGGCTGGTCAGTTAATAAATTAAAAAATAAATCATATTTCTCCAGACAATTTTAGGCTGCTCGGGCTCAAAGGATGAAAAGATTTTTTATATTAAAGTGTAAAACAAGACTGTATACTAGTTCCTTGAATGTTTGCATGGTGACAATTATAACATATGTCATAAGCGATAATTTGTGGAAACACCAGATTTATTGCTGAGCTTTCAACCTGTTGACTCAGGCCTTCATCAGAGCAAATACCAACCTAGTGTTGGCTCACATCATATAAACAATTCAACTTAAAAACCAAAATCAACCAAGATGACAATGGCGTAGTAATTGTAGCATTGTGATCTTGCGTGATTTTGGTTGTTAACTCTTTCACTGCCAGAGTCCTGTCCTTGACGTGTAAAATAGTCTGGCATTAGACAGAGTAAAAATAATAATGAAAGTCAACTTTGGTCGACTTTAGCAGTGAAAGAGTTAATAAATCTCACTACAGTACCTGTCCCAATTAACTCTTTCACTGCTAAAGTCAACCAATACCAAAGTTGACTTTTATTATTTTACTCTGTCTAACGCCAGACTATTTTACTCTGTCTAATGTCAGATGATTTTACTCATCAAGGGGAGAACCCTAGCAGCAAAAGAGTTAACAAAACCTATCTCTCTACCTGCCCCAATTAACTCTTTCGCTGTCAGAGTTCTCCGCTTGACAAATAAAATCATCTGGTGTTAGACAGAGTAAAATAATAAAAGTCAACTTTGGTCGACTTTAGTGGTGAAAGAGTTAATCGGGATGGGTAGAGAGATAGGTTTTGTTAACTCTTACACTGCCAGAGTTCTCCCCTTGACGAGTACAATTGTCAATAATATGGAACAATCTTGTAGTGTAACTTGTCTTGCCAAAATCTTATGTTTATGTTATACAGGTTATTTAATGATATGTTGTTTTTTTATAAGACTTCAGTATATTTGAATATGAAGACATGCAAGATGGAAATACATGTACATGTAATTGCCAAGAAGAAAACAGTTTCCAAGATGAAAGTGATCCCAATCCTCATCAAAATGTAAGCAGAATGGTTTTAAAATTTAACCTAATTTGATAAGGGGTGGACCCTGGATAGGCTACCAGCATTTTTAAACGTTAACTAATTTTTACTTGTTTATACATTTCCTTTTTACTATTTTTGTCAAGTTCTTACATACAATGTTTGCATGTTTGTACTTGCACAGCCTGACCTCTTCCCAATTACTGTAATATATGGTTAAAAGGCATTCTTTATAAAACACTTTGCTGACTGGGTACTTAACCATTGGACAGTCATGTGCCGCTTTTCATGATTTTCCCTATCCAATTGAATGGTGATTATTAAAAATAAACATTTTGTATATTATATCATTAAAAAGCTTAGATTCTGCTCTTTCAAATTATACCATAAACAGGGGGATGCTATTGCACTGATATGACTTTGTGTTGTGTCAAACTAGGGATGTTTTGATAATTTTTAAGAATTTTTATTATAAATACAATACGTGTACTTCGCCGTATAAAACAACGTAGCGCATATCCAAGCACTAGCTGTCTCAAGGTGTCTCTGCCAGTAACCGTCAATTTTATTGTCAAACCAAACATGTATTTATTTTTTTATTTGTCTTTAGGAAATAGGAAGTGAGGATGACAATATTGTGAACCTCTGTATGATGGTGCTGGAGTGACCGTTGGGCAATGTCTACTCTTGTTGATGGCTTTCATGCTAGGAAATAATCTGTCTGGTGCTGCTATTGCAAACCTTTTGAAGTTATTAACACTGATTTTGCCAACTGGTTCACGGCTTCCAAAAACAAAATTTCTGTTTGACAAGTGTTTCAATGTGTTCAAGCAAGGTATGCAATTTAAATTTTATTGTCCCGTTTGCAACACCTTAGTTACAACAGCTGAAACACTCCGATGCGCGATATGTGAGGCAACATACCAGAAGGAAACACTTCTTCAAAAAGGGAACTTCTTTATTTACCTGCCACTAGAAAAACAGATTCGTGATCTTTTCCAAAAGTGTGTGGTGACAATTTAAATTTAGCATACCGCTTTACAAGAAAGAAAATTTCTGATGATGCCATTGAAGATATCTATGATGGACAAATGTACAAAACTATTGCAGGAGGCTCCTTAATTTCGGATCCAAATGCTCTTAGTACTACATTTAACTGTGACGGTGTTCCAGTCTTCAAGTCGTCCAATTTTGGCATTTGGCCTTTGCAAGGGATACTCAACGAGCTGCCCCCAAAGGAAAGGAAGGAAAATATTTTTCTTGTTGGGTTATGGTTTGGTAATGGAAAACCTTCCATGACCTCTTTCCTTGCTCCCTTCACAGAAGAATTTAGGAAGTTATCTACCATCGGTATGAAGTGGCTTCGTGGTGGAAGAAATGTGTGCTCAAGAGTGTTTGCATGCATATGCTCTTGTGATAGCGTGGCAAGGTGTGTTCTTCAGAATATTCACCAGTTCAATGGGCTGTATGGTTGCAGCTGGTGCGAAAACCCTGGAGAGTCCATTGAAAAAGGTAGAGGCCACAGTCGAGTGTATGTTGAAGGATCAGCGCAATATGCAATGAGATCGCACGATCAAGTGGAAAAGAATGGTCGGCAAGCTTACTGCAAACAAGAACCAGTTTGTGGTGTTAAAGGACCAACAATACTGTCAGATTTACCATACTTTGACATCGTCAGAGGCTTTGTTGTTGACAATCTTCACTGCATTGATCTTGGTATTTCAAGACAGTTGGGTCACTTGTGGTTTGATTCCAGCAACCATAAGCAGCCTTGGTACCTGGGAAGACATACTGCAGTCATCGACTCACGACTGCAAAGAATAATGCCACCACAAGAAATTACAAGAGTTCCTCGTTCCCTGACCCAAAGAGCATTTTGGAAGGGATCGGAATGGCACTGGTGGCTGCTTCTGTATTCACCAGTTGTTCTCAATGGAGTCCTGCCAACTCCATATTTCAGACACCTTCTACTTTTGGTTGAAGGTGTCTATTTGCTAACCAAATCTAGCATAAGTCGGTCTGATATCAACAAGGCTGACTTGTGTTTGTCCAAGTTTGTAAAGAAATTTCAAGTTCTTTATGGTAAAGCACATATGACATACAATGTCCACCAACTTACGCATCTGGTTCAGTCAGTCATTGACTGGGGCCCCGTATCATGTTACTCTTCCTATATTTTCGAAGGATTTAATATGGTACTTTTACGCTTATTCCATGGAACACAAGCAGTTCCTCGCCAGATTGCAAGTTCTTTTTTAGTCTACAAGGCCATGTTACAAGCAATTCCTAGTCGTGGTAGAGAGGATGCTGTTTTGAACAGCATCTTTTCCTTTATGGATGAGCAGCTTAAAGGCCATGCACCGCTTAAAAAAGCCAAAAAGATGGAAAGAAACATAACATTTTTGGGTGCATCTTATTCTCGGAAACTAGGAATTGAAGAGAGATATGTCTTGGAGGAGCACTTTGGCAGTGCTGATGTTGCAGATGATGCAGAATTCTTCACAAAGGCCATTGTGAATGGGAATGTATTCCACTGTGTTAATTACAGAAGAGTGTCCAGAAGGAAGAATTACATTATTGGGACGATAGACAATGTAACTTTTGAACTTGTTGTATTTGCTATTATCAGTTTCCTACAATGTGACACAGCTGTTAATAGCATTGCATTTGGTCGGCAAGTCAAACTTGCCAATGCCCTTGGGCATACAGAGGAAGATTGTGGTCATCTGTGCAGCCACATTAATAGGGTAGTAGAAACTAGCCCGGTTTTGGAAATTGTACAATTGGACAGAATCCAGGATAAGTTTGTAGTTATCGAAGATGAGAACCAGCAGCAACAGTTTTGTTGTAAATTACCCAACATAAGTGATCGAGACTGATTCATTTATACTAATTATGTTTAGATTTACAATATATTTTGAAATGATCTTGATCTACATTTGAACTTTCTTTGAGTGTGTGGTATGATAGAGTACAGTAGTGAGTAAAATGTAAGCATTCTCAATTGTATGAGCTAGTGACTTACAGGCTGTCATAACCAAAATTATTCATATACATTGCTGTGTAAATGTATGTAAAAGGAAAATATTCATTAGAAACCGTGAATTTGGCCGTTTCACGCCATACATATTTTTTGATGTTATCACATGTAAAAGTTTCTCACATATTGGGCATTCAATTCACATGTGAAAGTGTTTCACATGTTAATTAGTTCACATGTGATTACATATGCAAGTATTTGACATGTTAATATTCACATGTGAAAGTATTTCACATGTTAATAGTCACATGTGAAAGTGCTTCAATGTTAATATTCATATGTGACAACATGTGAAAGTATTTCACATGTTAATAGTCACATGTGAAAGTGTTTTACATGTTAATATTCACATGTCATCACATGTGAAAGTGTATCACATGTTAATAATCACATGTGATCACATGTACACTCATATGTGATCACATGTGAATGTGTCTCACATGTTAATAATCACATGTGATCACATGATTTCACATGACTTCACATGACTTCACATGACTTCACATGACTTCACACATGTGAAATCATGTGGAATTTTTGTAAGGGTAAACAAGAGAGAAAGTGGGACAATCTTACACAAGCACATAAAAAAGAGTACTATACCGTGGACTGAATAAAAAGAGGCTAGTGGTTATGCGCTCATTTTTACTGAAAGCATTTAGTTGTAATAGCGGCATGTGGTACCGTTTACCTGTACTTTAAAAAGAACAAGCGTAGACAATCTGTAAGATGATATGTGAGAAAACTGTAAGATTACCTGTGAGATAACTGTGAGATAACTATAAGATTACCTGTGAGATAAAACATAAGTACTCTTATAGATGAATGGGAGTAAAACAGAATACACCCCAAAGATAACTAATCAGGAGAAACCCCAAAACCCAAAGCGTGTTGCGGCTGGTTATAAGTTAGCTCTAATAAGCAAACAGGCTAAGGAGCGTAAAATGCGCGAACGAATAGAAAATTAGAACGCTGATGAAAGCGTAAATGATACCAGCGATGGACAAAGTTATTTAACGCTCGGCAATGTAGCTACGGTAGCAGGAATAGCGTTTGGAGTAATCGGTGTCTACTAGACTAATAGAAATAGTATAAATGATGCCGAACATAAAATGTTACAAACTGAGCTATCCAGAGTGGAATCACCTAAGCATGTTAAAATTGAGCAGCCGAAAAGGAAGCGTGTTGTTCTGGATTCGTTGAATGATTAAAACAAAACATACGTATCTATATAAATGTCAGAACGAAAAGAACTCATGAACGAAGCGTTTAAAGCATTGCTTGTAACAGGAAGAGCAATCCTTGTATCCATGGCTAGCAAAAAGCTATTGAAAGAACCACTTGGTACCCCAGAAAGTGTACGTGGTTATGTAAAGCTACGTATATTGTATAGCTAGCCTGATTGATACCCATGTTCTCTTATTTTGTCCTTTGAACACTTGACAGTTGGGTATTTTCTTGACGTGTTATAGAAAACGCAATTTCCGCTAAAAGATAATCTAATTTGGTGAATCAAACATCTGTTTATCATACTAGATCATGCGTGTGACATGCACATATTTTATGGTGTCATATTTTCCTGTCGTAACCATAGCCAATCATTTGATTTCTTATGTTATTGTGAGCGAGTACTGTGCAAATAATATGTCAGTGTAACTTCTGCTGTTTGGTCTTCAGTATATCTTTTCCAACTTTTCTGTATTAGTTTGCATACTATTTACATATAAATATTTTTATATGTACGCACGAACTGAAAGAATATTGAAAGACTGACATGAATTCATTTACGAAGGCACACGGGTACGCGCGTCCTTTCACGACTTGATGATTAATGTTGTTTTATCTCATGCACCTTACAGATGCCTTTACAATACAGAACTTGAAGATTAATTAAGTCTCATCAAGAAGACGATCTGTTATTGTAAGATGGTTAACAAATATTATATCGTTAATCGGATATAGAAAATAATATAATTGAACTAGGCTGGCGTAAATATAGCGTGCACTGCAAGGAAGACCCTGCAGGCATTTTTAAAAGCTAAGGTATGCCATGCAATAATATATGCATGTCCACACAATAAGAAACTATCAATATATATTATATTTGTACGTTATGCTGCAAGGTTTATTTTACACAGATTAGGATAATTCGTGTTTCACTGTGCTTTAAGACTTATTCCATCTGGGATGTGTAAAAAGTAATATGAGATTATATAAAATCTGATTAACTCAAATGTATTGTTGTATGCTGGATTTAAAATAAAGAAATGGAATTGAAATATTGAACTCTCTACGTGCTGGAGTTTTGAGTTGACGCGACTTGAAACAGAACGTTGAGGCGGCACGCCTTGCGAAAGTAACTATCTTTATTATTTTTCTTTATACTTCCTTAAACAATATATATTGATATAATTTCTTTATATCATTTTTGTGATTATTTATCCAGATGGAATATGTCTCAAAGTGCGCCATAACGCAAAATATATTTTAAATTAAAAAATAGAATGTTGCCAAGCTGGTAAACTTTTTATTAGATGCATTTCGCATGATACACATACCACAATTTAAAATAGAGGATGTATAACGTGTGATATGCTGAGACAATATGTTGCTCTCCCTTCTCCTACTGCATCGCATTTAACTTGCATTCTTCTAATTTTTTAAAGGTGACAGCGATTCAGAATTGCTATTGGAGAAATTATCAATCGATAGATCTTTCAAAGACGGCGGCTAACTCTATTTATGCTGTGTCTAATTAGCTTAGGAAAGTCAAGCAATGTATAGCAACATTTGCGTTCAACGCAACGCAGCGGCCTTATTTGCGTTAACGTTTTGACCTTACCACTATCAATGCTATTATACCTGAATTATTCGACAGTCCGCTAATAGCACCATGTGTTCACTATTCATACAATAGGCTTTTGTATGAATAGTGAATACATGGTGTTGATAAAGTTATATAATTGTTAAATGTATAATTTCCTTACCTAAAAGTAAAAGGCTAAATATTTGAATGCATGTGTCGAAGGAGAGACGTTGCATGCGCTATTGCATCCCAGCGTATTAGTTATTTTCGATTTATGTAGAACTTATTATTTCAAGGTATAGTAACACGTACTGAATAAAGTCACTGAAATATCTCCGAATCTTATACATGTTGCATATTTTACGAAAACTTTCGCTTTGTGAGCGCTTTATCTAGAGCGCGCTAACAAAAACGTTGACCACAAAAATATATGGCGTGATATATAATATTTCTCGTTTTGAAAGGTAGATTTTACTCCTCAAAGCTTTACCTTTGAGGGTAACAATTACCCTCCGTGCGTAGGAGTAATTTTTACTCCCCCAGAAATTTTACCCCTCAAAACTGGGGCATTCTGGAGACAAACCTTTTACCCACAATTTGAGGGTGAATATTACCCTCTTTAATTGGTTATGAGTAATTTTTACTCCCCCAGAAATTTTACCCCTCAACACTGGGGAAAATATTAAGCCGTGTTTTGAGAGTAATTTTTACCCTTACAAAAATTCCACAGGATTTCACACGTGTGAAATTCATCATGTCATTTTGGAACATGTGATGTTTCACACGTGTGGATTTTTACCATATGTGACATTTCACATGTTCCAAAATCACATGCTTTCACACGTGTGAAATTCACCATATGTGAAATGATTTCACACCTGTGAAATTTACCATGTGTGAAATTTTACATGTTTGAAAATTTAAAATTGAAACTGAATTTGAAACTACATTGCTTAGAATATAAAAAATAATGGTGAAGCTAAACATGCAAAAAGTCCAAACATCTGATGTAATTATATTTGTTTAAATTAAAATTTTAATTAATTACTTGTCAGGATATGACTACTAATTACAAAACATAAATTTTGCTTTGAATTATATACAGAGAATGCTTGAAATACTAATTTATACTCACATAAAAAGTTTCATAAAAAGTTTTAATATAAAAAAATGTTATTGCATCATGTGGTTGATAATATGTACAGACCATATAATAAGTTATATATATCTAAATATATATATCAGACTCATTCAGCTTTTAGCCTCCTACTTTCAACCGCATTCCTTTCATCTTTGCATTTTTGAGCCATTGCAGCCCTCACTGATGATGGGGTGGAATCCGGAAATCGTTTAGATACATGGGCTATGATAAGGATACAAAGAACATAATTAAAAATAATGCATACACATTGTGTTATGGAACATGTATCAGTGGCGACTGGCGGGGAAGTGACTTGTAAGTGATGAGCATGTTATAAAAATCAACTCTACAGGAACTTACATATTATCAGTTGGACTTTCTCAGGAGCCAGTGCTGGACGACCTTCCTTGCTTTTGCCAGTTACAGATGAAGTTGCAAGAACTTTTCTTTCAAAAAGAACCCCAATAACACCATTGTCATTTTCCTCTCACTTTTTGTATTTAAAATTTCAGACACTTGGACAGAGTCAGCAATGCTCTAAAATAATGAATTATAATCAGCCTTATAATATAAGATACAGTATAACAATAAACAATTATTGGATGAGGTTTTTGTGATATCCGGAATTATCAAGGTCAAGGTGAATGTTATCAGCTGAAGGCTGAGGTTGACAAACTTACATAGACCTTGATAATTCTGGATATCACAAAAACCAAATTCAAAAACCAAATTGTTTTATTATACATTTTATTTTTAAGAATAAAAGTTTAATTTGCATGACGTCACACTTGCATAATGATTTGTCAGAGAAGTTTGTCAACAGGTATGTCTTTAATTCCGATAATTTTGGTATTCTGGGTGAAACTAGGACATATGTTATTCACAATACAATGTTTTTATTTCGTCAACGCAAATACATATAACATTCCCTGACAACTTGTTATGCAAGTGTGATGTCATGCAAGGTACATTTGTATATCAAACAAACTGAAATTTCTCCAGAACAAAACGACGAAATGTAAATCTTCAAACTATGTTACTCTATAATTTTAATAGTTCGTACCAATAAGACAATAACACATTTTGTGTCAGGTGCGCTTTAACCCCCAGAGCTTCACACTTGACAAGTAAAATCGTCTGGCATTAGACAGAGTAAAATTATAGAAGGGCCGGTTTTGTTGTTGGGTTAAGAGGAGAGATTGGCAGATAGGCTCAGTTAACCCTTTATCCCCCAGAGCTTCGCAATTTACAAGTAAAATTGTTAGACAGAGTAAAATTATAAAAGGTCCGGTTTTGGCCGGCTTGGTGGTTAAAGGGTTAACGTCTGAAAAAGTTATTATTTTCAAATATGCAGAAATCACAACAAGATTAAGCATTAAACACAACAATTTCATCAATTGCCATAATGAATTGTAAGCTCTCAGCCAATGAGAAGGCACGTAGTGACTACAATGTATAATAATTATTTATTTATGTCAACTTACCGAGAGAGGTGGAAGTGTTTACCATGGTGATCATTTGCATCACCATTGTTACTCTGATCATGATCAGATGTGTAGGCAGACTGTGTTGGAGCCATTTGTTGCTGCTGTACCGACATACATGGTGAAGGACTTTTAGCTATCTGAGGTGGTGAAGGACTTTTCTGGCATTGACTTATTATCAAAGGGCTTTGTGGCCGCTGAGTAAATGGTGGTTTCGGTTGTACTCTTGGTGGTGATGCACTTCCTCGCCTCTGACTGACTGCTGAATGGCTTCCTTGCCGTCCAAGCAAAGGACTTGCCGATCGCTCCTCTTCTTTATCAGCAGCAAAGCTTTGAGAGATTGCTTTTTTGCATGTTTTTCTAATAAGATTTGGCAGACCTGCAGAGAAAGACAACAATTTCTCATTAAATTTCTTGTTAAAGGGGCCTTTGCATGAGCATTTCATGGGATTGTCAACCTTGGGGCAATTTTAAAAACCTAAGGTCACACTTGTGAGATTTGGTTTGAACTTTTCCTGTACAAGTTTAAAAAAAATTGCTTTGAATTATGTGTTTTTTAGGAGTCTGTGGTACAAATGCTGTTTTCTCAAGTTGAGGTACCTGTTCTTTTAGACCATGAAAAAGATTTGAACGAACTTTAATAATGAATTACTGTTTTTCAGTGTACATAGTACATTTAAACATTAACACAGGGATCATTTAACATTGAATTTCATGAAAGGTTGTCAATGAAGTTGTCATGTGTTGCAACAACTGCAATATATCCTGACATTTCATCTTCTGTTGATGAAACAATTATTAATGCTGAAAGTTCACTTCAAAGGATATTTGGTAAATATATTTGCAAATAAAGATTTGTGTCCACTTGATGTCACACACGTAACCTAAACATTCTGGCTTGCAAAACAACATAGACGGCATGAATAATTTTATGTTTGATATCATGAAGTTTGTTTCTGTGGTTTTAATCGATAATACATATGTTAGAAATAATTTTAATCAATTGATGTTATAAAATACATTGATAAAACATGTTGTTTTTTCTCTCTGAATGTCACACACATAATCATGGAATGCTCCTGCAGAACTTTCAAGGGCAATTCCCTGACTGGTTTTGTACAATTTTAAAGAAAATGTGGTTATTATTACTGTTACTGCTATTATTTTCAGGGTAAGGCCTGTTCACCCCCGCATTTGGCAATTTTTATTGAACAATTGGAATGGGCTAACAGTACTGATTACTTACTTTTTTGAAGCATAATATTTGCATTTTGGAGTTCCTTAACCATGTGTTTCTCTGTTAACAATTTTTTTTGTAAATCTTTGATTTCTCTCTTTAAATCTTCCTTGGACTCTTCCACTTCACTAACATCATCCTCATCATCATATTCTGTTTGTGGGTCCATCCTGCCAATGATGTCTTTGAATGCTTGCTTTTGGGCAGCCTTTTTAGCATCTGTGACTTTTTTCTATAAAAAGTAGTTGTTAGATACATATAATAATTGGGCTAAGTAATATCATTTTACCATCCGGCCGGATACCAATCTTCCTGATAGTTAAAGAATGTACGGCAGGATAGTTTTGTTTACGAAGCTCAGTCCTTTTTAGATAGAATACTTGAATTACTTAAAATGTAGGGAAATTATTAAACATATTTTGGCTTGAATAGTTGGGAAAGAAGCCAAAAGTTTTTAAATACAACTGCTGGTTAATTGTTATTAACTACTTACTATTCCAGTTTTTTTGGTTTTTTTGCGAGTCGACAAATTTTGTCAATTTAAGAATGTATATTTCCTAAATCTAATTTTGCTATTCGGCATAATTTCACATGCACCTCTTCCAACCTTATTTACTGCATTTCAGTCTGAGATTACGTTATGTCAATTAGACAGCTACTGCACCACAACTTTTTTACCAATTATCAACATAATAATAGACTACATGTATACCAACCTAACAGTGGTAGACACATGCACGCGTTGCGTGGCTATTTTTTATTCTTGTTCACCATTTTACATCGCTTTTTTTTGCTCATCGATGGTGAGAATAGCAAAGGACTTTTACATCTCATTATGGTTAGCGGGTTACCTGATAGCTTCAACTATATTTAGTAGTGACTTAAAAATACGGCTTGACACAATTTATCTTGAAAGAATTTGCCTCAATAGTCAATATCTTCTTCTTGTCAGTAGTTATTTGGTTCTTGACGGTAATTAATACGACCCTTTATTTTTATATTATTTTAATTCCAACAAAAATGTAAAGGTGAATAAAAAGTTCAGGTTTATATAAACAGATAATGCATGATTTGTATCAATAAACTTACTTTTGAGTTTACATGCAGTTCCTTTGATCCATTTGAGTCAACTGATAGTTCAGAGTCGGATGAGGAAATCTTTCTCTTTCTGCTTTCAAAAGGGACTTGGGTAAAAGATGTTTCCCCTTCACCAATGAAGGCTCTTTCCTTGCTTTCTACTAGCTGCTTTCGTTCTGTTCGGTAAAAGACAAAATATATATACATTTCAATTTGCAAACTTGTGAAGATATAAAGACTGTAAGGAAAGACTGTGAAACCACTAAGTATAAATACTAGTTTTGTCTCAAATATAAATTTTGTCATCGACCGAAATAATTCAAAATAGCCGCCATTTGCCAATTAATAAACCCAGAGCCAATGATGGAGACTGATGTAAAAGAATAACCTGTATTTATCACGCAATTCACTCTCTTTACTGCCAGTCATTTAGGTTATCAAGATAAAAACTAAAAAATCATAAACACTCACCATTTGCAAATATTACTCGTCCTAAATAGGCTTTCCATCCACCTTTTGGTTCTTTGCGGTCAAGCTTCCCAAAGCGAATCATACCTTCTTTGCTGTTGTCTTTCAACGTGCTTTTGTCTCGAACGAAATCCTCTGACAATATGCTGGTTTCATTGGTTGCCGTCCAGTGAATTAGGACGTACTTCATTGTGGAACAGTTTAAAATGTTTTCAAAAACACGAGCTATATATTTACGATGTTGAACCAACAACAAGACCACGAGGAAAGAAAGAATTCATGGTGTGAAAATGAAACACCATGCCCAGAATGCACCACAGCACCAGTGTAATATGATGTGCGCTTCCGCTTTCTGTTCCTCTTTATCCTTAGGTGACCCCACAACCACACAGTATCCCTAGTGTTCAAACCTGATCAAGTTTGCCCTTCGACTTCATTCTCTGATTTATACTAATTGTGTCTATGGAAGAGAATTTAGATAGCGAAAGCAGCTCCTCTATTAATAATTCGACACGAAAACGTGGCCCATATAATTTATACCTGGCACCGTCAGATGATGACAACAGAGCTCGAATACCAAGAACCACAAAATGGCGTCGTCTACAAACCGAAGACGATGTAAACGTCGACAGGGAACCTACTGAATGGAATCTATTCGAGGGTAACATTGACAGCGATCCTCTGAACGATTCAAACAATGATCCAGGTAGAACACATCAACATATATTATGATCTACTTCTATTAATAATATATAATCATATATACCTGTATATATAATAATATATTACTGTTTATACTGCATCATGATCATGTATGAGCCATGAGCATGAGGTTAATATGATATCAATAAATATGCCATTACTGCCAACATTTTATAGCAATCATTATTATGGTTAATGACATCATTTTTAGGCACTGTCACATCAGTGATTGAAACTCTATGGAATATTAATATAGTGTTGGCCTGAATTTTTTTCTTTTTGGTAAATAGATTTATGTGTATTTGAGTTTGACCATGAGTGCCAAGATGACCAAGAAGAAGAAATCTACAGTGATGATGGCAGTCACCAACATGAAGGAAGTCAAAGGAATTATGATGGGAATGTATGTACACATGTAGTATGATAATACTTTTATCTAAAAGTGCCAGTATGTCAAGTATAAAATTATTCTTACAGTGATTATGATTGTAGCATCTTGGGCCAACTTACCCTGGGTGCCAGAGGTTCTTTCACGCTCATAAAGTCCGGTCAGGCTGTAACCACTAACCAGGCCAAAAAACCTGCCAGGCGGAAGGGGTCTGACCAGACTTTACGAGTGTGGAAGAACCTCTGGTACCCAGTGCCAACTGCAACCATGTGTTTCATTTTGTATGTTATGAAATATAACATACTTTAATAAGGCATCGGGGATGCCTTATTAAATTGGATAGTTACCAGTCCTCCAATATTAAGTAAAGTCACATATTTTAGCCATAGTGACTGAGTAGAGCATCTTGTTTATTATTTTATTTACTACAGGGGAAATCAAAAGATAAAAGACCAACGGCATACAGTACCTTAAAACTAGCCAATGTAGTCACTTTGAATCATAAAGTTGGACCATATTATATTATATTAAAAAAATAAATAAATTTTCAATAAATAAATAAATTTTGTATCTTTCAGGAAATTGCAATGATCAACCGGAGATTGATGAACCGCTATACAATGGGGCTCAAGTAACTGTTGGCCAATGTTTACTGATTTAGATGGCTTTCATCCTTGGCAATAATCTTTCTGGTGCTGCTGTTGGTAACCTTTTAAAGCTGCTAGCTATTATTTTACCAACTGATTCCCAACTTCCAAGGACAAAATATCTCTTTGATAAGTACTTTAATACTTTTAAGGAAGGAGTACAATTTAAACTTTATTGTCCCACTTGCAATGCACTGTTGGCAGGATGCGATGCCCTTAACTGTGCGATATGTGAAGCAACATATGAAAAGGAAATGTGGCTAAAAAATGGTAACTTTTTCATCTACCTCCCTCTTGAAAAGCAGATAAGAGAACTCTTTACAACATGTGGGGAAAATTTAGATCTGGCTTACCGGTTTACCAGAAAAAAAGTTTCGTCTTCTGCTATCGAAGATATTTTTGATGGGCAGTTATATAAAGCCATCGCAGGAGGTTTGCTAATGTCAGATCAAAATTATTTAAGTATTTCATTTAACTGTGACGGTGTTCCAATATTTAAATCGTCAAATTATGGAATACCCTTACAAAAATTCCACATGATTTCACATGTGGATATTCCACATGTGTTTTTGGAACGTGTGATCACATGTGAATATTCCACATGTGATCACATGTGAATATTCCACATGTGTTTTTGGAACGTGTGATCACATGTGAATATTCCACATGTGATCACATGTGAATATTCCACATGTGTTTTTGGAACGTGTGATCACATGTGAATAATCCACATGTGATCACATGTGGAATATTCACATGTGATCACACGTTCCAAAAACACATGTGGAATATCCACATGTGATCACATGTGAAGATTTCACATGTGATCACACGTTCCAAAAACAATCGTTCCAAAAACACGTTCCAAATGGAATATCCACATGTGATCACATGCGGAATGTCGACATGCATGTAGGTAGCACTCCGCATAAAAACGAAACAAACTGCATATAGTTAAATAAATTTTATTATACAAAAATTTTACAAATCAATAAAATAAAGCTGCTATAATTTTCTTTACACTAAAATCATATAACTTCTATGATCTTTTAAGCTTTGCATGATGCGAAGTAATCTATTTGAACTAATTAAAACATTTGTGGGATTCACCATGTACAGTATGTATTTTAGTTGATGTGAGCTTTTGGCCCATTTAGCTCGAGTCATATTAATTCAGTATTTCTTTTTAAAAAACTGTCCAAAGGTGGACCTGAACTAAACAATGTGAAAACCCAGAAATAATGCAAATATAGACATGGTGAATTCCAAAAAAGCTTATCTTAAGTACAAAGATTAAAATATTGTAGTCTATGTAAATAGGTGCATAAATACATGTACCTGGATTTCATTTAGAGTGTTCATTAAAAAATAAGGTACAATAATATAGTTCAAAAGATTAAAAAACCATGAACTTGCATTAACCAACCAACATTAATCTACAAGCCTTAAGTGCTTATTATAATCACACAAAAGTGTGTAGAACCCCTTGCATTTAATTCAGGCATAATAGGTAACAAAATGAAATAATTTTAGAGTATTGATCTCCTAGTGAATAAGGAAATTATACTTTCTTGCCTCCATGATGGAATTAAATGCAGAGTCATTTTTAAAACACCCGATAAAAATTGAAATGCTAGGTTGGGTCTAACCTCATAAATGTCCTATAATATCTACATCTGTTCCAATTATATTTTTCTTGCCTCCATGGCATTTCTCTCATCTTTACACTTTTGCACCATTGACACCTTGCACAAGGTTGCAGTGCCACTTGGGAACCTTTTATGGACTTCAGCTAAATAGAAAAGAGATACAAACAAATATGATATTAAAATCAACATCCTCTTGGCTTAAATACTGTACTGATATTTTAATATTGCTCAAAAAATTATATTATTATAAATTATACTGTACTTATTATTGTCAGCTCATTACTAGAGATGAGCTATTTAATCGAAAACTAATCTGCAAAGCCATATACATGTAATCAGCCAATTTGCAATAATTGGTAATCAGCTGATTATTGTATAATAATTAGTACATTAACTCTTTCACACATGGAGCTAATGTGAATCCAAAATATGCAATGAATGTGTATAGTATTCACCATGAGCCATTCTCTTTTCACTCTGCTAGCAAAAACCTTGATTTCTGTTTTATTTCAAAAATATTGATTATGAATATTTATGCTCCTTGCAATCCCATGACACATTGAAAATAACTGTGCTCTAGGGATTGGTAACCAACAACATATCAATAAGCACTACTGTATATGCCAATTAATCAGCCTATTAATCTGCTTCAGTAATCGACAATTTTTGTAATCACTCATCTCTACTCATTACTTTTATGACTGCTAGTAATAGTACAGTTACTAGAAGTTAATATTGCAAGGAATTTTACCAAAATATATAAAGAATAATATAACACAGTGACATAAAGATATGGATTCTATTTGAGTTGTGAAAAGGATAGCAAATTTATTTAGTGAAATTTGTTTTCATCACCGTGTTATTTTCTTTTTAGAATCTAGATTAAAATTATGCAAAAAGTAGTCAGCAGCAATAAGGATCTGCAGGGTCCAGTTGTACGAAGCCTGTATAGCGAATAAAATTTAAGTTCACTTGGTCAAAGCATGTATGGCACACTATACCTATCCGCCGGATAAGCTATCCAGGCTTTGTATAACCAGGCCCTGTAGGGCATCTTTTATTATTGTATTCTTGGTTTTATTTTTCAATTGCTATTTAAGGATGAAAAGGTTCTCATACATGTAGATTTTTGAACATAAATTGGAATTCATGACAGCAATACACTTTTATTAATGCCTAAACCAAAATATATTGCTCTGATAAAGTGCCCCTGCTATTTGGGGATTACTGTGAGCCCCCCTAATCAAGCTGAGCACATGGCAACATCCTGAACAATTTTAATAATTTAGTTTTACTTAATACAATAGTTTAGGCTGCCGAGAAAACTGTGTTGCTTACAGATCAAATTTATGAGTAGGATCAGGATTAACAGTATTAAACCACTCTCTGAGACATATATACATACATACATCTTACTGTATTTATAAAGCAACGCAATATGTTAAGAGCTTTCAATTTACTTTTAACTAAAAAGCAATAATAATTTGCACTATTATACACTAACAATATTCACTGTGCTTACCGTTTGCATACTTGACACGATTTAAATAAGCCTTCCATTCTTACTTTGGGTCGTTTAACTTCTGGATTTCAGAACAAAACCATACTTTCCTTAGTTCCTTGTTTGGGTAATTTATAGCGAATTGTCAGGAACAAACTCTTCTGGGCGTCAAGACGCTTGTCTGGTTTAATAGTCGCCATCCAATAAATGAGTACGTAATTCATCGTATAAAAAAGCTTGAAGCAAACCTACTTCGAATAACTTTTTAGAAAGATATAAACTCCTAGTAAACGTATAAAGCAATGAACTGAATGACACATCAGACATGAGGATAATGCCTTCGCTAAATGACGCTAATTGCTTAGACTCAAAGCTGCCGCGGACCCAGTCACGTGGGAGAAACTATTGTCATGCTTTGTAAAAAAACAACGTCAAAATTATTTTATTGGGAATGCTGCGTGGCGAAAATAAGCAAAACAAACTTAATTTTTAATCTTGAGATATTTAAAACAAGAAAATCTTGAGCACATTTGAGTAGATTAAGCAAATAATATAAATGCTTGTTCGATTACTCGTGCACAGTAATTTTATTAGAGCCATTTTGGCCCCAAAATTGGGGCCAAAATTTTGACCCTGAGATGGCCCCCGTTGAAATAGGGCTGTTTTGGCTCCCCATAAACTAGGGCCAATTTTGGCTCTTCCTAGAGGGGCTGTTTTGGCACTTTAAAGGGCTGTTCTTGCCCTTGAAATGGCCCCCTTTGAAATAGGGCTTTTTTGGCCCCTGGCCAATTTTAGCTCTTCTAAGAGGGGTTGTTTTGGTACTTTTTGAGGGGCTGGTTTTTATCCTGAAACGGATCTTTTTAATAGGGTTAACTGAGGCACCTATAAAATAGTGCCATTTTGAAAATAGGTATTTTTAGTCTGTTCTTGTGTCTAACTGATAAAAATGTCTACTGCATGCTCTATGACTGATCCTCCGATAATTGTCCATATATATATAACTCAACAGACTATTATGCATAAGTTGTAAAAAATTGTATTTCAAAGTATAAAACATAAAATATACATATATATGCTTATTTCATAATTGAGTCGGTTTTCTTTGATGCACTGCGGGATGTATATAGCATACAGCCCTATGAATACTAATTACATAAGAAATGAAGAAAAAACTAGGAAAATCTTTGTCCAAGGTGGAAAAAATAGACAAAACCTGGTTGGAAAACCACCTCAATCATGAAATATAGCATACATCCCTCGTTCTCGGTATTTATCCTATACTTATATACCGGTACTACATTTATATACATAAAATATAGATATATAATACTAGATTACATACAAAAAGACTATTGCTACATTGGAAAGTATATTAAGCAATGCAACACTCTAAAAAAAGATGTGTTAAATTAACACACCTTTTTTGTCCAAATTTTAATACACCTTAAGTTAGGTTTTCTAACACACCTTAAGGTGTTTTTAACATGCCTTAACATGTGTTGAAAGACACACCTTAAGGTGTGTTTTTGGCTTGTCCAAATTTGGACACACCATAGTGTGTGTTTTGTGAAAAGGTGTGTTATTTCTTCACACACCTATGAAAACACACCAAAGTGTTATTTAACACACCTTGGTATGTTATATAACACATGTTAAGATGTGTTATTGTATATAGGTGTGTTAATAAAAAGGTGTGTTATGCAACATGGCATGCCCTGATGTGTGTTATCTTACACATGTAGGTGTGCATAATAACACACCCTTAAACATGTCATTCAACATATCAATGACTGAGAGAAAATAAACATTTTTAAAAGCATTTAACATTGTCAACATACAGTATTCAATATATTTTAACACACATTAACAAACTGTGAGCGTTTACATCAGGATGACATTAAAGTATACACTTGCTATAATAAATACTAGTTATATACATGGTATACAGGGAGATGGTCATAAGCAAACTATTTTTGGCAGTTCAAATTCCCAAATATTAACTAAGCTAAAAATCCTAGACTAACCACTTAACAATGTTACATGTATGTGGTTCTGCATCTATATCCAAAATACATCATTCAGCATTTAGGATACGGTACTACATGACATATTTAGAATGTTGGTATTTTCAAAGTGTACTTAACAATCCAATCAGCAATGACACAAGGGAACATCAGTGGAATCATCTTGGAGATCAACAATCCTTTTCTTTCATTGAGAAGTTGGCTTTCACATCATCGCTCAATGTGTACTGGTCCAGTGCTGTAAAATGAGAAAATTAGTTTGAACAACAATTTGTTAACCAATTAAATCAAATATTTAAAGGTATACGTTAACCACTCTGCAACAAATCTCAACTTCAATTTATAAGCTAAAATTTTGATTTTGTTGTGATTTTTCTTTGTTTAAATTGTCATTCCATTTAACCCATTGATGCCAACAATAGGGTGTCTGAGGAATCATCTGCTGATAAACATTAGTAAAATAATAAAGGGGACATTTTTGGCTGGCTCAGGCAGGAATGGGTAATAATCATTTGACTCAATACCATTGCTACCACCCCTTAGAGAGTAAAATCATCTGGAGTGTAAATTAATGTCAATATTAAACTTTATATACAAAGTATATTTAGGACTTAATCTTCCATCATATACTGTATCACAGATGGGCTCTCAGTAATGACCTACTAGCTGACTAGCTTCCCAGGGTCAAGAGTAAGATTCCCTTCAAAGGTCACATACTTACACATTCCTCCTAACTACAAGATTGCAGTTACCGAACAAACAATTTGGACAGAAAATTCTACTTTCCTAGCAGAATTCTTGTAATTTTGAAGACAATTAGAATATAGGGATGTTCAGTAATGTATAAGGAATATGCAGTATCTGTATATCACTAAAATTATACTAAATGAATATTATTAGTATAATAATTATAAGACGTACAGTTAGACCAATATATGACCTGCAATTAGTATTTTGAGATATCAACATGCCTATTGGAATATATCATTGTCATTTATAGTCAATAAATAAACTACTGGTATATGAATTAAGCTTATTTAAGGATTTTACTTACCAATAACAGCAAGTTGAATGGTGGAACACAACTGAACAAGGTAACTCTACCCTATGCATGCACTAGAAAACAAGAGAAAATAATATATGAATGAATTACCAACAATTTAATATTTCATGATGTTGACGAATTCTGCCAGTGATTCAATGAAAATACATTAATCACAAATAACTTTTACCTCAAAATCTGAATGCTTTAGTTTTACATAAGATAATCCTTACCATGAAAGCAACGGTGGCTAAAGAATGGCAAAAACAGATAGAATGATTTGAGAGTTTGTTAATAGGAACCACAATTGACTAAATTAAGAAGAGATTCCAGCCGCCATGTTGACGAGTGAAGAGATGATGACTTTATACCAAACATTGACTTCAACTACACTAACTTCAGTATAAAATGGTTTGTATTGGACAATCAACAGGAAATTTGACAACGAAATTTGAAATTTCACATTACAATAAGTAGGACAATAGAAAACAAACGATAAATACTCAATCTCTTACCTTGCTCGTAGCCTCGTGTGCGAGAGAAGCTTCTAGGACTTTCTTGGTTCAACTGGATTTTCATGGCTTTTAGTTAAATCTTTCCGTAAGGAAAGAACATGTCACTTCGGTGAAGACTGTCTGCCTGATCTCTTCGCAAACAAAAAGTCTTTAATTACCAAAAGTTGAGTTTCTACAGCTTGAACCTCAAAAGTCGAAACACCATCGCTGAGATGAGAATATTTCGAGAATGAGATGACGCTATCCCAAGTATCAATGCGCGCTCGCTAGCTGCGCGGTTTCGTGGCTGCATCCGCCTGGGTACGACACTGGCTGGCCTCTTTATTACCTGAACCCTTTCTTTCTGAATTCTGATATGCTTTTCTGTTTTAAAATTACACACATATTGATTCGGAATTACTTCATGCACATTTAGGTATAGATATAAAGTTTTAAACGTACTAAGGGATATTTAAGCTAAAGAAATGTTGTATTATATTTAAAAGATGTGTTATTCCAATGCGTTTGTTGTTATTACCGAAAGTATTCTATTTGGAGAGTGAATTATTTCAAAAGATGTGCTATTTTAAAAAGCGTGTTTTTGGAAAGGTGTATTCCTCATAAAGATGTGTCACTCAAAAGGTGTGTTATTCTTGAGAAGGTGTGTTATTCTTAAGAAGGTGTGTTAGTGTAAAAGGTGTGTTTTTCGCCAAGGTGTGTTTTCGACCCAAGGTGTGTTAGAAATAACACACCTTAGTTTTGAAAAGGTGTGTTAGTCAAAAGTGTTATTAGAAGGTGTGTTGAAAAACACACCCAGGTGTGTAAATCAGCACAACAAGGTGTGTAAATTAACACACTTGCTTGGGCCAAAACTTCACCTATCGTAAAATGATATAACAATTGTATTGGATGGATTTAGAATTATATCTCAATTTGGCCTTGCACTTCGCCAAAACAGCACTAACAAGGGGTCCAAAATAGCCCCCTGAGGTAACAAAACAGCCCTGATGGTTCGGTTTTGGCCCATGTTTCGCCAAAACGTCACCTAGCGTAAAAATCCATAACAGTTGTTATTAAAAAGAATTTGGAATTATATTTCAATTTGGCCTTCCAGTTGACCAAAACAGCACTAAAATGGAGGGCTGTAATAGCCCTTGTGGTAATAAAACAGCCCCCGTGTTCTATTTTGGCCCTTCTTGAGACCGAAACAGCCCATGTTTTTAAAAGCCAAAACAGCCTATTGGGGCCAAAATGGCTCTATTAAAATTACTGTGTGTATTCTCACTACCCGGGGTCGTGCAAAACGGAAGTTATGCTCATGTTATGAACCGCGGGCTCACAAATAAACCATCAACATTCCATCAAGCGATTGATCAGACGAGCTGGAAACAAACACATGAAATCCCTAGCCTTTTTCAAAGATCTTGTCCAGGAGGACAGATGTTTGACTGCTCTGAAAGTATGGATCCTATACAAGACAAACGTAACCTTTGTTGGTACATCATATTAAATTGAATGTTGGTGCAACATAATTAAAGAGAAGTGAAAATAAAGATAAAATATTCAACAAAAATATTTCAATGACTTTGATATTTCATATCAAGATCTTTCTATCAAGGTAATGCAGTCATTTTATTGATTTCTATTTTTGGTGTTGTAAATGGAGCCTGTATTGCAATAGATTGTGTTTAGACCTTGGATGGCTTGGAATCAAAATTGTTTTAAATCCATGAGCTTTAATTGGAACAGTATTATGGTAGATTGTGGTAGTACAACCAGCTTTATTCAGAAAATGCAATTATTTGATGTTTAGTTAACCGGTTTCTTTAATCTGCTGAAAAAATATTGTTCATAGTTGTTTAGATTCTGTACTGGTGATATACAATATTGATCAGTATTGAAATTCCTGTACAACCCAGCTTTATTCAGGCAATGCAATTATTTGATATTTTATTTTAGCTAGTTATGTTACCCATTCCTGCAGAGGCTGGCCTTAACCGGTCCTTTGCTGAAAAAATATGGTTGGTACTGGTGCTGTACTGGTATACGATATTGTTGGTGTACTGAATATCAGTATTGAAATATCAGTATTGAAATTCCTGTACGACCCAGCTTCATTTAGACAATGCATTTATTTGATGTTTAGTTAACCGGTTTCTTTAATCTGCTGAAAAAATATTGTTCGTAGTTGTTTAGATGCTGTACTGGTGATATACAATATTGATCAGTATTGAAATTCCTGTACAACCAAGCTTTATTCAGGCAATGCAATTATTTGATATTTTAATTTAGTTAGTTATGTTACCCATTCCTGCAGAGGTTGGCCTTAACCGGTCCTTTGCTGAAAAAATATGGTTGGTACTGGTGCTGTACTGGTATACGATATTGTTGGTGTACTGGATATCAGTATTGAAATATCAGTATTGAAATTCCTGTACAACCCAGCTTCATTTAGACCATGCAATTATTTGATGTTTAGTTAACCGGTTTCTTTAATCTGCTGAAAAAATATTGTTCGTAGTTGTTTAGATGCTGTACTGGTGATATACAATATTGATCAGTATTGAAATTCCTGTACAACCAAGCTTTATTCAGGCAATGCAATTATTTGATATTTTAATTTAGTTAGTTATGTTACCCATTCCTGCAGAGGTTGGCCTTAACCGGTCCTTTGCTGAAAAAATATGGTTGGTACTGGTGCTGTACTGGTATACGATATTGTTGGTGTACTGGATATCAGTATTGAAATTCTTGTACGACCCTGCTTCATTTAGACAATGCAATTATTTGATGTTTAGTTAGTTAAGTATACCCATTCCTGCAGGGACTCCTTAAACGGTCTCTTTAATCTGCTGGGAAAATGTGATTGGTAGTGGTTTATACTGTATGCTGTACTGGTATACGATATTGTTGGTGTACTGGATATCAGTATTGAAATTCTTGTACGACTCAGCTTCATTCAGACAATACAATTATTTGATGTTTAGTTACTGTACTTATGTCACCCATTCTTGCAATTTTGTCCCTTTTTTCTGCTGAAAAAAATTGTCTGACCGTTAGCCAGAATAAAATTATGTTATGGCTGTTAGAGGAAATAACTATCATGTGAGATCTTCCTTACCACGCTTGAGCATAGGGAGGAAAACCAGATAACTGAACAAATATGTGATGTGTCCAGTGTATAATTCCATGTAATTTCATCATTTTAGCTATTTTTTTGTGTTTAAAGATAAATTTCACATGTGATCACATGTGAATCTATTTCACATGTTAAACTTCCACATGTGATCACATGTGATCACATGTGAATCTATTTCACATGTGAAACTTCCACATGTGATCACATGTGAATCTATTTCACATGTTAAACTTCCACATGTGATCACATGTGATCACATGTGATCACATGTGAATCTATTTCTCATGTTAAAATTCCACATGTGATGACACGTGTGAAAGCATGTGGAATTTTTGTAAGGGTATGGCCACTGCAGGGTATTGTAAACGAACTACCGCCGAAGCAGAGGAAGGAGAACATTTTTTTGTTAGTGTTATGGTTTGGAGCTGGCAAACCTACAATGACATCTTTTCTCAAACCATTCGCGGACGAGTTAAGAAAGCTAAGTAGTCTTGGTATGAAGTGGCTTCGTGGAGGCGTTACTGTCTGCTCTCGAGTGTTTGCTTGTATATGCTCGTGTGACAGTGTGGCAAGGTCTGTCCTGCAAAATATCCATCAGTTCAATGGCCTACATGGTTGTAGTTGGTGTAAACATCCTGGGGAGTCTGTTGAAAAAGGAAGAGGCCATTGCAGAGTGTACCCAGACGGCGAGCATAACACAAGAACACACGAGCAAACTGAGAGATGTGATCGACAAGCTTACCAGAAGCAAAAGGCAGTGGATGGTGTCAAAGGACCAACAATATTGTCAGACTTGCCCTACTTTGATATTGTCAGTGGGTTTGTGGTGGATAATCTGCACTGTGTTGACCTTGGATTCACCCGACAACTTGGACATTTGTGGTTCGATTCCAACAACCATAACCAACCTTGGTATCTTGGAAGACAAACCGAAGTGATTGATTCCTGATTGCGCGGAGTAATGCCACCACAAGAAGTAACAAGGGTTCCTCGGTCAGTTTCACAGAGAGCCTTCTGGAAGGGTTCTGAATGGCACTGGTGGTTGCTTTTATACTCACCAGTTGTTCTGCGCGGGCTGCTGCCAAGCCAGTATTTTAGACATCTTCTCCTTTTGGTTGAAGGTGTCTATTTGCTGAAAAAATCAAGTATCAGTCGGTCAGATATAAACAAGGCTGACCTGTGCTTGTCTCAGTTCACAAAGAAATTTCAAGCACTATATGGCAATTGACCCACATGAGATACAATGTTCACCAACTCACCCATTTGCCACAAACAGTTATTGACTGGGGTCCATTGCCATATTATTCTTCATATATTTTTGAAGGATTTAATATGGTACTTCTAAGATTGTTTCATGGCACACAGGCAGTTCCTCATCAAATTGCTAATTCCTTCCTCCTGTACAAGGCTATATCATCAATTTGCAGCAGTCAAACAGACGACCCTGCCATCAATTCCATCAATTTGTTTATGAATGAGCAAATAAAAGGCCATGCACCACTTCGAAAGGCAAAGAAGATGAATAAGAATATAACATTTTTAGGTGCTTCATATTCAAGACCGCTAACCATTGAAGAGAGGTATGTTATTGATCAGTGTTATGAGGGGCATGATATTTCAAGTAATGCAGAGTTTTTTACCAAAGCTGTGGTAAATGGGAATGTATTTCACTGTGCCAATTACAGAAGACGTTCACGAAGAAAAAATTACATTATTGGGACAAACACAAATTTAACATTCAAACTTGTTGTGTTTGCTATAATTCACTTCCTACAAACTGATGATGTTTGTAGCATTGCCTTTGGACGGCAAGTTAAACTTGCAAACGCACTGGTACATTCAGAACCTGGGTGTGGCATTTTGTGCACACATATTAGAAAGATTGTGGAAACTTGCCCTGTTTTGGAAATCGTGGAGTTGGAGAATATTCAAGACAAGTTTGCAGTCATTGAAACTGACAACCAGCAGGATCAGTTTTACTGTAAGTTGCCCAACATTATTGACAGAGACTGAATGATTTAGATAGGACATTATTAAAGTACATGTACTATATAAATAATATAATATATAAATAATATAATATAAACATATTAACAGAAGAGCATGGTTACATCTGACACTCTACAAACTGAACTACAGGTCACCATATTGTGTACCTTATGATACTTTTAAAAAATATTCATCATTATTATGTACTAATTAGTAGTTTGCTTTCTTAGAAATGAGTATTTACTGTACTATGCACCATTGTGATATTAGTGCTGTATTGTGCATGTATATTATATTATATTATATTATATTATAAGGTTGGGTGTGCAGTAATATACATGTATGTAGTAGTATTTTTTAGAATTATAGTTCTTAACATTTGAGACAATTAAATGTATCTATTTTTCATATTGAAAAATATGAAAAATGATGGCTGTTGTATTTGTATTTATTCATGTTGTATGCATTTGTTATATATAATTATAATTAGCTAAATTGCCCCTTTCAATTACCTTAAAATCCACCTAATAATCTGTTTACAGCTTTACAAAGTTGCATATTATACGTGAATCATGGAAATTCTATCCAAGAGACAATCACTTATGTAAAACTTCTACTCATAGTAAATTTCACATGACACCACATGCTTTCACATAAATTACATATGTGAAATCATGTGAAATTCTATCACATGGTAAATTTCACATGATACCACCACATGCTTTCACATAAATCACATACATGAAATCATGTGAAATTCTATCACATGGTAAATTTCACATGATACCACATGCTTTCACATAAATCACATATATGAACTTATGTGAAATTCTATCACATGGTAAATTTCACATGATACCACATGCTTTCACATAAATCACATAAGTGAAATTCTATCACATGATAAATTTCACATGATTCCACATGCTTTCACATAAATCACATATGTGAAATTCTATCACATGAGTTCACATAAATTCACACGAAATCACATGAAATCACACGTGTGAAATCATGTGGAATTTTCGTAAGGGATAATCACTAAAAATTACAGTGTATTGCGGTCACTGGTAGCACTCTACTAGTTGGATACGCCCAGGACAAAAAATGGCTACCAAAAGACCCCTTCAAATCCGCATAATTAAATATGGTGTATGATATATCAATTGGCAAGTTTAGTAGCAGGTGGATTATTAAATGCGGTTGCCTTTGCTGGAGGAGGGTTTCTGTTTAGTAAATTGAACCATAGCGGTTACGAAAAAGAGATGAAACGGCATAATGTAGCCGTTGAACAGTTCGCAGAAGCGAAGGATTCTTGGTACCAAAAGGAGGTCGCTAAAAAGGATCGTATACAGCAGCTTAGGCAACAACTGAATGATGCAAACGCTGATGTCAATCAAACGAACAAAGCTTTGGATGAATTGAGGTAGATCCAACGGATAGAGTAATAGCGGTAAAACTTTTACACATGAGCCACAGCTTAATGACTACTATATAGTCCGTCACCAGAAATGAAAAAGTACCAGTACATCGTAATTGGAGCTGTTGGTTTGGGTACAGGATATGTAATCCGCAGATTGGTGTAGTGCGTTAAGTACTTAAAAGATAAAAATATATAGTATATATAAATGAGCAGTTTAGTTAAGTTCAAGTTTGGCGATAACAAGATATCTGTTATTAAAGATGGTGAGAATATTTGGTCTCGTGGAGGGTCGGTCGCTAAATGCTTAGGATATGTTAACACGAGGAAGGCGATTATTGACCATATTGATGACGATTATAAGGTGATATTAAGTGAGATTAAAGGGGTATCGAATCGTGACACCCTTGCTAACAGCCAACCAAATAGTAGTAGCAAGCTCAAGGTAGCAAAGAATTTTCAAAAGTGTGTGTTTGGGAAAGTGCTCCCTAGTATCAGAAAAACAGGTTGTTACAATATGAGGAAGCAATTAGTCGGTAACCAGATGGTGCTCCTTAATGAAACCGATCTGCATTATAAGGTTGTTGATTATATAAACCGTTTTCATAAGCAAGCAATAATAGTCCCAGGACTTGGCGAAATGCAGGACACTAAATGGAAACGGTCAGATGCATATAAAAAAGGTTATCAAGGTGGACAGCCTGATTTAACCATTATAAATCCAAACAAAGAATTCAATGGTTTTTGCATCGAGCTAATTAAATCAGCAAACGGAAAGGGCGTTTTGTCTGATAATCAATCTTAGTTTATTCCTGCATAAATTAAGTTTGATGTGCCGCGGTTAATAAATAGGTTATTGACCTTGCATATTAAATGACCTACTATATCGCTTTAAAACTACATCTAGAATACGATTTTTCTGTTAAATAACAACAAATAACGTCTGTGTCATGAATAAACTAAGTCGGTTAGTGACCTTAACCTCGGTCACTATGCTGGTTATTACCCTCGGGCCTGCGGCCCTCGGGGTTAATAACCAACGTAGTGCCCTCGGTTTCGGTCACTAACCTATACTAAGTACTTATACATGCTAAAAAATATTTGCTATAAAACGCTTGTATCAGACGATTACGACACCATCAGCATATATGCTAACTGTTAGGGTTAAATGCAGCCGACGCATCAAAAAGTTCAAATCAGGTAAGACACTCGCTGCCCACATGAAATGGATCCACCGCGTTAAACACATATAAAAATATTTAACTCTAGTTATATATAAATGGAGCTCACAGACGAAAAAATATTTGATATCCATATGCGTTATTCCCTAGACGAATCCTTTGACATATTGAGCGACGGTTGCATTGAACCAGAGCGAGTTGAAAAGGCTATAAACTTGCCGTTTTGCAGTAAGTGTGGGGGCGATATGATACTAGAGATTGGATACTTTGTTTGCAGGGATTGCGGACTATGCACCCAATATACGATGGTTCCCGAACGAGATCCCGATGCATGGATGAAAAAGAAGAGTCAGCATAGCTATAGACGTTGGATGGCCAAGTTGCTCTTTGACAAAGGATACGTCCATAGAAACTATAGAAGTAGGGTCGTATATGAGTTCCTAAAAATAGTGAATATACTCCGAAGCGTCTGTAAATTACATAATATCAGTTGCTACGACTTTTACGTTATCCGTCTGGCATCAAGACTTAGGATACCGCTGCTTAAACAACCAAAGACTTGCTGGGCAGGAGGAAGCAGTTTGAAGACAGACTGTATGTTACAGTATACTGTTCACTAAAATGGGATTGTGATCATCTGTCTGGTACCGATAAAATGTACCAATGATGGCTAAAGCGTAATGAATAATAATTTTACAACAATTATTATGGCCCTTATCTATTTCTAAAAATATGTAGGAGCATTAATTTAAAGCACTATCATGTCTTTAACCATAAATAGGCTTAAGGCGGTCTCACATTGGATCACTACCGTCAAGAGAGAGAGAGAGAGGGCGGGGGGGGGGGGGGGGTGTAGGCAGGGTAATTACCCCAGGGCCCGGGCCCAGAAGGTGCCCGCTAAAAATTCAGTCTATGAAGATATATCATATATCATAGATTATAATAATTATCAAAAACTTACCGCTGGGTTCCAGTAAAACCTTGGTAAAAATATCGGAGGGGACCCGCACGCAAATTATGACCCTGGGCCCGTTCTGGCTCTCGACGGCGGCCCTGCGTTGGATACAGTACATGAGTAGAAATGCGAGTTCAAATCTGGAGACCAGTATAAAAAATCAATCTGAGCAGCCAGGGAAAAAACCCGCGTATAGCGGAGACAAAAATATTGTCTATAGTAAGTATATGAAAAGTGATCGCAACGATTTAGTCCATAAATTATTGTCAGGTCTATCCGACAGCGAGTTACGGCAATTAGTTAAGCTACGTGAAGATATGAAAAGGCAGGCCGGGCCAATGCCTTCATTACGTGCAACCAAACGCTTTGAGAAGGTGTTTGGCGACATTAATAAAGACAATGCTATGTTGAGCAAACAGATTAATGAAACAGAATCTAAGTACAATATAATTATCTGAAAAATGAAAGTGCCACAGTTGAAAGCAGCGCTACGTGTTAAGCCAACTCTACTTAGCCACGTTCCGAGAGGCTTTATAAAGTCATATCAGTTTAGTATTGCTGACAAAAAGAGCATAATAATCCAAACCAACCTTAGTCCCAAACCTATCTCACAAACTTTAGAGAAAGAGCTTGTATCTATGAAGGAACTCAAATTCTCTGAGTCTTTCAAAATAACATTCGAAAAGCAGCTTAATAAAAGAGAGAGACAACTTATAAAACCGCTTATTTTAACAGTAAAACTAAGACCGTGGTAAACGGATCAGATATTTAGGACAGTATAACGCAGACAGGAAATGAAACACTACAAAGTGTTGGTCAAGGGATCTCAGTAGGAAGTGGCTGGGTCATTGACGAAATTAATGAGCAATATGTGAATATATCTGTTTACAAACCATTAAAAGGGTCATCGTATACCCCATTGCCTGCAGAACTAAGCAACCCGCGAAAAGGCCTGATCAGCATCAAGAACAAAGACGATGAGTGCTTCAGATGGTGTCATATTACTGATATTAGGCATATGAACCCTAAGGACATACATTCCGAGCGTATAAGTAAAGGCGATAAAGCCTACATCAGTAAGCTAGAAGACTCCGGCGTAGAATTTCCTGTCAGCCAAAAGAGATACCACAAGCTAGAGAAACAGAACTCTATCAGTATTAACGTATTCGGTTATGAAGACAAGCAACCGTTTCCAGTTTATATCTCAAAAGAAAGCAACAAGACTGTCATAAACCTTCTACTGCATGATAACAGAGGGTGAAAAGCAGCACTACGTTCTCATAACTGACTTCGGCCGTTTTATGTACAGTCAGTCCAAACACAAGGACAAAAAGCATTTCTATATGAGATGCTTACAACGCTTCAGTTCTTAGAAAGCCGATGAAAAGGACTGTAGGAACGCTAAGAGGTGTCACATATGTGAGCGCAAATATGTGAAGGGAGATATCGTGGTGAGAGATCATTGCCATATCACAGGCATTTACAGAGGATCAGCTCATCAGACGTGTAACAGATCATTTAGACTAACAGATAAAATACCAGTGATTTTCCATAATCTGCGTGGTTATGATAGCCACTTAATAATGCAGGAGATTGGCAAATTCAAGATGGACATAAACGCCATTCCAAACAACATGGAAAAATACATGGCATTCATGTTGGGCAAGCACCTTATTTTCCTAGACAGCTTCCAATTCATGTCACAAAGCCTGGATAAACTAATGAGCAACCTACCTGAAGACGCTTTCAAATGCACTAGCCAAGAATTCCAAGGTGAGGAGCTAAAACTGATGAAACAAAAAGGAGTATATCCGTATGACTATATGGATAACTTCAACAGATTTGACTAAACACAGCTACCACTGAAAGATGAGTTCTACAGCATACTCAACGATGAGCACATTTCTGATAGCGCTTATAAGCACGCAAAAAAGCTCTGGAGGAAATTCAAACTGAGGAAAATGGGCAGGTATCATGACCTGTCCCTTACAAAAATTCCACATGATTTCACATGTGGATATTCCACATGTGTTTTTGGAATATCCACATGTGGAATATTCACATGTGATCACACCGTCCCAAAACACATGTGGAATATCCACATGTGATCACATGTGAAGATTTCACATGTGATCACACGTTCCAAAAACAATCGTTCCAAAAACACGTTCCAAATAGAATATCCACATGTGATCACATGCGGAATGTTGACATGCATCATGCATGTAGGTAGCACTCCGCATAAAAATGAAATAAACTGCATATAGTTAAATAAATTTTATTATACAAAAATTTTACAAATCAATAAAATAAAGCTGCTATAATTTTCTTTTCACTAAAATCATATAACTTCTATGATCTTCTAAGCTTTGCATGATGCGAAGTAATCTATTTGAACTAATTAAAACATTTGTGGGATTCACCATGTACAGTATGTATTTTAGTTGATCTGAACTTTTGGCCCATTTAGCTCGAGTCATATTAATTCAGCATTTCTTTTTAAAAAATTGTCCAAAGGTGGACCTGAACTAAACAGTGTGAAAACCCAGAAATAATGCAAATATAGACATGATGAATTCCAAAAAAGCTTATCTTAAGTACAAAGATTAAAATATTGTAGTCTATATAAATAGGTCCACAAATACATGTACCTGGATTTCATTTAGAGTGTTTATTAAAAAATAAGGTACAATATAGTTCAAAAGATTAAAAAACCATGAACTTGCATTAACCAACCAACATTAATCTACAAGCCTTAAGTGCTTATTATAATCACACAAAAGTGTGTAGAACCCCTTGCATTTAATTCAGGCATAATAGGTAACAAAATGAAATAGAGTATTGATTTCCTAGTGAATAAGGAAATTATATTTTCTTGCCTCCATGATGGAATTAAATGCAGAGTCATTTTTAAAACAACCCATAAAAATTGAAAAGCTAGGTTGGGTCTAACCTCATAAATGTCCTATAATATCTACATCTGTTCCAATTATATTTTTCTTGCCTCCATGGCATTTCTCTCATCTTTACACTTTTGCACCATTGACACTTTGAACAAGGTTGCAGTGGCACTTGGGAACCTTTTATGGACTTCAGCTAAATAGAAAAGAGATACAAACAAATATAACATCAAAATCAACATCCTCTTGGCTTAAATACTGTACGTACTGATATTTTAATATTGCTCAAAAAATTATATTATTATAAATTATACTGTACTTATTATTGTCAGCTCATTACTAGAGATGAGCTATTTAATCGAAAACTAATCTGCAAAGCCATATACATGTAATCAGCCAATTTGCAATAATTGGTAATCAGCTGATTATTGTATAATAATTAGTACATTAACTCTTTCACACATGGAGCTAATGTGAATCCAAAATATGCAATGAATGTGTATAGTATTCACCATGAGCCATTCTCTTTTCACTCTGCTAGCAAAAACCTTGATTTCTGTTTTATTTCAAAAATATTGTATGCTCCTTGCAATCCCATGACACGTTGAAAATAACTGTGCACTAGGGATTGGTAACCAACAACATATCAATAAGCACTACTGTATATGCCAATTAATCGGCCTATTAATCTGCTTCAGTAATCGACAATTTTTGTAATCACTCATCTCTACTCATTACTTTTATGACTGCTAGTAATAGTACACTACTAGAAGTTAATATTGCAAGGCCTTTTACCAAAATATATAAAGAATAATATAACACAGTGACATAAAGATATGGATTCTATTTGAGTTGTGAAAAGGATAGCAATTTATTTAGTGAAATTTGTTTTCATCACCGTGTCATTTTGTTTTTAGAATCTAGATTAAAATTATGCAAAAAGTAGTCAGCAGCAATAAGGATCTGCAGGGTCCAGTTGTACGAAGCCTGTATAGCGAATAAAATTTAAGTTCACTTGTTCAAAGCATGTATGGCACACTATACCTATCCGCCGGATAAGCTATCCAGGCTTTGTATAAACAGGCCCTGTAGGGCAACTTTTATTATTGTATTCTTGGTTTTATTTTTCAATTGCTAATTAATGGTGAAAAGGTTCTCGTACATGTAGATTTTTTAACATAAATTGGAATTCATGACAGCAATACACTTTTATTAATGCCTAAACCAAAATATATTGCTCTGATAAAGTGCCCCTGCTATTTCGGGATTACTGTGAGCCCCCCTAATCAAGCTGAGCACATGGCGACATCCTGAACAATTTTAATAATTTAGTTTTACTTAATACAATAGTTTAGGCTGCCTAGAAAACTGTGTTGCTTACAGATCAAATTTATGAGTAGGATCAGGATTAACAGTATTAAACCACTCTCTGAGACATATATACATACATACATCTTACTGTATTTATAAAACAACGCAATATGTTAAGAGCTGTCAATTTACTTTTAACTAAAAAACAATAATAATTTGCACTATTATACACTAACAATATTCACTGTGCTTACCGTTGGCATACTTGACACGATTTAAATAAGCCTTCCATTCTTACTTTGGGTCGTTTAACTTCTGGATTTCAGAACAAAACCATACTTTCCTTAGTTCCTTGTTTGGGTCATTGATAGCGAATTGTCAGGAACAAACTCCTCTGGGCGTCAAGACGCTTGTCTGGTTTAATAGTCGCCATCCAATAAACGAGTACGTACTTCATCGTATAAAAAAGCTTGAAGCAAACCTACTTCGAATAACTTTTTAGAAAGATATAAACTCCTAGTAAACGTATAAAGCAATGAACTGAATGACACATCAGACATGAGGATAATGCCTTCGCTAAATGACACTAATTGCTTAGATTCAAAGCTGCCGCGGACCCAGTCACGTGGGAGAAACTATTGTCATGCTTTGTAAAAAAACAACGTCAAAATTATTTTATTGGGAATGCTGCGTGGCGAAAATAAGCAAAACAAACTTAATTTTTAATCTTGAGATATTTAAAACAAGAAAATCTTGAGTACATTTCAGTAGATTAAGCAAATAATATAAATGCTTGTTCGATTACTCGTGAATTCTCACTATCCGGGGTCGTGCAAAACGGAAGTTATGCTCATGTTTATGAACCGCGGGCTCACAAATAAACCATCAACATTCCATCAAACGATTGATCAGACGAGCTTGAAACAAACACATGAAATCCCTAGCCTTTTTCAAAGATCTTGTCCAGGAGGACAGATGTTTGACTGCTCTGAAAGAATGGATCCTATACAAGACAAACGTTACCTTTGTTGGTACATCATATTAAATTGAATGTTGGTGCAACATAATTAAAGAGAAGTGAAAATAAAGATAAAATATTCAACAAAAATATTTCAATGACTTTGATATTTCAAATCAAGATCTTTCTATCAAGGTAATGCAGTCATTTTATTGATTTCTATTTTTGGTGTTTTAAATGGAGCCTGTTTTGCAATAGATTGTGTTTAGACCTTGGATGGCTTGGAATCAAAATTGTTTTAAATCCATGAGCTTTAATTGGCACAGTATTATGGTAGATTGTGGTAGTACAACCAGCTTTATTCAGAAAATGCAATTATTTGATGTTTAGTTAACCGGTTTCTTTAATCTTCTAAAAAAATATTGTTCGTAGTTGTTTAGATGCTGTACTGGTGATATACGATATGGATCAGTATTGAAATTCCTGTACAACCCAGCTTTATTCAGGCAATGCAATTATTTGATATTTTAATTTAGCTAGTTATGTTACCCATTCCTGCAGAGGCTGGCCTTAACCGGTCCTTTGCTGAAAAAATATGGTTGGTGCTGTACTGGTATACGATATTGTTGGTGTACTGAAGATCAGTATTGAAATTCTTGTACGACCCAGCTTCATTTAGACAACGCAATTATTTGATGTTTATTTAGTTAAGTTACCCATTCCTGCAGGGACTGTCCTTAAACGGTCTCTTTAAGCTGCTGGAAAAATATGATTGGTAGTGGTTTATATGCTGTACTATACAATATTGTTGGTTTACTGAATATCGATCAGTATTGAAATTTCTGTACAACCCAGCTTTATTCAGGCAATGCAATTATTTGATATTTTAATTTAGTTAGTTATGTTACCCATTCCTGCAGAGGTTGGCCTTAACCGGTCCTTTGCTGAAAAAATATGGTTGGTACTGGTGCTGTACTGGTATACGATATTGTTGGTGTACTGGATATCAGTATTGAAATTCTTGTACGACCCAGCTTCATTTAGACAATGCAATTATTTGATGTTTAGTTAGTTAAGTATACCCATTCCTGCAGGGACTCCTTAAACGGTCTCTTTAATCTGCTGGAAAAATATGATTGGTAGTGGTTTATACTGTATGCTGTACTGGTATACAATATTGTTGGTTTACTGAATATCAGTATTGAAATTGCTGTACAACCAAGCTTTATTCAGACAATGCAATTATTTGATGTTTAGTTACTTATGTCACCCATTCTTGCAATTTTGTCCCTTTTTTTCTGCTGAAAAAAATTGTCTGACCGTTAGCCAGAATAAAATTATGTTATGGCTGTTAGAGGAAATAACTATCATGTGAGATCTTCCTTACCGCGCTTGAGCATAGGGAGGAAAACCAGATAACTGAACAAATACTTATATGTGATGTGTCCATTGTATAATTCCATGTAATTTCATCATTTTAGCTATTTTTTTGTGTTTATGGCAGATAAATTTCACATGTCATCACATGTGAATCTATTTCACATGTTAAACTTCCACATGTGATCACATGTGATCACATGTGAATCTATTTCACATGTTAAACTTCCACATGTGATCACATGTGATCACATGTGAATCTATTTCACATGTGAAACATGTGAAACTTCCACATGTGATCACATGTGATCACATGTGAATCTATTTCACATGTTAAACTTCCACATGTGATCACATGTGATCACATGTGAATCTATTTCACATGTTAAAATTCCACATGTGATCACATGTGATCGCACGTGTGAAAGCATGTGGAATTTTTGTAAGGGGTATCTCAAATCTGATGTCTCACTGCTAGCTGAGGTGTTTGAAAATTTCAGAAGCACCTGTCTGAAGTGCTACGAATTGAATCCATGTCATTATTTTACTAGCCCTGGGTTATCGTGGGATTCCATGCTTAAAATTACTAACATCAAGTTAGAATTAATGACAGACATTGATACGTTCCAATTTATCGAGAAAGGCGTGCGTAGCGGAGTCTCATATATTGCTCACAGATACGCAAAAGCAAACAACAAATATATGCAAATTTACAATAGCAAGGAACCATGAAAGTACATCATGTATCTATAGATGCTAACAACTTGTACGGATGGGCGATGTCACAGAAGTTACCAACTTGTGGCTTCAGATGGTTAACGGATCAATTGTTTAGACCTAGCAAAGTATAACGATGACAGCGACAAGGGATTGATGCTTGAAGTTGATCTTGAATGCCCGAAAGAGTTGCATGACCTGCTTAACGAATACCCGCTGGCTCCAGAAAGATGAAAGTAAGTGGCGACATGCTGTCAGACTATTGCAATAAAATACAAAATAACTTCAAAATAACGCCCGGAGATGTCTGCAAGCTTTTTCCTAATCTAATAGATAAAACAAAATACGTTGTACATTACAGGAATCTTGAATTGTACAAAGAGCTTGGACTGAAAGTGACTAAGGTCCATAGAGCGTTCGAGTTTAAGCAATCACCCTGGTTGAAGCAATATATTGATTTCAACACCGAGAAACGAAAATATAACGCCAATTAATTCGAGAAGGACTTTTTTAAACTGATCAATAATTCAGTTTTTTGAAAAACCATGGAGAACATCAGAAAGAGGATTGATGTTAGGCTGGTAACGAACAAGGATAAGCAGGGACCGCGGAACGATTTTTGTACTGGGGCACGGGCAGTTCACAAAAGGGACTCTTGTAGGGGGGTCCCGGGACATGCCCCCCCCGGAAATTTTTGAAATCTAGAGTCTCCGAAATGCCATTTCCTGCATTTTGGGGGAAAAATTTACAGAATTCTGAAGGTCAGAAAACTCTCAAAAGACAACACTTTGTTTGATTGTTTCCATTAGTAGATTAAGATTTATATATAAGAGCAAACCAGAACAAACGGCCAACACAACATATTGTCAACAGTAACAGTACTCATTTCTGGTATGCTCCCTTGCTTTGTATTGTTGATATAATGTTCAAGTGCAGACCGTTGCGTGTGCTAGAGTGACTGATTGAACAATTTTTTTGTCTATTGCAATAACAATTATTGGAGGGTGGGGGGGGGGGGGGGGGGGGCTGTTCCGCCGTCCCTGATAAGTTACTTAAGCTAGTGTTAAAGCCGCCATTTGTTAGCAGCAAAATATTCAACGAGGATCTGGTAGCTGTTCACAAAAGCAAAGAGACGTTAACATTAAACAGATCTGCATACGTAGGCATGTGCATTCTAGACTTGAGCAAGACGCTGATGTATAACTCCCATTATAAATGCATTAAAATGAAATACGGCGATAAAGCTTACAGATACTGATAGCTTAACGTATGAAATTAGCGCTGGTGACGTTCACAGTGACATTTTAAAGTACAAGCATTAATTTGACAACAGCGATTATCCAAAAGAGCCGTCCCTTCCACTTTTCTGAAAATGAAAAGTCATTGGGAAATTTAAAGACGAGGCATCCGCTGTACCAATCACTGAATTCGTTGGCTTGCGAAATAAGATGTACTCTTACATGAAGGACAATGGACAAGGCGAAGAGACGGCCAAGGGTATTAAGAAGGCTGCCATTAAGAAGCAAATAAGATATGAGAATTACCGTGAGACATTTTTCGATAACAAGCAAATGCTTCATAACATGAAGACTATTAGAAGCGTTAGATATCAGATAAGCAGTTATATCAGCAATAAAATATCGCTGTCATGTTTTGATGATTAGAGGTTCATACTACAGGATGGGGTAAGAAGTCTAGCTTACGGTTACTATAGAATAATGAGATAGGATGGTGTAATTCAACCGAGCCAATAGGATTAAACGCATCCAAACATTTGAGAAGATATATAGATCAATTTATTTTTGTATCAAGCGCAGGTCACTTAGCAATGATATCAGACTAAAGACTAAAATTCCACGCTAAGTATCCACGCCAAGTAGCCACGCCAAGTAAGAAACTGCGCCTGTACCGAAATTAGTATCAATATATAGATTCCAATATTTGTAACCAGATAACAGCAAACCACAATGTTTCACAATATACTGGAAAAAGTGTCCTAGAACCCCCAAGTGCTATACTACTTTCATACATAATTATACTGTCATACATAATTATACTGTACATGATCCCCGAGCCCGGGCGTAGGGCCGAAGGCCCGTAGCCCGGTGAGGCTGCTAATCTCGACACGCGTGGAGTCCTTTTACACGCGTGGACAAACGTATTACGCGAACGAATTTCTGTGATCTGAATATTTGTATAAGTAATAGCATGGTTTCGAGTGCAATTTGGAAAAAACATGCACGAGTGAGTTTTTCAAAGACTATCAAAATTGCACGAGTCCGAAGGACGAGTGCTATTTGAGGTCTTTGAAAAACTCACGAGTGCCTGTTTTTTTCAAATTGCACAAGAAATCATGCTTATTACTTATTAATAATATACATGAAAAAATTTAACATGAAGAGAATCTTTCGAATCAAACTGCTTTGTGCAAATAACATACATGAAAAAATTTAACAGGAAGAGCTTTTTTTCTAGTCAAAAATGATTCATGTACAAATTTAAAAAAATAAAAAATTTGCACTGTATTTCCTTTTTTCTGCACTGTATTTCCTCAAAACCGCACTGCTCTCAGCCAATCAGAATTGAGAATTTTTTTCATGTATATTATTAGATACGTAACGGTTTAAGTTTACGGTAAAAGTATAGAGCCGGCCGCTCTCAGTAATCACGAACATTTAGTTTCCCCATGTATATCCTATCACTGTTAATTTTATTTTCTCTTATGTGTGTCTTTAAAGTATTTTAAACCTATCCATTGGACCATTTCATGTTAGTTTGCTTGCCTGTTGTATTTTTTGTGGCTGCCGTTTTAATATCTTTCTTCAAATAGTTTTCTTATTGTAAAACCACTTGTGGCTAACGTAGCTTGTCCATAATTTGGCATAAAAAAACGGAAAAGGAGCAATTTTTCTTTTATAAAACGTACAAATGCCGATGAAATATTTATTAAAATGCAGGTGAAAACAATTTCAGCACTTTGAAATGTCATAAATGAATATTGCCCTGGCAGCCTGCCAGTGCCTTTGAAAAATGTTTTCAGATGCTGTAGCGATGTTTATTTTTTTTGTAAACATGAAAAGAAAGAAGTGTACAATATAACCCTAATATTTTGACGAACATTTTCCGCCTGCCTTGGTAGTCTGGTGGTTAACATTGTCGGCTTGCACGGTAACATGGTTGAGTTCAAACCGTGGTGCGACTTGCAATTTTCTTCATCTCAATATTTTAAACGAAATATCATCCTTAAAATATTTCTTTGTTCCTCGTTACCTTTTTCTTCAAAAAAATAGAGTTATTAAAACTGCAGTTTTTTTATTTCAAATACTCTACTAGAATTAAGACTATACTTTGATCAACAGGAGTGGCTATTTCCAGGCCCCCAATAAAAAAGAGCGCAAGTGTTTCTAATCACAGGGAACAGGTGGGAAAATTGTCTGAGCATGCGCGAAAGCCGTGATATAAACAAGCTTGCGGGGGACTGGGACGGCAATATGGCGGCTTTTAATCTGTAAATAATCCGAAGAGTTTTCTGGTAATTCTACTTCTTTTTAGATATTTTATTAAAAACGAAATACTGAATAAGAAACATACTATGTTCTACCATACGATAAAAAAGAGAAAAACCCATAATAAATAGTTTTTGGTTATAATACACATAATATTAAAGCTCAGGGAAGTACGAGTTGGCAGTTGCTCGTGTTTTATAAACTCAGTAATACAATTTATAACAAGCTTGTGTCTGGATTTTTGGTGGTTATGTCAAAGGTTCAGTAGAAAATGAAAAGAACAATTCACAGCAAAAATAAGGAGTTACTGTCACATCTTCATATCACTGCCAATTTAAATTACAACAGAGTCTATTACAAGTACAACACATGAGTAACATTCCAACTTTTTCTAACTTTAATAAGCAATAAGACTATATACAAACATTTAAACATAGGTACATGTAGCAGAATATATGTAAATTAAATAAACTTGAATACTTTCAGTATCTTCACTCAACGTTGTTGGTCAACCTTTGCTTGAACACACTTATTTAAATCTAGCAATTTCAAAATAAGCATGTATATAAATATATACAGCATATTAAACACTTCACTCTTTTAACTTTTTCTTTAGCCATAAATATAGCTAATATAGTATCTAAAAAAAGAAAAAGAACACTTAAAGATTTGCATGATAACAAATGCAATATTATTTTTGGTAAGCAGTTATCAGTTCAATCCAAATCCAAAATGGCGGCTTCAGGTGACTCAAATTCAAAGCGTGAAATTCAAGTGTTTACGATTTTTTGAAGCTCAGAAACTGGTACAATGTTAACAATTAGGATCAAAAGTATACTTTGAAAGACAAAAAAATTGGTGGCATAGGCGAAAATTTAAATTTATTGGCTTTCGTCGCTTTTTGTAGCTGTCAAAATTGTGTACCGAAAATGGGCAAACTTTACAGTTCGCCTAGGCTTCGGAAATGCAGTTGATTCTTAAACAGACTGGTTTTAGTCATACTGCAAGAACCTGTAAGCAGTTGTCAAGTTTCATTTAGACGATTAACAAACGATATATGGTAATTCAAGCACATTTCCTAACCCGACTGTTATCGCAATTTCCTATGGACAGGCGAAAGGGCACAAGATTCAGTTCGTTTTCGATTTTTCCGGACGTTGTCATTTATTTCAGTAAATGGAGCAAAGAACTATGGATAGTTTAAGAGAATAAAATTTGGGTGGCAAAGGGCTAAATTTTTAACTATGGCTCGTTCAAAAGCACTGATTTTAACTGTTTTTAGGATATTAAGCAACTAGGCGATAAATTTACACCGTCAAGTGGGCCTCAATATTAACAATTCACACAGTATTTTTAAAGATAAACATATGATCTAGATATTTCAACTCACCTTTTAGTAGTATTTTGCTGTTTATACAGTTTGTCGACACAAACAAAATGCACATCGAAACGAAAAACCCTGTTTGTTGCATATTCTCCTCGAATAATCCAAGGTTTCCATAACTCCGATCATAGGAATATTTAGCTCACATGAAAGTCATCACAACCAGTTTTAAATCGCCAAGGTTTCTCTTCTTCAGCTTACCAAATATTTCAGCTAACAACACATTCGAACCTGAACGAACCTCATTTCGAACGAAAATAAAGAAACAGAGCAAATGCGCCCGCGATTTTTGGTCAGTTAAGACAATTTTCCCACCTGTTATCACAGGGAATATCAGGGGGTATTTACAAAAATTCATGCAAAAGCGGGCGAGGGGTTATTGCGTTCATGTATTTCTAGTAATTATTTAAAGATGACAAGTTCCTTAGGAGCTTTTGTCCCGTGGTTAAGCAACGGTTTCTGTCGATAGACCCAGAGGGCTTCTTTAAATAGTATAGCAATGACCACTGTATAACTTTGTCTATTATTTCATAGTTGTTAAGGATTAGTTGTGATCAAATGGTAGGCTCGTTAAGATTAAGGAGGTTAGAAGGCAAAAATTTAACAAATTATTTGAATATTGAAACTGTTCACAAGAGTTAATGTGATTATGAATTTCAGAGTCGTTTTTGTGGGAGCGTTATTTAATACGGGCAATCAGGCAACGGGCAATTTTTCCAATATAGGAGGTATGGCACCAAAGACAAGTAAGCTTGTATACTACAGAGCTTTGTTGTTCTTTGGGAGCCCGATCTTTTAAGTATAAGAAGGCGTTCGAGTTAGTGGTGTCCCAAAGTGTGATAAATTAAGCACGGTCTTTTAGGAGTCGTGATATTTTTGTGGTACAGGCGTGAATTAGATTAGTTCCTCTTTTCCCAATAAAAGGATGATGGATCCAGATTCTTGGTGGGTCAGTGTTGTCGTGATTGTCGTTGTCCGTGATATTAACGGTGACTGTTGGCGTAAAAGTTTGGATTAGTTTATTGACCAAGCGACAGGGAAAACCGGCGACATTCTCACTTCTGAAGAAGAACGTGTTTTACGTATTGGACTCAATCACGGTCTAGCAACTCGACCAAATGAATCGGATTTTATTTCCTCAGCAGAATCAATATGGGACCAACTACAACGCCACAATCTTATTCCGGGCAGTTTTATTAAACAACAGAAAATTAAGAATTCCATTGAAGCACTAGCCTGTAACTTTTTAGATTTTGATGATAGAAGATTAACGGGCGATAACAAACATTAAGCTTTTGAAAAACCTATGCAAACAATTCGCTATTCTTAAGCCGGATAAAGGAAACGGAGTTGTTCTTATCAGATTAACTGATTATCAAACAAGTATGACAGTCATCTTTGCTGATCCTCAGAAATTCAGAAAGCTTCAAACCGACCCGTCTTTAACCCAACTCTCTTCTATTCATCAAAGCTATCAGCTATGGACAATTCATAAACGTGAAGATATCCACGACGATACCTTCAAGAACATCAGACCACAATCAACCAGACCAGCTAGGGCACTGATAATCTACCGTCTTTCCGTCCAATTATTGGCACTACTGGTACCGCTTTCCATCCCGTGGCTAAATATCTTTCAAAATTACTAGCTAAATCCTCTCTCTCACAATGAGTTCAAACTACGGGACAGTTTTGGCGCAGTGTCGCGAATTCATAACATCCCCCAAAATCTATTCTCTCAAAGCTAGAAGTTTGTTTCGTTTGATGTCACTTCTCTCTTTACTAACATTCCTTTACGAAAAACTGCCAACATTATCTTGGACAGAATCTACAAAGATAAAATAATCACGACTTCATTTAGAAAACGGACGTTAAAGAAACTGTTGTTAGACTGTTGCACTAAAAACACCTTTCTCAATGAATGGCCAACTATATCAACAAATTGATGTAGTATCCATGGGTTCTCCATTAGGACTCACTCTAGCTGATATTTTAATGACTGCGCTTGAAGAAGAAATTATCCGACCTCTCATCTCCTCTGGCATGTTAAAATTTTACGCTCGCTACGTTCATGACACACTAGTACTAGCCAAACCACCTGACATCGCAGCAATAATACAAAAACTGACCATAGCGACATCCATTTTCTCGACATTACCTGTAAAATAACCTCAACTGGCACAACTATTTATCGCAAAGCAACACACACCGGCCAATATATGTCCACTTAGAGCACTCGTGTATCGCTCGCATAAAATAGCAACACTTATGATTTACTCCACAATGAGTTAAAATCGTCGCCAAATTTGCTTCTTGGAACGGTTTTCGCCGTCACTTGGTCAATAAACTAATCCAAACATTTATGCCAACAACCAACGTTAATATCACGGACAACGACAATCACGACAACACCGACCAACAAAATCTGGATCCATCTTCCTTTTATTGGGAAAAGAGGAACTAATCTAATTCACGCTTGCACCACAAAAATATCACGACTCCTAAAAGACCGTGCTTATTTTATCACACTTTGGGACACCACTAACTCGAACGCCTTCTAATTATCCTTAAAAGACCGGACTCCCAAAGACAACAAAGGTCTGTAATATACAAGCTTACTTGTCCTGGGAGCTATGCCTCCTATATTGGAAAAACTTACCGTTGCCTGATTACCGGTATTAAAGAACGCGCCCACGAAAACGACTCTGAAACTCATAATCACATTAACTGTTGTGAACAGTTTCAATATTTAAATAATTTCTTAAATTTGCCTTCTAACTTCCTTAATCTTAACGAGCCTACCATTTCATCACAACTAATCCTTAACAACTGTGAAATAATAGACAAAGCTATACAGTGGTCATTGCTACTCTTTAAAGAAGCCCTCTGGATCCATCGGCAGAAACTGTTGCATAACCCGGCGTGGGACAAAAGCTTCTAAGGAACTTGTCATCTTTAAATAATTATCATGTACAGTATAATTACGTATGACATCATCATTTAGTTATTATCTTGTATTTATAGTAGATCGCGTTACACCAGTATCATTCCTGATGGTAATATTAACCCTTTTCGGAGTGTCCATTGTTTTGTAGTTTAATAATTTACTCAGTGGTAACCGTAATTTAAGTGTACATTCACTTGGTAAAAATCTATATTAACGTAGCCAATCAGTTGTTTTATCGGAAAGTGCAATATAATAGTAAAATTATGTGACGTAAGGCTATATAAGTGCATGTAGATTAGAAAGGCGGCAAAGCTTATTTGTTTCCTTTGATTAGCAAAATAGTACATATACTCACATTGGGATGACACGTTTTTTCCCATACAATTTCTTTGCCACTGAGATTCGTTTATATTCCAACTATTTGCTTTCCATCCACACCAGTTTTCTTCAAAATCACAAGAACTCGGAACTGAAAACAGTAATCAAAATGTATACTGTTCTAATACAACAAAGAACAACATTGCAGAACGACTGCCCACAATAACCAAACAAAATATTAATTTTGTGCCAGTATGAGCAAAATGAATTTGCTAACTTAGATTTGGAATAAATATTACTATTACTCTGTTATAAATAATGTTTTCATTAGTTTTCCAACTTTTTGCTAATATCATAAAAAATCAGAAATTAAGATTTTGCCGCCAAAAGGTTAAAATTAAACCAAAAATCCCGGTTGCTATGTCCAATTTTAATAATCTGCGACGGATTACGAACTAAAGTACATACAATAACTTTTACTCATATCTTAAGACTAATGTTTAATTAAACTCTTTTCTTTACCTTTAAAACTCATTATTAATTTATAAGGAAAATACAAAAAACTTCTACCGTGTCGATGGTTGTATGCCTGACAAAACTTATTGTTAAAAAAAAATATTTAAAAAGATACAATTTTATGTGAGAATACTAATAAAAATAGAATTTTATATAAAATTGTCATCTCAATTAGCAATTTAATGCGCCCTAGGATTTTTAAGCTATATAAAATACTTGCGTTCATGTACATTGGAACCTTGCTTAAATAAAAACAAAAATATTTAAATAGCTTAAAGGCTAGGTCGGTTGAATTAGCTATATATTTAACTAAATTATACGGCGTATTTTAATGTTTGTATTTGAAGCAGTGATTCACCATGCGCGGGAGAGTGTGAAAAATATCTTCAACAAAATTCATAGCAACAATAGCTCAGGTTTTAGGTAAAAATAAACTTGTGTTATTGCATTGGGGATCTGGTAGAGACTTTAAGGTGAAAAACCCCTTTTATGGTTTCAATAAGCTCGTTTGCACGCGTCATTTCGACGTCTCACTACTAAAGTAAACGATATGTCGCAACAGACGTGGGCCTACATGTCATTAGTGTGATACGTTTGTAACATTAAAATGAATTTGATGCCTACTAAAAGACTAAGTTAGAATGAACATTTTTAATCAAAGCCACGGGGTTATATTTTGTTGCTTTTTTATGAAATGGATAGAAAATCATAGCAACAATTAATAAGATTTTGCCATTAGGTTATAAATCAAATTGTTTACAAGTTTGTTCCACCCAAGCAGATATAAGTATTGTCTTCAACTGTTAGACTGGAGGCTCTACTTGAATGCTTAGGGGCAGAAGAATAAAATACATTCCAAAGTAACTGTTGCGAGAGAATTTCATCATCGCCTTTTTGTCTTATTAACCAATCAGAATTTATTGTTGTTTGAACAATTGTAAATTCAGAACGCTTCCGACGAAGAAAATGCTGCAGTGCCTCTACCGTCCTTTCCATTAAGGGGACAAATTATCTTCCCAATTTTCTTTTAAATAAGAAAATAATTCTGCATGATTTCTTTAATAATAGTTATAACTCTCACCTCCTTTATATGCACCTCCTGGTTTTGCATGAGTATTCACATAGAAAAATAAAAATAATAATTGAGTACAATACGTGCTCAAACTGGTCTTAAAATAAGCAAGTTACAAGACCACAGTAAAACTTCACACTGACGAATAAAGTAAACATTGGTATTTTAAATAGAACTAGAAGGGGTAATTTAGCCAGACATTGAGTAAACTCTAGCCTGTAAAATCAACGTTTTTTCCCGCTTGCTTTACTGGTGGAAAGTCTTCATTGCTAGTGTTATATTAATTTAGGCGTCTTAGCGGTGTTGTCACTCAGCTAAAACAAACCCCAATAATCGATTGGTCACTACTAAAATCTACTTTGTATAATCTATACTACTACAACAAATCCATTTGACAAGGTTACTTTAGGTTACATCATATGATGGAATCTTATTTCACCAAAATACTCACGTGGTGTTAAATTTTTGAGTTCTGTCTCTCAAATTATGATGTCAATTATGATTTTGTCTCTCAAATGAATAATAAATGCAGAAGCTAAGAATTTAACAAAAATTCTACACCTTTAAATTTGAAGTTGCTAGGATGTACTTTTTAAATAAAAGCGCCCATTGGACCACGAGATTTTGGCGGTATTAGTTTCTCTATGAAGCTTTATAGATCTAGAATCGGCTTTAATACATATAAACAACTTCTCGAAAGCAAGAGAATTTTAATGTCATCGAAGGTAAATTCTGGAATGAAATGCTGTTTATGTTTCATCTTAATAACATATTTTATTTTTCATGTCTAAAACAACTGGTTAAGCAATACGAAAGTGGAAATGTGGTTTCGTGTACACAAACGTTGTGCTATATAAATGCATATATGTGCCATGCTGATATTTCTAGAAAACAATGTGTAGCTGTGGTGCAGCTGTTAACATTTGGGACATATGCTTTACCGCAACACAACATTGAATGGAAATTGTCTTTATACGTACAGTGGCTGTATAAGTAAATCTATCAAACCTGACATGGTTTCAAGTGATAATAAAATTTAACAATTACAAACTATAGTGAGTCATTTTCTGGTGATGCATTTCTGACAGCTAATAATAAAATATTTTCAATTTTTTTTTGTTAAATTACAATAGCTGTTTGCTTATTGTTGGTGTCTAATAGCCACATGCATTTCCCACAAGTATTCAAATGTTTTGACTCTTACTTAAAGTGGCTCTATACAGTTTCTTGAAAAATGGAAAATACAAGTTTGAGAGTCCAAAACAGTGAGTAAACAATTCAAAAAATGAATAAAACTAAATATTATGCGCAGTTAAACAGTCGGACAATAAAAAACTGCTACAAAATAAATAGCAACACTTGTTGCTATGGCAACAATGACGTTTCAAAATGGCTGCCAATTACCCTTCAAATTAATTTAATTCGGAAAAACTTTGTTGAACCCCAATTTTTTTTTCATTAAAACTTTCCATGAAGTATGTGTAATCAATAGCTGATTTTGAATAAATTCTGTTGAACGAAATTTTCTAAAAATTAACAAACAAAATTTTTCCGGAAAAAAAATTATTCGTTCTACAGAATTTTTTTTAAATCGGCCTATTGATTACTCATGCTTCAAGAAAAGTTTTAATGAAAAAAAAATTGGGGTCACCAAAGTTTTTTTCGAATTAAATTAGTTTGAAGGGTAATTGGCAGCCATTTTGAAACGTCATTGTTGCCATAGCAACAACTGTTGGTATTTATTTGGTAACAGTTTTTGATTGTCAGACTGTTTAATTATGCATAACATTTAGTTTTATTCTTTTTCCGAATTGTTTATGTACGTGTTTTGGACTCTCAAACTTGTATTTTCCATTTTTCAAGAAACTGTATGGAGCCACCTTAAGAGGCTTGTGGGAAATGTCTTGTCTATCGAGAACTTGCATGCCATCAATAGTATAGAAAACTTGGTAAAATATTTTAAATTTACTTTGTGTTCTCCTAAGAACACAATTTTAAACTGAAAGGAGTCAAATGTAATCTGATACATTTTGCAGTAATATTTCTTGTTTTCAGTTTTCTTACTAATAAAATTATGTTCTCTTTGTCTTTCGTGCATATTGAAGTTATCTACAGGCAGTAGACACATGCACGCACTGCGTACCTTTCATATGTATATATATATATATATATATAAAAAGATAAGTGTCAAGTTCAAAATCATACAGACGATAGAGTGCTCAATACCGAGGCAGAGCGGAATAGTAAAACAAAAGACAAACTTGAGTTACTTCATTCAAACTTTAATTCACTACAAATCTGTTTCGTATGGTAAGCGGAGCCTATCACACTCTTCAGGTGACTATTGCAACTGATGTTAACGCTTAAGAAATTTGAAATTTGAATTATACTGGTCAAGGGATTAATCGATTATGTGGTTGACTCATATGACAATGGTATGTAGCTAGGTGTGATAAATAGTCGGTTAATGATTACATAATAAGTGTTTCTTCCTATGTCTACAAGTGGATACGAGTTCGTTTCTACGGTTGAGTGAGCTTAGTTCCGGGTAGCAAATAATGATAAACTTTTCATATAAGCATAGATTACATCGTTTAGTTTTATTAGAGTAGGTTTACATTGTTTGATTATTCTCCATTTGATTGAGTATTGGACATCTGATTCTTTCAGTGACCAAATATATTTGCTGAGCTCGGTGGCAAATTTGTGTTTTGAATTTCTAAAAGAGCTGGTGTGGTTTAAATATCTAGTTTTAAAAGAGCTTTCAGTTAGTCCAACGTAAGTTTCCTGTATCATGTTATCCTCTCTGGTAACCGTAGCTTGATAAACTATCCCTTTAGTTTGGCATTTTCCGGCGAGTGGGCAAGTACTTTTCTGGCGACAATTGCATTTAGTTTTGGCTGGAATTGGGTTGGTTTGGATTTCTTTGTTAAGAACAGATTTGTTATGCGATGAGATGATGTTTTGCATGTTGGGCATGCAGCTATAACTCAACTTCAGAGTGTTCTTGTTAAATATTTTATGTAGAGGGTGGCCCTTTGGGAAGCATTCATCAATCATTTGCAGGAATATGCGGCCGATGTTGGTGGCTACGTTGGCGCTGTAGGGCGGGTTAAACCATATGATGTTCCTGCTTCGTGACCGCTTCGCTTTCGGTGGTTCTGGATTGAAATTCAGTTGATGGTCATAACCACTTTTTTTAAGGGCTTCTTGGTACAGAGGAATGGCCGAGTCAAACGCTTGTTTGTCGGATGAAATGTTGGATAGCCTTCTGTTGATCGCTTCTGGTATGGTGCGGAGTATTGCTGGTGGATGGTTACTGTGGCGGTTAACGTATTGTGGGATGTTGCCGGGTTTAGTGAATGGTTTGAACTTTCCAGTTCTTAGGTCTAGGGTGATATCTAGGTAGTCGACGCACTTCTTGTTCGCTTCGATGGTGAGTTTCAAGTTGTGGTCGTTGAAGACTTTGCATATTTGCTTTTTGATGTTTTCTATTTCTCTAGGTGTTTCGTTAAAAGCGGCTAGCCCGTCGTCTCTGTATAGGCCAATTTTGTTGCCATACTTTGGAGATAGTTTTGATAGTAGGTAGGATCCTACTTCTTGGTACAGAGGAATGGCCGAGTCAAACGCTTGTTTGTAGCATCCTACCTACTATCAAAACTATCTCCAAAGTATGGCAACAAAATTGGCCTATACAGAGACGACGGGCTAGCCGCTTTTAACGAAACACCTAGAGAAATAGAAAACATCAAAAAGCAAATATGCAAAGTCTTCAACGACCACAACTTGAAACTCACCATCGAAGCGAACAAGAAGTGCGTCGACTACCTAGATATCACCCTAGACCTAAGAACTGGAAAGTTCAAACCATTCACTAAACCCGGCAACATCCCACAATACGTTAACCGCCACAGTAACCATCCACCAGCAATACTCCGCACCATACCAAAAGCGATCAACAGAAGGCTATCCAACATTTCATCCGACAAACAAGCGTTTGACTCGGCCATTCCTCTGTACCAAGAAGCCCTTAACAAAAGTGGTTATGACCATCAACTGAATTTCAATCCAGAACCACCGAAAGCGAAGCGGTCACGAAGCAGGAACATCATATGGTTTAACCCGCCCTACAGCGCCAACGTAGCCACCAACATCGGCCGCATATTCCTGCAAATGATTGATGAATGCTTCCCAAAGGGCCACCCTCTACATAAAATATTTAACAAGAACACTCTGAAGTTGAGTTATAGCTGCATGCCCAACATGCAAAACATCATCTCATCGCATAACAAATCTGTTCTTAACAAAGAAATCCAAACCAACCCAATTCCAGCCAAAACTAAATGCAATTGTCGCCAGAAAAGTACTTGCCCACTCGCCGGAAAATGCCAAACTAAAGGGATAGTTTATCAAGCTACGGTTACCAGAGAGGATAACATGATACAGGAAACTTACGTTGGACTAACTGAAAGCTCTTTTAAAACTAGATATTTAAACCACACCAGCTCTTTTAGAAATTCAAAACACAAATTTGCCACCGAGCTCAGCAAATATATTGGGTCACTGAAAGAATCAGATGTCCAATACTCAATCAAATGGAGAATAATCAAACAATGTAAACCCTACTCTAATAAAACTAAACGATGTAATCTATGCTTATATGAAAAGTTTATCATTATTTGCTATCCGGAACTAAGCTCACTCAACCGTAGAATCGAACTCGTATCCACTTGTAGACATAGGAAGAAACACTTATTATGTAATCATTAACCGACTATTTATCACACCTAGCTACATACCATTGTCATATGAGTCAACCACATAATCGATTAATCCCTTGACCAGTATAATTCAAATTTAAAATTTCTTAAGCGTTAACATCAGTTGCAATAGTCACCTGAAGAGTATGGTAGGCTCCGCTTACAATACGAAACAGATTTTAGTGAATTAAAGTTTGAATGAAGTAACTCAAGTTTGTCTTTTGTTTTACTATATATATATATATATATATTATTTGTTATATTTTAACATGTTGTGTTTATTATTTACATCTTAGGTAAAAATCAATATTTTTTAAACTTTTGGGTTGCCTTAGATTACTTGTCGCTTTGAGATTTAATAACAAAATGTATATTTTTTACTTAAAGTTTCGTTGGCTCATACCCCTTACAATTCTTACTCCGTACGCCTATAATAAACAAATTACATAATGGTAAATGCGTTGCACGATTTTTATTCCTGTGTCGATAACCGCTTTTCAATCATGAAACCTGTATTCTATTTTTAGTTCTGTCTTTTGATTAGTCTATTCATGTAATTAGAATTCTGTTTGTCACCATAGATATATATAGATATAGACATAGATAGATAGAGAGAGAGAGAGAGAGAGAGAGAGAGAGAGAGAGAGAGAGAGAGAGAGAGAGAGAGAGAGAGAGAGAGAGAGAGAGAGAGAGAGAGAGAGAGAGAGTTATGAGTTATGAGATATGAGTTACATGATACACTAGTTGAATATATATATATATATATATATTCAACTAGTGTATCATGTAACTCATATCTCTGAAGATGTTGTTCGAGTATAGAACGAAACGTTAGATTTTATTAAATATTATCTTATTTTTATCCTGTGTTGGATAGCTTTTATTCGTGTTTTGTGCTGGGCACTGATATTTTTAATTAGATTGTTTTGATGTGTTATAGAAAATCTTCACACTTTCCTTTTTCCTTTTTATAACACACTATATAACTTGTGTCACAATTATGTTTCTCATTTTTTACCACACGTATAATTTCGCGTAGACTCTACGCCGGGGATATTAGCACCATCGTCTGACGTTTGAACAAAGCCGACCTAACCCAACCGCCAAAACACGGAAACTAAACAATAGTTCTTGATAGCATTGAACTATCAAGGTAACATAATTTTGCGATAAGAAAACCTCTAGGGAAACTGAATTGTCTAAATACGTTTAGAACTCAAGGACTAACCGACTATTTTCAGACAGCATGTGCCACTATAGAAATAGTCACGTGACTATAACATATGACAAAGGGAACAGTGCATTTTTTAAAGCTTTGTAAGCATGTTTAATGTTTATATATATCTACTCTAATTTTCTGCAATCTTATATAGCATATTGTACGAAATATATATATATATATATATATATATATATATATATATATATAATATATATATATTGAGAATATAGGACACAGAGTCAGGCAACTCCGAACTTTTCCAGTATTTATTAAAAACGTTTCGACCTTCGGTCTTCATCAGTTTAACAAAATTGGAAATAATAATAAATTATAGAAAGAACTAAATCACTGGTCTTTTATACATATGCCCTGAATAAATTAATACGTTAAAAATTAAAAATTAGAAATGGTAATTAAATAAAGTCCTTAGAAGCATAATTATTACGTTTTTTTACATAAACTCATGCCTGTTGTTTAGGCCATCAGGGTTAAGTGCATGTTCTTATTTGAGCTGCCCGATATGCCTCTCTTGTCAAGAGTTTCTTGTCAACGCGATTACTATCTTCAATCATTTCAATACAAATAACATTAAATTCCCTAAGTTCATGTGGAGTGTGGTTAAAATGAACGCCTGTTACACATGTCCGCATTTCTGTGGTCATGGCAGGCTGTGGTTTCGAAACGTAACCTTAAATTGTGTGGATGTGGAACCTATATACTACACATGACATTTGGTGCACGAAAACACGTAAATCACATTGCTCGACGTACAGCTTATCCTTTGCTTAATCCTATATCTTTGCCCACTGGTATAGCTAGCATTTAAAGCAATCAGATTGTATGAGGAAATTTTTGCATAAATCACATTCCCTCACATTCCCATTTCCCCATCGAAATATTGGTGGGCAGATCGGAATTAAGTCTAGATGGCACTAAAATTTATTTCAAATTTTTTGTTCTCCTATAGGCCGGAATAATAGATTTCGGAGTAAAAATATTCCTAACTTCACTGCATTGTGAAAGAAGGTCAAAATGTTTCTTAATAATTTTAGAAATATCGGGCAAGTTAGGATTATAATCCAAAACTAGCGGATAGACCTTCTTCTTATCCTTCATACAGGGCTTAAGAAGTGGCGCTCTATTAATTCCCATAGCTTTATGAAACTGCTGATCAACAAGTTTGGTATCATAATTTTTTATCATAAGTTTCAAAAAGCTATGGGAATTAATAAGACGCAATTAACTTCTTAAGCCAAGTATGAAGGATAAGAAGACGGTCTATCCGCTAGTTTTGGATTATAATCCTAATTTGCCCTAAATTTCTAAAATTATTAAGAAACATTTTGACTTTCCTTCACAATCCAGTGAAGTTAGGAATATTTTTAATCCGAAATATATTATCCCGTCCTATAGGAGAACAAAACATTTGAAAGAAATTTTAGCGCCATCTAGACTTAAATCCGGTCTGCCCACCAATATTTCGCAAAGTAACCAGCAGGGGTTTGGTTGCTTTAAATGTTAAGGGAAATGTGATTTATGCCAAAAATGTCCTCATGCAACCTGATTGCTTTAACTGCTACGCCACGTGGCAAAGATATAGATCGTTTTCATCTGTCGTCATGGCGGCCATATTAGTGTACGAAAACAATGAAATAGCGGCCATATTGGTGTACCATTTTATGCTATGGGAATTTAGCTCTATTCTTATTCAAATATTTCGTATTGTTTCACCGCCCCAATGGGACCACCGATCACGTGAGTGAAAACGATTTATAGGATTAAGCAGACGATAAGCTGTACGTCGAGCAATGTGATTTACTTGTTTTCCTGCACCAAATGTCATGTGCAGTATATAGGTCCCACATCCACACAATTTAAAATTTAAGGTTAGGTTTTGAAACCCCAAGTCTGCCATGACCACAAAAAAGCGCACATGTGAAACAGCCCTTCATTTTAACCACACTCCACATGAACGTAGGGATTTTAATGTTATTTGTATTGAAATGATTGAAGATAGTAATCACGTTGACAACAAACTCTTGACAAGAGAGGCATATTGGGCAGCTCAATTAAGAACACTTAACCCTGATGGCCTAAACAAAAGACAGGAGTTTAGGTAAAAAAAAACGCATTAAATTATGCTTCTTAGGACTTTATTTAATTACCATTTCAATTTTTTATCGTATTAATTTATCCAGTGCATATGTATATAAAAGTCCCGTGATTTAGTTCATTCTACAATTTATTAACTAATAAAATTATATGTCTTTAATAAATAGGTTTTGCATGAAAAAGGTAAATTTACATATTAAATATGTTAATGTTACATTATATTATGATACACTGATTTCATCATAGTTTACATTTTTATCGATTTACATTAAGAAATTGGAAAACTCTCGGCTACCGCAATTTTGTTTCGAAAGTATTAAAAAGCAACGAAGGTATAGCCAAAAATGATACGACTACTGAATTTCTCGGCGCGAAAGTTGCAGTTATGATTGATGACGAATTATCAGTTACGCGCCACGTGAAAACTTCGCAGGTATCGAATATCTGGCGGATAATGACATTCGTTCATAGTTCTCTCAGGAAAAACAATGGCCACAACGATTTGACGCTCCCAGTTGTTTTACGAGAAGGGAAACAATGACCGCGAGCGCAAGTAACAAAAAGAAGCAAGAAATCTTTTCTCGAAGATAACCGCGCTAGCCTTCTTTACATTTGCGTTTCTCTGGCATGATGTAGAGAAGTGTTCCTACCAGGTTTCCTGCACCATTCGAATCGGGGAGAAAACCTTGTCAAGACACATTAACGTAGAGTTGTGTCTGATTGGTTTACGGTCCAAGGTGATAAGAGGATTATAAGTTTGGACTGGGGAAATGACAGAAAATGGCAAAACCCCACCAAATCGTTTATCCTCTTTTACAGACAAAGAAAATTTCGCCAATTCCCTCGGTGGCTTGCGCGTTATCCAATTCTTTCGAAATATTGCTACAATGTTGAACAACAGTAAAGGAGTAAAACGAAGTTCACTTTTTAGATTTAGTGCAATATTTCCCCTATAATAATATGCATGTCTTCTATCGTTTTTACCAAGTCAAGATGAGTCAACTTGCCCGCTTAATATCAAAACAAATGCAATGCAAAACCTGTCAAAAATTCGAACACGGTTTTATTCTTTGATCATTTGAGATGAGAAATATGATGTTTTGGAAGCTTCTGAGTGAAACCAGAACCGCCAATATCGCCTGGCGCAAAAGGGCGCTATTATTATTTACAAAGCACCTCGTAGCAACTGCAGTTTTTAATGGTGTAGAATTTTCGTTAAATTCTTAGCTTCTGCAGTGGTTTATCATTGTGCCAAATTTGAGAGACAACATTCAAAAATTGAGAGCGTGCTGAGTATTTTGGTGAAATAAGATTCTATCATATGATGTAATCTTAAATAATATCAAGGTTTTTTTTTAATTTGCACGCGTTAGATATTTGGTGTATATTCACGACAGTATTATTTCGCATGTATGAGAATTTTGAGTTGTACGAAAACTAGACGTTGAAAATATTTTATACTAGGCAAAAAACTGTACACGGATTGTCTCCTGAAAGATTGGAAAAACACCGTTAATACTCTGTAGCTGTAGAAATAGTACAGTATGGAATATGACATAAAAATACAAATAGATAACTTAGTAATTATTATTGTTCGCTATTTTAAATTATAATGTGATACCAAGACAATTTCCCCCAAGTCTTTAAGCAGAAAAGTATTTGCGTAGTCACTTTAAAATGTAGTCACTTTAAACACTACCGTTGCAAAATACAGGACAAATTTAAATCACATTATTTCCCTGCTTCAGCAAGGTGTGTCTATTCAAAGATACACATCGCTGTGTTGTTCAAATGGTTGTTACATTATCGTATTTCTGCTGATATGACTAACCTTGTGGAACACCTGAGCATGGTTCTACGTAGAAATTTATTTCAGCAATATGAATCATCCTATTCAGGATTCGACGAAACCCCAGTTTGACCTGAAAAGACACTTTGTTAGAATACACGTAACTGTTACTCTTTAGCAGCATTTTGGAATAATTTTTGTGTTAAACGAACCGAACGGTCCATTAACATTTATATTGCAAGTTGTTAAGTGATTTAATATTTAATTTAAGAATCTCTGATTAAACAATCTCGGACGAAGGGCCTTCCCTCGAAACGTTGCAAATCTACGTTGAAAATTTTCCGCGGTATACTCAACTTTACTATATTTCGATTGTATTTCAACACTGCCTGCGCAGCACACTACTTTTATTTCACTCTTTAAACAGGATAGACAGATTCAGCCATGGCTAGCTTAAGCGAAGCCGTGTAACAAATATTTTATATCACAAAGGATTATCACAGAATAAGTTAAATTACTGTACAAGGCATGATAAATTAAACTAGACATTGTAAGTTAAATCAATTACATAAATCATAATAATCTTACATTCTAATACAAGTATTTCTTCAAGTAAAAGTTATCCAGTTTCTGTTTAAACGTACAATAAATGTTGTTGTCTCTAAAAGATTGTGCGAGAGAATCTTGATAAGTGAACGCCACTATCTCAAAATGAATATAAGAGCCCAGCTCAGTATCTTAAGCGTACCGTACGCTGCCGATACACAAATCTGTCATGCAGACAAAGGCCCGGTTAAAGTCCAAGAGATCATAAATGCTGACTTGGCTAACGTTGACAAATCGGGTACGCAGAAAACGAAATGAAAATGAACCACTCCAAATATCAAGCAATCGTTACACAGCAAAAAATCATTTTCTTATTTTAAGAAAAAAAATCTTAAAACAAGATATTTTTTCTTGAAATAAGAAATTTTGGATTGGGAGTATAGCAAGACTTTTTTTCTTGTTAAGAAATTTCTTAAAACAAGAAAAATTATTTTCTTGTTTTAAGAAAATTATTTTCTGATTTTAAGATAAATAAACTTATTTTAAGAATTTTTTTTCTTAAAATAAGAAGTTTTGATGAGAAGAATTATTTTGTTGTAAGAAAAAGTTTCTCAAAACAAGAAAATGAAAACAAATTTTATTCGGAAATATTTTCTTATTTTTAAGAAATATTTTCTTGTTTTAAGAAAATTATTTCTTATTTTAAGAAAAAATTACTTATTTCAAGATTTTTTTTCTTGAAAGAAGAAATTTTGGATTGGGAGAATAGTAAGAAAATTTCTCTTATAAAGAAAATATTTCTTGAAACAAGAACTTGTTTTAAGAAATATTTTCTCATTTTTAGGATTTTATATACTCTATAAATAGAAGTATAATAATATTCCTAAAAAGAATAAACATTAAAATAAATATTTAACTAGTACTAACATTGTATATAAAAGAAATAAGAAAACAATATGAATTCAATTTATTTATTTTTTATATGTACTGTAATCTTTTATTACTATCTATAAATGAATATAATTATATAGTCATGCAGACTATAGCGCTGCCAGAGCAATATCATTCGGTACTTTATTGTCTCCACAAATGATGGACTGTGTTAAATTAATCCAACCTCATCATGCTTCGGGTAATCAAAGTCCAATAAATAAAATGATGCCATGCAACCAACTGCCGCCTCCTTAATGTTGCTGACCTCTGTCTTGAACAAAATTATTTTGCCCACAATGACGTAAACCATGTCTTTGTCAACTACCATGATTGGGACATTTCCAGACTGTTTTAACATCCAACCATCTGGATCTTCATAATCCTTAAAAAAATTTTTATTGTAATAATTGTAGTATACTGTACTCTAAAGCATAGTTTCTCCTCTGTTGCTTTAACAACAGTTACTATTTTTAACATAATTAATTCTAGAATACATGCATACTGTATATGGATCAGCAGAAACCATATGGATGCCTCAAGTTCAGACTGTTTGATAATGGCCACCTCTCTACAGACTGGGGCTTTGGCTTAGTCATCTAAGCAACAGCCTCCCACCACTGAGAATCTGAGATCATGGGTTCGAGCCCTGAAAAGCCCCGAGGGGAGTGTTTTGAATTATATATATAAATTATATATATAATTATATATATATATATATATATATATATATATATATATATATATATATATATATATATATATATATATATATATATATATATATATATATATATATACATAAATACAGTTGTTGGCACCTAAGCATGTACACCGCCAATCAAAACATGTTTTATGTCAAAGTTAAATATTGTTTACCTAATGCTAACGTATTAGGTTTTCATTCGATACATTCAAACCAATGCATTATTGTCACATGAATGTGCCCTTAGCCAATCACGTCTCGCCGGTGTTGATTTCAAAACAGTTAACCTTGGCTTAAATTTAGAACATGTTTTGATGGGCGGTGTACACGCTTAGGTGCCAATGACTGTATATACACATATATATATATATATATATATATATATATATATATATATATATAAGTGAGTTTTGGTTCACGAAATGTTAGAGAGTGCCCAATACCATATATAGATAGAGCAAAATACAAAGTATAAAGTATAGTTTTACCTTAAAGTCTTCGCTACCAGAGGTTTCACCCTAAACGGGATCATCAGGCGATATATACGCTCACTACCCTTGTGGAAGTTTGAGCACTCTGGGCCCATGCGCACTTCACGCTATCTGAATGTATTTCACCGATGCTGTCCCACATGTGGTTGTCACCGACGATCGCATGTGTATAAGTAATTGATGAAATTCATTCAGATTGTTCCAAGCTACACTGATGAGCTGTTGAACAGCGAAACACCGTGTCTGTAGATTGAACTATATATATATATATATATATATATATATATATATATACAATTTAAAACAAAGTGTTTGCCACCAGTAGCTTGTAGAGTGCTCAATACAAAGTAGAGCGATGATAAAGCATTTAATTTAAAACATTGGATAAGTAAAAACTATGTACATGTTAAAAAAGGCGGTGACTCAAGTTTCACGCTCGAAGCGATCATCAGACTAAAAACGTGTTAAAAGTTACGGGGGTTTAAGATTAATTACATAAAATTTGTTTTCGTGCCTACACTTAGATAAAAGTTCAGTCCTTTTGTTTAAAATATGTTTTCCTGCTTTTAAAATGCAAAGTTTCTCCGCCAGACAAAGGTTGCATTGTTTCCCTCCACTTCTGTACGCGTTTCGCCCGTTTTAAAATTGACCATTTGATTGTGTACTTCGTTTCTGCTTCCTTTAATTCCCATATGTATTTAGACAGCGCTGTGCTTGATGCATATTTCTTGTTATTAAATGACTGCTTATGGTTGCGAAATCTTGTCTTGAATTCTCCTTCTGTCATGCCGATATACGTTTTTGTCCCTTGGTTTTCTGGAGATACTATGGCCTGGTAAACAAGGTTTCTTGTCAAGCACGCGCCGTCAAGTGGGCAGTTTAGTTTCACCCGGCAGTTACATGTTTTTTTCGTTCTCGGGCGTTTCTGTGTTTCTTAGGACTTTTGAATTATGCTTGTTTATTATGCGTTTCATATTCGCCATACAACTATAACTAACCTTGACCGTCCCTCGGTTGAATATTTTGTACAATGGGTTATCAGCTGGGAAATGTTTGTCGATCAGACTTAAAAACTGATGTCCTACGTTAGTTCTTACGGTTCTGCTAAATGGTGGATTGAACCATAAAATATTTCTAGGCCTATTTTTCCTGTTGCTTTGCTTCGGCTCGGTGTAGGACAATGGCTGAGTGAAACCACTTGACTTCAGGGCATCGCTGTACAAAGGTGCTGCTTTCTCAAACTCCGCTTGGTCGCAGGAAAGGTCAGAAATTCTTCGGCTAATAGAGTTTGACAACTGCTTAAGGATGGACGGTGGGTGGTCAGATTGTGCGTTGATGTATAGAGGTGGGTTTCCCGGTTTTCTGTAAGGGCAGTGCTTTCCATTATGGAGGTTAAGCGTTATGTCCAAAAAATTGACGACTTTTAGATTTGCTTCTATAGTAATTTTTAACCCGGATTCTGCAAAGGTTTCGATAAACAATTTTCTGGTTTTATCTGCTGTCCGGGAGCCCATATTTCGAAACGCGGCGAGGCCATCGTCCCTGTAAAGCCCGATGTTCTTGTTGTTGGTAAACTTTTGATCGAGTTTATGGAGCATAAATAGGCCGACTAATTCACAAACTTCCGCCCCATCGTAACTTCCCATTGAAACGTCGAATAACGAGGTGTTGTTTCGTTTTGCCCAGGGATTTTCTTTGTCAAACAATATCGATCGTCTTGCATGCATAATAATGTTCCTGTCCTCTTCAGGAATGTTTACAAACTGGCTAGCATAATCTAATGAATTGGTTAGTAATACCTCCGAGATAGAAGGATAAAAGTCCACGATGTCAAATGTTAGAAAACACAATGACTGCTTATTACCAAGGTTCTTAAACCAGTCAATAACTGCATACGAATTCTTCCACTGATTTACCTGGTTGCGTGCTCGTACGATGTTGTTGATATTCTCGAGGATTTGCTTGCTAATGAGCCCCATGTTGCTCTTTGCCGGGTTTATCAGTCTACATGATGGATTATTCTCGAAGTTTTCTTTGTGGTCCTTTAACGTGATAAACGCTTGTTTCCTTGCCATCGTTTCTATTCTGTTACTAATATTCAGGTCGGTTGCGATGTCCTTCAACTCCTTGTTTATCTCGTTCACTGTGCTTTCATCTGCTTTCTTGTAGTTCTTTGTGATGTTTTCTCTGAGGAGTTTCTCGTGTTGCTCTTTATCAAGTTGGTAAATATTCCTTGTTTTGTCTGCAAAGGTTAAGACTTTGGTCGATGCGTTTATCATATTTGCATCCTGCTTAAGGGTTTTCTGGAAATCGTCATGGACTGGTCGAAACTTCAAATTCTCTACAATTTTTAGCAGGTCATCCTCGAAGTGCTTCAACTCGTCTACTTGAGGTGGGCTTTTTCTTGACTTTAGGTTAAAACGGTTCGCTTGGTAGCTGTCATTTGGGTTTAGAAAGAAAAATGCTTTCCATCTCATTCTTTTAATGAAACTTTCCACTTTAAGGAGTAGGTTTGATCTGTAAGTGTCCTTTGTCGGAAACGGGATGTTCTTCGTTGCGTAGTTAAAGTTCGTCTTCTCCATCCAGGTTTGAGCCATGTTGGCGAGAGTGCTCGACTTCGTCAAGAAGGAGCTAGTTATACAATTTAAAACAAAGTGTTTGCCACCAGTAGCTTGTAGAGTGCTCAATACAAAGTATGCAAGACGATCGATATTGTTTGACAAAGAAAATCCCTGGGCAAAACGAAACAACACCTCGTTATTCGACGTTTCAATGGGAAGTTACGATGGGGCGGAAGTTTGTGAATTAGTCGGCCTATTTATGCTCCATAAACTCGATCAAAAGTTTACCAACAACAAGAACATCGGGCTTTACAGGGACGATGGCCTCGCCGCGTTTCGAAATATGGGCTCCCGGACAGCAGATAAAACCAGAAAATTGTTTATCGAAACCTTTGCAGAATCCGGGTTAAAAATTACTATAGAAGCAAATCTAAAAGTCGTCAATTTTTTGGACATAACGCTTAACCTCCATAATGGAAAGCACTGCCCTTACAGAAAACCGGGAAACCCACCTCTATACATCAACGCACAATCTGACCACCCACCGTCCATCCTTAAGCAGTTGTCAAACTCTATTAGCCGAAGAATTTCTGACCTTTCCTGCGACCAAGCGGAGTTTGAGAAAGCAGCACCTTTGTACAGCGATGCCCTGAAGTCAAGTGGTTTCACTCAGCCATTGTCCTACACCGAGCCGAAGCAAAGCAACAGGAAAAATAGGCCTAGAAATATTTTATGGTTCAATCCACCATTTAGCAGAACCGTAAGAACTAACGTAGGACATCAGTTTTTAAGTCTGATCGACAAACATTTCCCAGCTGATAACCCATTGTACAAAATATTCAACCGAGGGACGGTCAAGGTTAGTTATAGTTGTATGGCGAATATGAAACGCATAATAAACAAGCATAATTCAAAAGTCCTACACAGCAAAAAATCATTTTCTTAACAAGAAAAATTTTCTTGATTCAAGAAAAATTTTCTTGACTCAAGAAAAATTTTCTTGAGTGAAGAAAAATTTTCTTGATTCAAGAGAAATTTTCTTAACATAAGAAAATGTTTCTTGTCATCAGGAAACATGTCTTATGGTAAGAAAATATTTCTTATGGTAAGAAAATATTTCTTATGGTAAGAAAATATTTCTTATAGTAAGAAAATATTTCTTATGGTAAGAAAATATTTCTCATGGTAAGAAAATATTTCTTATGGTAAGAAAATATTTCTTATGGTAAGAAAAATTGCCTTATCATAAGAAATTATTTTTAATAACCATGAAATGTTTTGCTATTGGAGTATAATAAAACAATGAGAATTTTGTTCTTACTATATATATATTGCGTAAAAAATAGACATTTAAACTGATTTCTTATGACAAGGAAATTTTTCTAATGATAAGATTTTTTATAAGAATATTTTTCTTATGACAAGAAATATTTTCTTATGACAAGAAATTTGTTCTTATGACAAGAAAGTTTTTCTTATGACAAGAAATTTTTTCTTATGACAAGAATCTTCTTATGACAAGAAAATTTTTCTTATGACAATAATACTTTTTAAAATATGAAATGTCTTCCCATTTATATAGAATAGAATATGGCACAAAAATTTGGAGAATAAGAAACTTTTTTCTTAGAGTTATAGACTTTGACAAAAACAACTTTACTAAAAATTCTCCAGTGGAAAACCGGCTTAACAATTTATTGCTAAATGTTTAAGACCATGATTTAAAATATTAAGATAATACTATTATTAAAATATGAAAAAGTGGTGGCTCCAATGTCGAAAGTGACAAGAGAAATCGTACCAAGAAAAGCGGGAATTCAGTACTAGTTTGTCACGAGGCGTTCTGATGTTGTTCGAGTTGAAGAAAAGCCTATTTTATGATGCATTCACGAAGAGGTTCTTTATTTTCAAAGATTGCCGTTATAGATGAAGATTTGGGAGAAATATTAGAAGGTAAGATGTTTCACACAACCTATTAAAATTGTTTGCAAGCTATTGTTAATATGCTTCCCACTGTTCCCAGTTTTCGCGTGGCAAATCTATTCTACGATTTGAGACGTGATGCTTTTCTTATCCTTTTTATATGCTTTTTCATTGTGCTAACGTGTATATAAATAATAATATCTAAAAATTATGTTAATTGTTTATGAGGAGTTAATTGTTTACGAACTTTACTGGTTAAAAGAGGCTTAAGAGCAAAAGTGCGCCATATTTGAATTTATTAACACTATTGATTCCCCTTGAGTCCCATAATAATATGAAAACCACTTTTCTGTAGGAGTTCAGTTGACCATGAAGTTCTTAGTTGTTTGCGTACATCATGGTGCTTGTGCTAATTTCACTAGTTTTCACCATTTCTCCTTCACCTTATTTTGTAGTTATTTTTTTTATTAATTTAACCCATTCTTAACTGAAACAACTGTATACTTTAATGGTTTCCTATTGATGAGTAAAGTCATCTGGTGTAAATCATCTGGTGTTAGCCAGTGTAAAATATTAAAGGCACTCCTGGGTGTGAAAGGGTTAATGAAGATGGTTTCTTAAACCCTTTATAACCCAGAAGGTTTCCTATTGAGAAGTAAAATTGTGTGGTCTTAGCCAGAGTAAAATACTAAAGGAACTCTTGGGTGTTAAAGGGTTAATTATTATAATTATTGGCAATTCATATTTTTGTTTTAATCTGTTTTAATTTATTGTTAATTCATTTTATTATATTTTTTCATCTTTAAAGATCATCTTGAAGATGCAGGTATAATGGAACATCATTTTAAAGCCATACAAATAGAAATGGGGAAGAGTTGTCCAAACCCAGCAGTTATAAATCTCAACCAAAGAATTTACTGCTAGAAGAGATTGGTTGAAAATGATTCCAGCCACCGATAGATGCAAAGAGCTCCTGGATGTGTATCCTTGCTTTGCTGACCATGTTGAGGTTGGTGCATGATTTAACACTGTTTGATAACACTATTGCTGCTTAGGCTGGCTAATCAATGAATGAATATATATATATATATATAATATATATATATATATATATATATATATATAAGTGAGTTATGGTTCACGAAAATGTTAGAGAGTGCTCAATACCATATAGATAGAGCAAAATACAAAGTATAAAGTATAGTTTTACCTTAAAGTCTTCGCTACCAGAGGTTTCACCCTAAACGGGATCATCAGGCGACTGGAAAATATCGGTTAGCACTCTCTAACATTTCGTGAACCATAACTCACTTATATTCGCACCCGTATACCGGTTGTGCACTCTTGTTTACGTAGTTTTGTAGTTTTATAGTATTATACCTTAAAATGCGAAAATTTCGGTTTGACCATTCACTGAAAAACATTCCAATACCACCACAAGATGCTTATTTGAAAGATTTGATCGAAAAAATTGAAAGCGTAATAAAACGTATGAGATGGAAAGCTCACTTTTTTCTTAATGGTGATAGAAACCCGTCAAAAAATAACCATTTCGGACTGCCTTCTAACAAAACACCTCCCACTGTTTTGGATTTCAAACCTTTCGAAGACGACTTAATAAAACTCATTGAAAACACCAAATTTCGGCATACGAGCAATCCATTTCAGGAATCTTTGGCAAACGATTTGAAGAAAATTAATTCGTCACCTAATATTTTCGTCTTCGCCGACAAAACTAGAAACATTTATGAAACCTCGCTCGACACATACAACAATCTTTTACATGACAATATAACAAAAACATATAAACATGGATCAGAGGGCACCATAAGAACAGATAGACAATGAACTGAAACACATTTCGAATAACTTGGGAATTGGCGACCGTATTGAACACATGAAAAAACGCGAAACATTCATTTCTCTCAAAGATCATAAGGATAATTTCGAAAAACAACCCAACATGCCGATTAATTAATCCTGCTAAAAGTGAGTCCGGAAAGCTCAGCAAAGTAATTCTTGATAAAATCAACTCTAAGTTAAGGAACATTTTGAACGTAAATCAATGGAGAAGCACACAAGAAGTAATCGAATGGTTTGGCAACATTGAAGAGAAAAACAGACATACCTTCATTTCGTTTGACATTGTTAATTTCTACCCTTCAATTTCTGAAGACCTTCTGGACCAAGCATTATCTTGGGCCAGAAATTTGGCTATTATTACCGAAAGTGACATTTCAATAATAAAACACGCTAGAAAATCGCTCCTTTTCAACAACGAAAAACCGTGGATAAAAAAAGACAGCAACAGTTTATTTGATGTTACCATGGGTAGCTATGACGGCGCTGAAGTATGCGAACTAGTAGGCCTTTTCATTCTAAACGACCTAGGGAAAAAGTTTGGCAACCAAAATATTGGCCTATATAGAGACGACGGATTGGCAGTACTAAAAAATAAGACCGCACGATTGGCAGACAAAACAAGAAAAGATCTTCACAAAAGTTTCGAACAGTTTGGCTTAAAAATCACGGCAGAAGCAAATTTAATTTCAGTAAACTTTTTAGACGTCACTTTCGACCTAAGCAATGGAAAATACAAACCTTTTCGAAAGCCCAATGACGATCCATTATACATAAACAAGCAATCAAACCACCCACCAAGCATTTTAAGACAGCTACCTACATCAATCAACAAGCGCATTTCCCTCCTCTCGTCTGACGAGCGGACATTCCATCAAACCGCACCAATTTACCAAGATGCATTAAGGCGCAGCAATTTCAACCATGAGCTAAACTACACACAAGAAGCACCACAGGAAACACGCAGAAATAGACGCCGCAATATCATCTGGTTTAACCCTCCATTTAACAGAAATGTCAAAACAAAACATAGGACGCAACTTTCTTAGCCTTATTGACAAGCACTTTCCACCAGGACACAAGCTTCACAAACTTTTTAACAGAAACACAGTCAAGATTAGCTATAGTTGCATGAACAACGTCAAGTCTATTATCACGAAACATAATTCACGCACAATCAGGAAAAGCAAGCCACGAAGCATAGTTACAAGCAGTTGCAATTGCAGGATTAAGGACAATTGCCCCCTACGTGGGCAATGCATGACAAACAACATAGTATACAAGGCATCTATTTCCATAAGCAACACGAACATCACCAAGCAATACATTGGCATGACAGCAAGTACATTTAAAGAGCGATATCGTAACCATACTAAATCTTTCCAGAATAAAAAGTATTCAAATGAGACGGAACTTTCGAAATACATTTGGAATCTAAAAGAAAAAAACCAAAGTTTCGACATAACCTGGTCTATACTAAAACACTCAATTTCTTACACGGGAGGATCAAAAAGATGCAATTTATGTTTGGACGAAAAACTTTTCATCATGAAGGCAGACAAACAACTCTTACTCAACAAAAGATCAGAAATAGTTTCGACGTGTCGGCACAAAAATAGATTTCGGATCAACAACCTAAACAATCAAAGGAATGCGCGCAACGTTTCGACGCCCACACCCACGCTCCAAATGAATGCGCCGGACGTTTCGACGCCCACACCCACGCCCCAACTAACGCATTTAAGCAGCCCACTAACCGATATTTTCCAGTCGCCTGATGATCCCGTTTAGGGTGAAACCTCTGGTAGCGAAGACTTTAAGGTAAAACTATACTTTATACTTTATATATATATATATATATATATATATATATATATATATATATATATATATATATACAAAGTATAAAGTATAGTTTTACCTTAAAGTCTTCGCTACCAGAGGTTTCACCCTAAACAGGTGAAACCTGATGATCCCGTTTAGGGTGAAACCTCTGGTAGCGAAGACTTTAAGGTAAAACTATACTTTATACTTTGTATTTTGCTCTATCTATATATGGTATTGAGCACTCTCTTACATTTCGTGAACCATAACTCACTTATATATATATATATATATATATATATATATATATATATATATATATATATATATATAATATATATATATATATATATATATATAATATATATATATATATATATATGTATATACATATATATATATATATGTATATATATATATATATATATGTATATATGTATATATGTATATATATATATATATATATATATATATATATATATATATATATATATATATATATATATATATATATATATATATATGTATATATATATGTATATATATATGTGTATATATATGTATATATATGTATATATATGTATATATATGTATATATATGTATATATATGTGTATATATATATATATAGTCGCTGGCACCTAAGCGTGTACACTGCCCGTCAAAACATGTTCTAAATTTAAGCCAAAGTTAACTGTTTTGAAATCAACACCAGCGAGATGTGATTGGCTAAGGGCACATTCATGTGACAATAATGCATTGGTTCGAATGTATCGAATGAAAACCTAATACGTTTGCATTAGGTAAACATTTAACTTTGACATAAAACATGTTTTGATTGGCGGTGTACACGCTTGGGTGCCAACCACTGTATTTATGTATGTATGTATGTATGTATGTATGTATGTATGTATGTATGTATGTATGTATATATATATAGTTCAATCTATAGACATGGTGTTTCGCTGTACAACAGCTCATCAGTGTAGCTTGGAACAATCTGAATGAATTTCATCAATTACTAATATATATATATATATAATTATATATATAATTTATATATATTATTCAAAACACTCCCCTCGGGGCTTTTCATGGCTCAAACCCATGATCTCAGATTCTCAGTGGTGGGAGGCTGTTGCTTAGATGACTAAGTCTCCAAAGCCCCAGTTTGTAGAGAGGTGGCCATTATGAAACAGTCTGAACTCGAGGCATCCATATGGTTTCTGCTGATCCATATACAGTATGCATGTATTCTAGAATTAATTATGTTAAAAATAGTAACTGTTGTTAAAGCAACAGAGGAGAAACTATGCTTTAGAGTACAGTATACTGCAATTATTACAATAAATTTTTTTTAAGGATTATGAAGATCCAGATGGTTGGATGTTAAAACAGTCTGGAAATGTCCCAATCATGGTAGTTGACAAAGACATGGTTTACGTCATTGTGGGCAAAATAATTTTGTTCAAGACAGAGGTCAGCAACATTAAGGAGGTGGCAGTTGGTTACATGGCCTTATTTTATTTATTGAACTTTGATTACCCGAAGCATGGAATAACTTAACACAGTCCATCATTTGTGGAGACAATAAAGTACCGAATGATATTGCTCTGGCAGTGCTATAGTCTGCATGACTATATAATTATATTCATTTATAGATAGTAATAAAAGATTACAGTACATATAAAAAATAAATACATGCTTTTTAAATTGAATTCATATTGTTTTCTTATTTCTATTATTTACAATGTTAGTACTAGTTAAATATTTATTTTAATGTTTATTCTTTTTAGGAATATTATTATACTTCTATTTATAGAGTATATAAAATCCTAAAAATGAGAAAATATTTCTTAAAACAAGTTCTTGTTTCAAGAAATATTTTCTTTATATGAAAAATTTCTTACTATTCTCCCAATCCAAAATTTCTTCTTTCAAGAAAAAAAAATCTTGAAATAAGTAAATTTTTCTTAAAATAAGAAATAATTTTCTTAAAACAAGAAAATATTTCTTAAAAATAAGAAAATATTTCCTAAAACAAGAAAATTTGTTTTCATTTTCTTGTTTTGAGAAACTTTCTTACAACAAAATAATTCTTCTCATTAAAACTTCTTATTTTAAGAAAAAAATTCTTAAAATAAGTAAATTTTTCTTAAAATAAGAAATAATTTTCTTAAAACAAGAAAATATTTCTTAAAAATAAGAAAATATTTCCTAAAACAAGAAAATTTGTTTTCATTTTCTTGTTTTGAGAAACTTTTTCTTACAACAAAATAATTTTTCTCATTAAAACTTCTTATTTTAAGAAAAAAATTCTTAAAATAAGTAAATTTTTCTTAAAATAAGAAAATAATATTCTTAAAACAAGAAAATAATTTTTCTTGTTTTAAGAAATTTCTTAACAAGAAAAAAAGTCTTGCTATACTCCCAATCCAAAATTTCTTATTTCAAGAAAAAATATCTTGTTTTAAGATATTTTTTCTAAAAATAAGAAATTGATTTTTTGCTGTGTAAGAAACACAGAAACGCCCGAGAACGAAAAAACATGTAACTGCCGGGTGAAACTAAACTGCCCACTTGACGGCGCGTGCTTGACAAGAAACCTTGTTTACCAGGCCATAGTATCTCCAGAAAACCAAGGGACAAAAACGTATATCGGCATGACAGAAGGAGAATTCAAGACAAGATTTCGCAACCATAAGCAGTCATTTAATAACAAGAAATATGCATCAAGCACAGCGCTGTCTAAATATATATGGGAATTAAAGGAAGCAGAAACGAAGTACACAATCAAATGGTCAATTTTAAAACGGGCGAACGCGTACAGAAGTGGAGGGAAACAATGCAACCTTTGTCTGGCGGAGAAACTTTGCATTTTAAAAGCAGGAAAACATATTTTAAACAAAAGGACTGAACTTTTATCTAAGTGTAGGCACGAAAACAAATTTTATGTAATTAATCTTAAACCCCCGTAACTTTTAACACGTTTTTAGTCTGATGATCGCTTCGAGCGTGAAACTTGAGTCACCGCCTTTTTTAACATGTACATAGTTTTTACTTATCCAATGTTTTAAATTAAATGCTTTATATATATATATATATATATAATATATATATATATATATATATATATATATATATATATATATATAGTTAGATATAGATAGATATAGATAGATATAGATAGATAGATATAGATAGATATAGATAGATAGATATAGATAGATATAGATAGATATAGATAGATATAGATACATATAGATGCATATAGATACATATAGATAGATATAGATAGATATAGATAGATATAGATAGATATAGATAGATATAGATAGATATAGATAGATATAGATAGATATAGATAGATATAGATAGATATAGATAGATATAGATAGATATAGATAGATATAGATAGATATAGATAGATATAGATAGATATAGATAGATATAGATAGATATAGATAGATATAGATAGATATAGATAGATATAGATAGATATAGATAGATATAGATAGATATAGATAGATATAGATAGATATAGATAGATATAGATAGATATAGATAGATATAGATAGATATAGATAGATATAGATAGATATAGATAGATATAGATAGATATGTATAGGTAATAGCATGGTTTCGAGTGCAATTTGGAAAAAAACATGCACGAGTGAGTTTTTCAAATACTGTCAAAATAGCACGAGTCCGAACGACGAGTGCTATTTGAAGTATTTGAAAAACTCACGAGTGCATGTTTTTCCAAATTCACGAGAAACCATGCTATTACTTATTAATAATATACATGAAAAAAATGTTCAAAACAACTGTACTAACATTTTAACGTATGTGTTTGTTTCGCCGTCCACTCCTCGCATATTTATTTGTTAAAAAACGCTTCCCTTCCTTTCCTACTTGAAAAAGTTTACTCGAGGCATAAAGAAGCTTCTGGTCTTCTTGTATGTACTTCACTTGGCAATATTAAAGCATAACTAGCTTCAAATTTGAACAAATTATCCCCAAAACCGCCGAATCTTGGCCGCCATCTTTGTTTGTTTTGTGTCAGGAAAAATCCGCTGTACAATCAATTTGATTGGTTCTTAGTGATAACAGATTTTTGCACTGTGATTACAGATTTTTGCACTGTGATAACAGATTTTTGCACTGTGATTACAGATTTTTGCACTGTGATAACACAATTCTGCACTTTTGTTTGGGATTAACTGCACTGGAATCAGCCAATCACAGTCGAGATATTTTTTCATGTATATTATTAAGATAGATATAGATAGATATAGATAGATATAGATAGATATAGATAGATATAGATAGATATAGATAGATATAGATAGATATAGATAGATATAGATAGATATAGATAGATATAGATAGATATAGATAGATATAGATAGATATAGATAGATATAGATAGATATAGATAGATATAGATAGATATAGATAGATATAGATAAATATAGATAGATATAGATAGATATAGATAGATATAGATAGATATAGATAGATATGGATAGATATGGATAGATATAGATAGATATAGATAGATATAGATAGATATAGATAGATATAGATAGATATAGATAGATATAGATAGATATAGATAGATATAGATAGATATAGATAGATATAGATAGATATAGATAGATATAGATAGATATAGATAGATATAGATAGATATAGATAGATATAGATAGATATAGATAGATATAGAGAGATATAGATAGATATAGATAGATATAGATAGATATAGATAGATATAGATAGATATAGATAGATATAGATAGATATAGATAGATATAGATAGATAGATATAGATATAGATAGATATAGATAGATATAGATAGATATAGATAGATATAGATAGATATAGATATAGATAGATATAGATAGATATAGATAGATATAGATAGATATAGATAGATATAGATAGATATAGATAGATATAGATAGATATAGATAGATATAGATAGATATAGATAGATATAGATAGATATAGATAGATATAGATAGATAGATAGATAGATAGATAGATAGATAGATAGATAGATAGATAGATAGATAGATAGATAGATAGATAGATAGATAGATAGATAGATAGATAGATAGATAGATAGATAGATAGATAGATAGATAGATAGATAGATAGATAGATAGATAGATAGAAGATAGATAGATAGATAAGATAGATAGATAGATAGATAGATAGATAGATAGATAGATAGATAGATAGATAGATAGATAGATAGATAGATAGATAGATAGATAGATAGATATATCACAGCAAAAAATCGTTTTCTTAACAAGAAAAAAAATTCTTAAAACAAGAAATATTTTCTTATTGCAAGAAAATAATTTCTTGATACAAGAAAAATTTGTAACCACAAGAAAATATTTCTTACCGCAAGAAAAAAATTTCTTAACTAAGAAAAAAAATTCTTGCTATAGGAAAAAAATTCTTGACTTAGAAAAAATTTTCTTGCCACAAGAAAAAAAATATTATGAGATAAAAATTTCTTAACATAAGAAAAAAAAATTATGTAAAGAAAATTGTGTTACTGTTTGATCGTTTTCACCTGACATGCTTTATTTATGATATCAAATATAAGATAAGTATTGTTGGCCACAAAAAATGGAATCTATTTGCATTATGGCCCCCAGTTAATTCTAGTATGTAAGCATTATATTTATATCATAAAGCGAACCAAAGAAAGCTGTGGGGAGCCGCGCGAGGCTAACGCGAGTATATCGTGATAACCCGTGAAACTGACCAAAGGGAACGCGGGCTAACGAGGTTCAAACTTTTACAATCGTCCATTGACCGTTGGAGCTTGGCGTTTAACTGATCAATACCACTTTGTGGCTTGTATTTTATGATGTATTGCAAAGGAACTCGTTGTTTTTATCATTGTCTACTGTAGACGAGAAATATGTCAGATTGTAGAAGGTAAGTCATCTTTAATACGCAATTTAAATGTAGTGAATTTACTTTCGGTATTAATATTTTTCAAGCTGATACAATCTTCTTAGTTCTTACTAGTAAAACAGTAAAAATCCGCTAACAAGAACGTACGTTTTACCAAATCAGCCTGGGATATGATAGGTTCTTATATTCTTATATAAATAAATTATTAATTTCAGCCTGAGGTTCTTATAGTTGAAGGTTCTTGTTAGCGGGTTTTTACTGTATTAAATCTTAAACTTTAAGCTTATATTCAAATGTTAATAACTCCAATGATTCCTAATCAAGGGATTTGAAAGTCTCTAGTATTCCTGATGATGAATAAATCCTAGTCGAATCGTCCAAGCTATTAAAATTATTTAAAATTTACCGTGTATATTCTTTATATCACTGTATATTCTTTCACTGTATACAGTATATCATTAATTTAATATTAAGCTGGTTTGGCTGGTTGGTTTAATTATTTAATACCATGTGTTTTGATATCTTCAACTCAACATCACATTTAACAGTAAGCTTATATATATAGTATTTGCAGTTACAGTGTAAACACTATCAAAAATATCTTTCAAAAATATAAAAAAAACTATCAATTTCTGTTTTTGTGTTTTTGTTCAGGGCAAGAACTCAGGGATTACTGACTACATGTAAAGGTTATTGTTGAGCCCCCTGTATATGATGTTATAAAGTTCAACATCAGGTAAGTGATGATCAGTTATTGGGCTATATTTTTTATATACTGAACAGGCTTAACCCTTTCACTACTGTTGGGGCCTTTTAGTTTTTACTCTGGCTAACGCCAGATGATTTTACTCATTGAGAGAAGAAGTCTAGTAGTGAAAGAGTCAAAACCTATCTCATTAACCATTTTACTACTGTTGGGGCCTTCTAGTATGTATTTTTCTCTGGCTAATGCCAGACTATTTTACTCGCCGAGAGAAGAAGTCTAGTAGTGAAAGGGTTAAGGCTGGTTTTTTTTCTCAGGTAGTGAACAGGAGTGACTAGATGAGGTGAGGTGACCAGCTCACTGGGCTAGCCCACCAAAGAATGTGAAATTACAGTATGTGAAGTCAATTGCTCGCCTCTGGGCTGCATGCACTGCTACTGCTCATTGTTTGTAAGTTACACTATCTGTAGCCTTGTTCCCATGGCCTACTTTATTTAAAACAGCCAATCGTGTGCTCACCAAGCAAGCAACCAAACAATTTTCGTGAGGTTATGTGATTTAAGGTCAATTGTATGAAATGCACCTTCGCATATCAGAAGCCCTGTATGTATGTATATATATATATATATATATATATATATATATATATAATATATATATATATATATATATATACATACATACATACATACATACAGGGCATATCAGAAGCCCTGTATATATATATATACAGGGCTTCTGATATGCGAAGGTGCGTTTCATATATATATATATAGTATATGTAGGTGCATGATAATGCCAGTGAAGTGTAATATTTGGTATGTACACTCGTTATCAGTTTTCTTAGAGCCTTTGAATAAATTTTTCTTATTATTTTATGAGTGTATACTACAGCACTGAATTACATTAAAATCCTGTCCATTAGTTTTATTTTTGTAGTTGTTTTACTAACTGGGATATTGTTTGTTATTTTATCTTTTACAGGCACAAAAATTGTACTTCTCCTTCAACATGTGTCAACAATTTTTGCAAGACTCTAATCTGCCCAAAACACAATTGAGTTGATTCATGAACTGAAGGTAATGACTGTATTTGGTATATGGTGTATTTTCCCTAAACCAAGAGGGTATATAGAGGCCCAGCCATTTTTTGGCCAGTTTGGGATAAAAGAGTTAACTCTTTCCTGTCTGAATTGGTCTTTAGTATTTTATTCTGGCTAATGCCAGATGATTTTATTCATCTTTGGGGAAGCCCTCAGACAGGAATGAGTTATAAACTATCTCTCTAACTCTTTCCTGTTCGAATTGGTCTTTAGTATTTTATTCTGGCTAATGCCAGATGATTTTATTCATCTCTGGGGAAGTCGTCGCACAGGAATGAGTTAAACAAATCTTTTTCTTTCTTATTTTGAGGAATCATGAGGATGCAACTTCATTGATGGTGTACAACCAAGATTTTCGCTATGTCATTGTGGGAAAGCAACTAATATTCAAGACGGAAGCAGGGAAGTTTTTAGAAGCTGTTGTAGTATGTTTGTCATCAGTGATTCACTTTATTTGTTGGATTTTGATTATCCTAAACAAAATGAAATTGGGATGACCATTTTGCAGATTTCAATGACAATTGCATACCAAAGGACATTGCGATTCTTGTTAATGCGATGTTAAAAGCATACAGGAAGTGTAAAGTGGAATCATGTTAAAGAACTGATGCGACTTGAACTTTTTTTATATATTACATAACTTCTATGGTATAGTTTTCTGCACAGCCATATTATAAGTGCAGTGAATGTTATGTTATTTCACCTGCTTGTGGTTTTTAATTAATTTATGAAGCCTTTGGAAGTCACAAAAACATCACATGACATTCGAATACGGAATATCATTGATATTATAATGTACAGTATATACAGTGAAGAACGCCACCTTACGACTGCCCAGTTAGTATTACGTACTTTGCAATCACACAAGTTTTTTTACCTTGAACAAAAGCACGCTACAGTCTTTCTTATATTTGATAACCATGTTGATTTAAGCAATGTACATGTTTATTCGACCAGATTTTTTGGCCACACACTGTTAATATATGTATGTATATATATATATATATATATATATATATATATATATATATATATATATATATATATATATATATATATATATATCAGTGGGATTCCACTGCATGCAGCTGTCATGCTTTTGCAACTTCAAAAAAGCTTTATACACTTCATGCTAGACTGATGACATTTCCATGTTATTTTGTTTGTTTTAAAAAAATTATAAGTAATTTTGGTTATAATATAAATGTAATGTGCATGCAGTTTCCTATTTTTCTTACCATGTGAGCATGTAAATTATTTTCTTGCTATTTTTCTTATTTTTCAATAAAAAAATAATCTTATAACAAATTTTGTTATTTCAAGAAATATTTTCTTATTAAGAAAAAAAACTTAATTTTATTCTTATTTTAAGAAATAATTTTCTTAGATTTTCTTAGTAAGAAAAAATTTCTTGCTATTCTCCCAAATAAGAAATTTCTTATTTTAAGAAAAAAATATCTTGAAATAAGTTATTTTTTTCTTGGATTAAGATTTCTTTTTCTTAAAACAAGAAAATAATTTTCTTATTTTAAGAAATAATTTTCTTAGATTTTCTTAGTAAGAAAAAATTTCTTGCTATTCTCCCAAATAAGAAATTTCTTATTTTAAGAAAAAATTTAAGAAAACAAGTTTTTTTTTTTCTTAAAACAAGAAAGTGATTTTTTGCTGTGAGATAGATAGATAGATAGATAGATAGATAGATAGATAGATAGATAGATAGATAGATAGATAGATAGATAGATAGATAGATAGATAGATAGATAGATGGATGGATGGATGGATGGATGGATGGATGGATGGATGGATGGATGGATGGATGGATGGATGGATGGATGGATGGATGGATGGATGGATGGATGGATGGATGGATGGATGGATGGATGGATGGATGGATGGATGGATGGATGGATGGATGGATGGATGGATGGATGGATGGATGGATGGATGGATGGATGGATGGATGGATGGATGGATGGATGGATGGATGGATGGATGGATGGATGGATGGATGGATGGATGGATGGATGGATGGATGGATGGATGGATGGATGGATGGATGGATGGATGGATGGATGGATGGATGGATGGATGGATGGATGGATGGATGGATGGATGGATGGATGGATGGATGGATGGATGGATGGATGGATGGATGGATGGATGGATGGATGGATGGATGGATGGATGGATGGATGGATGGATGGATGGATGGATGGATGGATGGATGGATGGATGGATGGATGGATGGATGGATGGATGGATGGATGGATGGATGGATGGATGGATGGATGGATGGATGGATGGATGGATGGATGGATGGATGGATGGATGGATGGATGGATGGATGGATGGATGGATGGATGGATGGATGGATGGATGGATGGATGGATGGATGGATGGATGGATGGATGGATGGATGGATGGATGGATGGATGGATGGATGGATGGATGGATGGATGGATGGATGGATGGATGGATGGATGGATGGATGGATGGATGGATGGATGGATGGATGGATGGATGGATGGATGGATGGATGGATGGATGGATGGATGGATGGATGGATGGATGGATGGATGGATGGATGGATGGATGGATGGATGGATGGATGGATGGATGGATGGATGGATGGATGGATGGATGGATGGATGGATGGATGGATGGATGGATGGATGGATGGATGGATGGATGGATGGATGGATGGATGGATGGATGGATGGATGGATGGATGGATGGATGGATGGATGGATGGATGGATGGATGGATGGATGGATGGATGGATGGATGGATGGATGGATGGATGGATGGATGGATGGATGGATGGATGGATGGATGGATGGATGGATGGATGGATGGATGGATGGATGGATGGATGGATGGATGGATGGATGGATGGATGGATGGATGGATGGATGGATGGATGGATGGATGGATGGATGGATGGATGGATGGATGGATGGATGGATGGATGGATGGATGGATGGATGGATGGATGGATGGATGGATGGATGGATGGATGGATGGATGGATGGATGGATGGATGGATGGATGGATGGATGGATGGATGGATGGATGGATGGATGGATGGATGGATGGATGGATGGATGGATGGATGGATGGATGGATGATGGATGGATAGATGGATAGATAGATAGATAGATAGATAGATAGATAGATAGATAGATAGATAGATAGATAGATAGATAGATAGATAGATAGATAGATAGATAGATAGATAGATAGATAGATAGATAGATAGATAGATAGATAGATAGATAGATAGATAGATAGATAGATAGATAGATAGATAGATAGATAGATAGATAGATAGATAGATAGATAGATAGATAGATAGATAGATAGATAGATAGATAGATAGATAGATAGATAGATAGATTAATTAGATATTTAATAAATTTCTCCCCTAAAAGGGGCTTTTCAGAAATTATTTACAAATTTTAAAATTTGAAACTATGTAGTGTTTACAAATTAAGATAACAAAAAGAAACAAGTAAGTTACAAAGCTATTTTTGACAATGTACAGTACAAACATTAAGTTAAATGGTGACGTGTTAAAAGTTTTCTTTGGCAACAAAGAGTTTCTTAAGTGCTGTCTATATATATATATTCAAACAAACAAATAAACAAACAACGTGTTGTTCGCAAAATGTCGAAAAGTGCTCAATACCGTAAAGATAGAGCGAATATACTATAAGTGGGCTTACCTCAAATGTTGATGGTCACTATACATTCAGTTTCATGCTGGGCAATATACACTATATATATATATATATATAGTTCAATCTACAGACACGGTGTTTCGCTGTACAACAGCTCATCAGTGTAGCTTGGAACAATCTGAATGTATTTCATCAATTACTTATACACATGCGATTGTCGGTGACAACCGCATGTGGGACAGCATCGGTGAAGTACATTCAGATAGCGAGAAGTGCGCATGGACCCAGAGTGCTCAAACTTCCATATATATCTATGTGTGTGTGTGTATGTGTGTGTGTGTGTAGCCCTTGTAGAGAGATTTGACTGTACATATTAAAAATATTCCTCACCTTTAATTCATTAACTAACTATTGTGCCTTTTTGTTTGCCTTCTGTCTTCCAGGTAAAATTGACAAATTTTGCAATATATATATATGATCTTGGCACCTGTTAAGAAAAAACAAATTTTCCAGTTAGAAAACTAGAAATATGTTTGAGAAATACACATGTTTATTTATAAAGTACTGTAATGGTTTGAACCTAGGTTAAGTATCAGTAGATGGCGCTTGTGAAATGTTATCATGAATCTAGGTTAGTCTTGAGAAAGACTGTCGAAGGTGGAGGAGGGAGAATCCTTAACCAGCCTAAGCAGCAATAGTGTTATCAAACAGTGTTAAATCATGCACCAACCTCAATATGGTCAGCAAAGCAAGGATACACATCCAGCAGCTATTTGCATCTATTGGTGGCTGGAATCATTTTCAACCAATCTCTTCTAGCAGTAAATTCTTTGTTGAGATTAATAACGGCTGGGTTTGGACGACTCTTCCCCATTTCTTTTTGTATGGCTTTAAAATGATGTTCCATTATACCTGCATCTTCAAGCTGATCTTTATCAATACCCTCTACAGTATGAAAAAATAACAAAGATGAAAAATATAATAAAATGAATTAACAATAAATTAAAACAGATTAAAACAAAAATATGAATTACCAATAATTATAATAATTAACCCTTTAACACCCAAGAGTTCCTTTAGTATTTTACTCTGGCTAAGACCACACAATTTTACTTCTCAATAGGAAACCTTCTGGGTTATAAAGGGTTTAAGAAACCATCTTCATTAACCCTTTCACACCCAGGAGTGCCTTTAGTATTTTACACTGGCTAACACCAGATGATTTACACCAGATGACTTTACTCATCAATAGGAAACCATTAAAGTATACAGTTGTTTCAGTTAAGAATGTGTTAAATTAATAAAAAAAATAACTACAAAATAAGGTGAAGGAGAAATGGTGAAAACTAGTGAAATTAGCACAAGCACCATGATGTACGCAAACAACTAAGAACTTCATGATCAACTGAACTCTTACAGAAAAGTGGTTTTCATATTATTATGGGACTCAAGGGGAATCAATAGTGTTAATACATTCAAATATGGCGCACTTTTGCTCTTAAGCCCCTTTTAACCAGTAAAGTTCGTAAACAATTAACTCCTCATAAACAATTAACATAATTTTTAGATATTATTATTTATATACACGTTAGCACAATGAAAAAACATATAAAAAAGATAAGAAAAGCATCACGTCTCAAATCGTAGAATAGATTTGCCACGCGAGAACTGGGAACAGTGGGAAGCATATTAACAACAGCTTGCAAACAATTTTAATAGGTTGTGTGAAACATCTTACCTTCTAATATTTCTCCCAAATCTTCATCTATAACGGCAATCTTTGAAAAGTAAAGAACCTCTTCGTGAATCCATCATAAAATAGGCTTTTCTTCAACTCGAACAACATCAGAACGCCTCGTGACAAACTAGTACTGAATTCCGGAAAGCGAGGCTGCAATGTCGTAAAAAAGGCATCACGGGATATTCTCGCGCAATTCTCGCGCTTTTTTCGCGTAATTCTAGCGCTTTTCTTCGTACGATTTCTCTTGTCACTTTCGACATTGGAGCAACCACTTTTTCATATTTTAATAATAGTATTATCTTAATATTTTAAATCATGGTCTTAAACATTTAGCAATAAATTGTTAAGCCGGCTTTCCACTGGATAATTTTTAGTAAAGTCGTTTTTGTCAAATATACAAATAAAATTTTTCTTATTGTAAGCCATTCTGCAATTATGCAGGAAAAAGTTTCTTATTCTCCAAATTTTTGTGCTATATTATACTCTATATAAATGGGAAGACATTTCATATTTTAAAAAGTATTATTGTCATTAGAAAAATTTTCTTGTCATAAGAAGGTTCTTGTCATAAGAAAAAATTTCTTGTCATAAGGAAACTTTCTTGTCATAAGAAAAAAATTCTTGTCATAAGAAAAAATTTCTTGTCATAAGAAAAAGATTCTTATAAAAAATCTTATCATTAGAAAAATTTCCTTGTCATAAGAAATCAGTTTAAATGTCAATTTTTTTACCCAATATATATATAGTACGAACAAAATTCTCATTGTTTTATTATACTCCATTAGCAAAACATTTCATGGTTATTAAAAAAAATTTCTTATGATAAGACAATTTTTCTTACCATAAGAAATATTTCTTACCATAAGAAATATTTTCTTACCATAAGAAATATTTTCTTACCATAAGAAATATTTTCTTACCATAAGAAATATTTTCTTACCATAAGAAATATTTTCTTACCATAAGAAATATTTTCTTACCATAAGACATGTTTCCTGATGATATGAAACATTTTCTTATCTTAAGAAAATTTCTCTTGAATCGAGAAAATGTTTCTTGACTCAAGAAAATATTTCTTGAATCAAGAAAATTTTTCTTGTTAAGAAAATGATTTTTTGCTGTGTATGGGGAAAGCAAGGACTAAGCATGAATTTTCTTGTGAAAATACAGTTACTAACAACAGCGAGGATCTGGCGTAACTGTTGACGACAAACTAAAATTTGATAAGCATGTAATCAAAGTCTGTCGGAAAGTATCTCAGCAAGTCGCCGTGCTAAAACGTATGAGGAACATGCTTCCATTTGAAATAAGATTAGGTAGGTTTGGAAGAAAACGCGGAGTGCGGAGTGCTGAGTGTGAAGTAGGCTAGTATTATTTCGTGATATTCGTGATACAACGATGCAACCTGGTATCCAGGCTCTTTGCTCGGCGCCCCCTAACACGTGGCTGGAGCAAAGACCCTGGTTCGTTGTGGTCATGTGACTGCCTGACATTTAATTTTTGTAGTGTAAGGTGGGTGAAAAGCTGAGATTGTCACTCACTAAGTTGTCGATTTCATGTTCGAAGCCTTGTTCGAAGTTAACTTTGTTTAAATGAATCACGATAGCCTTCAATTCTTTCTCAGCTGTTTACAGTTCTCAATAAGAGGCACAGCTTATGAGAATGTAAATTTTAAGCCCAAGCAAGTTGTATGCTTGGAGAATGTGTATTTAAATCGCGACACGCTAGCCGTTTTACCAACTGGTTACGGAAAGTCAGTCACGTTTCACCTTTTGCCTGGATTGTTGGAACGTCGAAATGCTTCTCGTCACCTAAACTGTGGTCGTCCAATCGTTTTGGTTATCTGCCCTCTAAACTCGCTGATGGATGATCAAATTTCTATACTCAAGAAGTCGGAAATCGCTGCTGCTATTTTAAAAGTCAAGTTTGTAAAACGTGAACCAGCAGTTGAGCCAGTTGAAGATATAAATGTTGCAGATACTCAAGTAGAACTGCAAACTGATGCAGACGTACAATCGTTGGAAACGGGACAGCATTCGTTGGTTTTCTGTCATCCAGAGGCATTTATATCCAGCTCTGATGGGTGTCAACTGCTTCAGTCGACGATTTATGCACATAACGTTCAGGCAGTTGTTATTGACGAGGCACATTGCATTTTGGAATGGTGAGTTTCTGTTATATCAAATATATTATATCAAGTAAAGTTTTATTTTTTCTCTATATGCATAAACAAACGTATTTCAGTATGAGTATAAACGAGATATTTGTTTACTTTATGGAACTACCTAAATACTGTGTTCAAGTGATGGTCATGATTAACATTATCCAGTTGTTATCATAACAATCACCCTGCTGGTCTATTGTACATACTGTTTAGTACACTGTGACTGAACACAACATGGTATATTATAATTAATTTAAATTTTTTTTAGGGGAACTGATTTCAGGACCGACTATAGTAAGCTTGGCATGGTCAGTGCTCTTTTTCCTAAAGTACCACTGTATGCTCTTACAGCAACAGCAACAAAAAAAGACAAAGAAGTCATCATCAATACTTTATGCATGAAAGATGTTCACATGGTTGTTGGAAATATTGATCGACCAAACATTTTCATTGAAAAAGTGTTTAGAGAAGGGAGTGATGATGATGCCTTGGTAGAAATATTATTGCCAATCATGAAAGACCTTAAAGATAAAAAAACAGAATACCCTTTGACAATAATTTATCTTTCTCTTCAATGGTGTGGATATGCATACAATCGTTTTGACCACTACATGGGTTTACAACAGTACTTCCCAGATGGTACAAGTGCTGAACCATGCAATAGACTTTTTGCACAATATCACTCTCCACAAACCCAGAGGATGAAGGATGAGATTTTAAAACAATTGTTGTCAACTAATTGCAAAGTGAGAGTGATTTTTGCAATTGGAATGGGTGTAAACATCCCAAACGTTCGCTGCATTATTCATTTTGGTGTTCCAGGTTCAGTGCGAAAATATTACCAAGAGATCGGAAGAGTTGGGAGAGATGGCAAGCCAGCAAAAGCAACCCTGTATTATAATAACAGAGATATCGCTTTGAACAGGAAAGGGATTGGAAGTGACATAAGACGTTATTGCAAAACGAATAATTATTGTCTGAGAAAGCTCATTCTTATATTTCTAGATGTGAATGTTTGTGAAAGCCAGTCCACTTCCCTTGAACATACATGTTGTAGCTTTTGCAAGCAAAACTGCTCTTGTCTCAATTGTTTAATGAACAACCTTGGCTATTAACTAAATAACTAAATAAACCAATTTCATAATTTCACTTTCAAGCCAGAATACAATCATCATGGACACATTCTGCTTGCTTTAGCACAATTAATGCCTTTTCTGTTATTCACTAATTATGGTGAATATGTATAGGTAGTGTTGTTGACCCATTATATACAATTATAAAAATGTACTGTTGTTTGCAGGCATTTAATATCAAAAATTACACAAATTTTTCATAACATAAGAAATTAAATTAGTCTTCATCACTGCTTCCTTCTGATTCTTCATTTATAACAATTTGTTCTTGATATTTACTCCTCACAATTTTCTTGATGTGCCGTTCACACCAACTTTCAAACTGCTTGGTGTCCAGTCCATCAATTGGATCATTGCTAATTGTTTTGAATGAAGAATGGGCTCGGCCAGGTTTTGAGGTAAATGGGCGGAGATCTCTTAAGTCTTCCAGAATGGTCATCTCATCTTTCTTACTGCTGGCATGAGTGTGCTTCCCCAAATTTTTCTTAACTTTTGAAATGGTATCGAAATTCTCCACTATCTCCCTGATGCCTCCAGATGCTTTGCTGGCCCTTGTGATGGCTTTGTCAGTTTTATTTACACCCATTGCACGAATCACATTTTTTTTATCACAATTTTGATTCTCTTGCAACAAGTCAATTTCAATGTTCTTTCCACTTCCACCATTCCAGTTAGTAGTTGCAGCCCAAACACATTCGTTAGCTAACCCTTCTGACAAAAGAACATTGTTTTGAACAATGTTGACAAGCATCTCAATGGCATAGGAATTGAACTTTTTCAATGATTTGAAATGCAATAGTAAAACTTTGCTTAGGGTTGCTAATCTTGCACCATTTCCTTCTCTCACTGCATCTCGTAAGTCCTCAAGTATTACAAAATGCCTCAGGAGGTTTAGGGCATAATAATTTATCTTGTCTGGCTGGTCGTGAGTGGTGGTGGAGGATGCTTGAATAGTATTAATTGGCTGGACCTCTTCAGCAACGAAAACGAATTCCTCTAAGAACTTGTCAATAACATCATCAAAATGAAGTTTCTTTGCCTTGTCAGACACCAAAAACACGCTTGGTTGAAAATGTTTCTTTGGTTGGTCATTCAGTGCTTCCATGCTGAAAAATGTGAGTGCAGCTTCAATGATGTGCATTCTTCCAATGCTGTTGAACAGCTGTTCACAATCTTCATAATGTTTAATTTGTTCATTTACTTTCTTCCTGTTCAGCTTTTCTTTAAAATAGCAAAGGGTCCCTTGTTCTCTTGTTGATTTCCTAAACAGCTTCCTGAAACACAACTGAATAAAGTAGAATACTATTTTAAATCACTTTTAGGTACACATTTCCATTATCACAGCTTACAATGAGGTCTGCACCAGTGCTAGACCTAACTAGACTGAAAGCCAGCCGCCGATCTCATCTCGTTCTCACTCGCTGAGAGTAGCGAGTGAGAACGAGATGAGATCGGCGGCTGGCTTTCAGTCTAAGACAGTGTAACTACATAAATATTATTTGCTGTGCAACCTCATGCCAGGGTACTTATTTCCTTGGTGCTTCCTCCTGTAGTGCTGGGTGAGAGGCTGGGTGAGAGGCTGGGTGAGAGGCTGGGTATGGGGTTGAGTTATTTATTGCTTATTTGTACTATTTCCTACTTGTAATTACCTTCCTATTTATATTGCTTTATTTACTATCCTTTATTTACTATCCTTAATTTATCATTCTCTGTATTTATAATAACTGTAACAATCAATTCAATAGCCTCGCAGCCATGGCTTTGGCTAAATTTTATATCTTTCAAAATGTTAGTATAAATAAAGATTATTATAAATTAAGATTATTATTATTTTAGATATTCTGTAATTGCTTTCACACCATATACAGTGTAAATAATAATTGCCAGTCTAATACAGTATTCAAACAATTTATTCATTCATTCATTCGAATTCATTCATTCATTCATTCATTCATTCATTCATTCATTTTAAATTTTTATTTTTATTTTTTTTTTCTATTTCTTTATTTACTTTTTTTAATGTACCTACTTACTTACTTACTTACTTACTTACTTACTTACTTACTTACTTACTTACTTACTTACTTACTTACTTACTTACTTACTTACTTACTTACTTACTTACTTACTTACTTACTTACTTACTTACTTACTTACTTACTTACTTACTTAGCTACTTAGCTATGGAAATTGATATGAAAACACGGTAGATAGTCACCAAAAATTTCAAAATAAAGTGACAGAATGACTTCATTTACATTTATTTCATTCTGTCACTTTATTTTGAAATTTTTGGTGACTATCTACCTGGTGTTTTCATATCAATTTCCATAGCTACGTAAGTAAGTAAATAGTAAGTAAATAAGTAAATAAGTAAGTAAGTAAGTACCTAAGAAAAGTCCTAAGAGAATGGGCTTTCGACCAGTATTTACAGAACAAATAAAAATTTGTGATGTGAAATGGTTGTACATGTGTTTCTCACCTTTAAGTAGCTTTTCTTGCAATGCCAATGAACAATTCGAAATGGATACAAATGTTCAAATCTATCTTTAGGAGTGTGAGCCCCAGCCCTCAAAGTCTTAGCACCAGCCATTCTCACACGTGTTAACTGATCTCCAAAACAAGGAATATGAACACCTAGTGTTGGATCAATTGCATCACTTTGCTGTGATGATGTGGCGGCTGTTTGATGGGATGATTGATATTGAATGGATGAGGGAGGTTGATGGGTTGAAGGAGGTTGATGGGATTGAGGAGGCTGATGGGATTGAGGAGGTTGGTGGGATGAAGAAGGTTGGTGGGATGAAGAAGGTTGGTGGGATTGATGAGGTTGATGGGATTGAGGAGGTTGATGGGATTGAGGAGGTTAGTGGGATGAAGAAGGTTGATGGGATTGAGGAGGTTGATGGGATGAAGGAGGTTGGTGGGACGAAGAAGTTTGGTGGAATGAAGGAGGTTGGTGGGACAGAGGAAGTTGGTGGAATGAAGGAGGCCAGTGATGGGACGAAGAAGGTTGGTGGAATGGAGGTTGGTGGAATGAAGGAGTGTTCATGGGACAGACCTGATGCAGAAGGTAGTGAAGGCTGATTTTCATGAGCTGTTGTCATGATCTCTTCTACCCAGGACTCTAGTTGATCCATGATATCTATACACTCGGAGTATTTCTTTTCATCTTTCATAATGATTGGAGGATTCACTACCACAGACTTTTGCTTTGCTTCTGCTTGATGTTTATGTTTGAGACTTTCAATGAACTTGGCAAATGGTCGAAGGGCTGGGAAGAATTCTACAAGAATTCTTGCAACTAAAGCTCGGTACCTTATTCTAGTTTCATTCTTCTCACCATCAGTTTGTTTCACAGCTTGTTTGCTCTTCTCAATAGCATTATCTAGTGGAGGTGAAACATCAGATAAATTAGAACTGGAAACACGATCAAACACTAAACAGGAAGCAACTGCATGCACACTTTGGTTTTTATGATCTTGTTGAGCATCATGAACTTGAACAGTCCAGTCAATGTTATCAAGGACAATGACAAACTTCTGGTTGTTTTTTACCAGCTCAACAGCATTATCTAAATGGTGGTCTCCTGTCTCATCCATAATGTTATACTTTCTGATGGGTCCAAGGCATATTCCATATTTGTGAAACCTTTCAACTAACTGAAAAAAGATGATGATATTAATTGACTGGGGGTGAATATAATGCACATGAAAATAATCAACACAATTTTTATGGCCAAAGAGGCACCAAGCATCAAGTTGGCTAGAGAATGGTATAATTGTTTTATTATATAGCTAAACTCGATATCTACAGTATTCTGTACTTTTCAAGTAAACTTTGAATTTTTTCTTTGTTTAATTCGGAAAATCGTTCAGCCAATTTTTGTTGATTCAACCAATCAAATTATGCAAAAGCTAGCTAATATCTGACAGTATTCAATTTTTTATTGCTATATAATAATTGGTATTATGCAGAGGCAAATGTGATGTGTTGGCAAATTGATGTGAAATCAGTTGATAAAAATAATTGATGAATGTGGAAAAGTGAAGGGATCCCTGTATGTTTGAGCAAATAGGTCTTATGGGCATTGCCATCATAAATTTGATGACATCACATGGTTGCCCTTGTTATTTCAAGACAACGGCTCCATTGATTCTGGACAATAAATGCAACCATTTTACGACATCAAATTTAAGATAGCTGTGCCCATCAGGCCTATTTGTTCAAACATGTGGGGATCCCTTTAACAGATGCAATCTTGACACTGACCAATTGGTACACCACTGTTATTTATAGCCTCCATGGCCCATAGCCTCCATGGACTACAACAACCATAGCCATAATTGTTGGGACATCAAATTGCTGTTTTTGAGAATTTGCAATTAATCTCCCAAGGACTTTTGGTCAGAATTGTAGTTTTTTTTTAAAGTTGTGCATGATTTTAGTTCCCACTCTTTTAAAGGCCTGATAGTCTTTGTTTCATCTCATTATTTTAATTTTTATACTGATTATTGATTTAATTATTGTCATGCTTGTATTGATAATAGGATACTACTTTCATCTCACAACATATGTACTTATAGCAGGTGGCTGAGAGAAGAGCACACAGTTAATTTGTTCAAACCTATTTGACATTTGACAACAACATTTTTAATGTATGTTATTAAATGGTGCACTAAATTCTAAAAAATATTGCCAGTTTCATACCCTTATATTGGTAGTTTTCAATACATGCACTATAATCACTAATTTTGGCAGGGTTTGTTTTTTTGTGTATAGAGGAGATATACACATGTCAATTATTAAATTAGCTAGCTAGTTAATATAAAAAAGTGCTTTTTTATTTATATTTGATAACCTCTTAGTGAGCAGCCAACTATAGACTACTGCTCACAGCTTTGTATGTCTATATTAACATGCTATACTATTTTACAAAGCCAAAGAAGACCCTCAGACGTCAATAGGTTATGTTGAGTAAATATATAGGCTAATATTTATAAGAACATTTGAGTTAAGTTTGTTGACATTAGTCGTTAACTTTCTTCAGTCGATCGTTCAGATCATCACTTTTTTAAGTAAAAAGCTTAGTAATTGGTTTTTCTAGTACACATCAAACAACCAAACAACTTTATTTAAAATGCGTTGTTACACTAAATCGAAAACTTTTCATGTGAATTACATGTAAAGAACTCTAGACTTACACCACTACATACCGATGTACATTCCTAAAAAAAACTACCATGCTGCTTGCATTTCCTTCCGTCAAAAACATAGTGTTAATCCTTTGTAGTCGGCTCATCTTAGGATTCCTAGCAAAAGCGGCCAAGCTGTATATCAAACAAGCAACTGGAATTTTTTTTTCGATGCGATAGTTTCCATCAACTAACGAGGAAATAACACCAAGGGTTAAGGGGCATCTTTTTTCCAACTCTTGAAATACTGCATCCCAGGTTAAACTTTTTAGTGACTTGTAGTCCCTGTTCTGAAGAATAGATGCTTCTCTTTGCACTTCATCAACAGCCGACAGACCTTCGTGGCGACAGACATTCTTTAACTCGTCGTTTAGGTAACCAAACAATACTTGCTTTACTCTAGACGACAATATTTCCATCTCAAAAATAGTATCCACAATTTGCCGAACATTTTTTCTTTGGATGACACATACAAGTTTATGTAGTTCAACGTCTGTTAGTTGGTCTCTGTCAATAGGATAAACCTGGATGACAGAAAATAATTATTTTAATGTTTAATCTTGGTACAACGAGCGGTGCGGGAATGAGTCTTGCACTCTTTAGGGAGATAGTTTATAACTCATTCCTGTCCGAGGGCTTCCCCCGAGGTGAATAAAATCGTCTGGCGTTAGCCAGAATAAAATACTAAAGAGCGATTCGGACAGGAAAGAGCTAACTTAAGGGAGATAGTTTACAACTCATTCCTGTCCGAGGGCTTCCCCCGAGGTGAATAAAATCGTCTGGCGTTAGCCAGAATAAAATACTAAAGAGCGATTCGGACAGGAAACAGCTAACTAAGGGAGATAGTTTACAACTCATTCCTGTCCGAGGGCTTCCCCAGAGGTGAATAAAATACTAAAGACCGATTTGGACAGGAAAGAGTTACGGAGATAGTTTATAACTCATTCCTGTCCGAGGGCTTCCCCAGAATAAAATTTTATTGCGATAACATGTTGCGTATAAAATCATCGCTAAAAAGATACCGTCGGTGTATAAACATATTAATAAAACTGTATTAATACCTGACTTTCAAGACCATCATCAGATATACTGCTGGAGAATGAAGCGGTTGCCAGTTGACTTTTTCAAATACCTTGCTTTGATCCTGGTGAAAAAAAAAATCGATAATATTTTAATTAAACTTAGATAGGCTATGTTGAAATTGTTATAACAATTAAAGAAGGGATATACTGATGTGCGGGTTTAAATTATGTTTTTTAATGACATAAAATAGGTGAATTTCCGAGAGTTTCTGAGCACTCAAGATGATTTGAATTAAAATGTTAGAACATATACAACCATTCGAAGTTTTGGAAGCCATGCAAGGAACTACCGGTAATTTAAGTTATTTTTATACTGTTGTTTACCTCAAACTCAAAGTTTATGTAGCACTATAAAATCAGTCTTAAACAAATATACACAACTGTCGAATAATACACTGCCGAAAAACGCTTCAACCAGGTAAAAACTATAGCTATAAACCTATCCTAATTTTAACAAAATGGTACAACAGCTCAAAAGTAAAGTAACCCAAGCACAAAATCTTTTATAATACTGTATAAAACCGCAGTCTACTGCCTAATGACTATGAGTGATATTTACCTTCGGCTTCGGCCTTGTGCTAGTGACTTCATCAAAAGCAATCGTTCTTTTCGCTTTCTCTCCATAAGCCATTGTCTTGCCTGGAGGTTTTTCGGCAGAAGATCTCAAGCACTGTTTAACCTTCGTGTTTTTTTGCAAAGTAGCTTGGCTGTTCTTAATTAACTTCACGAAGTCTTCGATATTGTTTAAACGCCTGGAACAGGACCGGCATATGAGAGTCGGTAAACCTTCCTCTTGGGAAAATACTTCACCGTTAAGCGCTTCAGCAATGCGAAGTACAGACGAGCAAGCGGGAGAAAAGAACCTCTTTCTGTGGCTTAAATCGCCAATCGACAGACACATTCTGCAAGACGACGAGCTAAAATTAGTTTGCGTGTAAGTCTTCTTTGGCGTAGCCATCGCGATCGCAAAGGATAATATGATTTAATTGCGACATGATCAACAGCAACAAAAAAGAAACCGAACGAAACGGCCAGACAAAAGTCTTATTTGTAATCCATGTATTGACAGCTGAGCACCCCCACAGACTCACAGAGCAGCGACAACACTTGTGATCTATCACCCCTCCCTCATTAAAAATTATTTTACTGCCCAGATTCTGGGCAGTCACATGACCACAACGAACCAGGGTCTTTGCTCCAGCCACGTGTTAGGGGGCGCCGAGCAAAGAGCCTGGGTACGAGGTTGACAACGATGCAGCGATACAGGAACCTGGAACCGGAACCTGGAACTGGAACCGAATGTTGATTTATGCCAATTTATGCTAATTATTCAAATATTATGCGTTACAAACAATCTCTCTTCTCTTTCGTTGTGTACTTTCTGTTTTCTGGAGTTTTTACAATCGTACCCAGATGTTGTTTCTGGAGCGTATAAATATTTATAATTAAGCTATTATAACCTTAATATGGTGCTAATTTATGAAATAGAATGATGAGTGTATTTCGACTCTTTTAATGCACGACTCCACAGTGCACTTGACTCCACAGTGCACTCCACAGCGACAACGGCGCGTTATCCCTTTACATATAGTGGGCATTTTAGTTATTTTATACTAGCTAACGCCATGCATGCGACTTTATTCACCATAGAGAAAGGTCTCGGACTTTAAAGAGTTATACGGGTGAAAATTTGGCGTTGATAGCGATTATCATTGTTAGCCTTATTATTACTCAAAGAGAATATTGGTATTTTTCAGAACCCCCTTCCCAGAAAAGAACAACGACCCCCCCCCCCCGGAAAAGAGAAATATTTTGTATAGACTATAAAGTATTTCAACTATATTGGTATTTTCTCAGAACAATTACCCCCCTCCTGGAAAAGAGAGATAGTTTGTAACGCATAATTTGAATAATTAGCATAAACTGGCATAAATCAACATTCGGTTCCGGTTCCAGGTTCCGGTTCCAGGTCCCTGTATCGCTGCATTGTTGTATCACGAATATCACGAAATAATACTAGCCTACTCCGCACTCCGCACTCCGCACTCCGCGTTTTCTACAAAACCTGATTAAGTATCTACACTTCCTTCATCGCTCCACGTACGCTTCAACTATTCTGCTGAAATCTGGAATTATACTCTACACACCTTGTGACGAGTATAAAGCATTTTCTAGCTAACCTGCATTAACACAATAACCAGTACAATAGTGATAGGAGGCGGGCATCTCTTTATTTGCCATTTCGGACATACATACACAATAACCATAATTCTTCACCAACCAATTTTCAAGATTGATAAAAGTTTAGTACAGGCGTACAGGAAGAGAATGCCTCGAATGGCACACTCTCTATATTACTTCCTTAAATACAATCTGTGTTATTACCCTAGAGACTTGTCACACAATACACTCTGCTGTACATTCCATAACGCTAGAAAGCAATGTCTTACGTGGAATTAATTAACAAGTAATTTTATTTCTTATGTAAACTACGAGAAACTAATAGAAGCGAGTCTAGTTTATCCTTGACGTAACCATCTTTAGCACTGTCGATTTTCCATCGTCCATGCCGTTTTAGTAGTCGATCGTTAACTCCTCTGCTGCCTTAGCACCTCCACTCCTTAGACTATGCACACCAAACTTTTCTTTTTCATAACCTAAATATACAAAAGCTTCAAGAACTATTACACCAGTTCTGGTATAGGACAAACCACCTGAACGCACTCTGTAACTTTTAGTCGATTTAACATAATGTAATTTACAAAACAGAGACTCCTTAGAGACCTAATCCAATTTTGCTGTCTGAACATATCAAAGCAGAATATTCAAAGGACAAGTAATCTCATCTGTTTGCACCAACAGGACTTTAGCACCATCCTTGTAGATATCAGTCTTACTTTGTCACACACAAAGCTGCCAAACGAAGTTCGGAAAGATTCGCATTTGAACCAGCGTACTTTTCCCAGATTTTTACTATCATCTCATAAGTGACTGGTTCTTTCTTAGCTATCGGCTTAGCGAGTGTCCGTTTTCCGGCTTCCAGTATGTTCTTCACAAGACCAGACGCATACGGACTACGTAAACCATACATAGCATACACCCAATTTATGCCATAAAACGCTGATTCCAGTTTGGAATGTGGCAACTCGCTTTGCAACAAATATTCTAGGTACAGGGCTACCGCGCTCGCAGTTGTTGGTAGACAAACTATCTCATCGTATTTTGAAGCCCAACTCTTGAACTCGTTAAACGCCCGAGAATATCTATCTGCAGTACTTGGTGACCTAGCTTGGGCAACTCTAAACGGAATGTTGGTGACAAGCCTTTGCAACTCCGGGTCGCGCAAACTATTGACCATGAGCAACCCCATTTTGGTACCCTGTACAAATAGAAGACACGTTAGCAGGTTCATAGGCTATCCAATTATAAGATAAAAGTGGGAGGTAGAATGCAGGAAACTGCGATTATATTTTGGGCTTAGGAAATCCCTTAAGTAACCCTTATCTCACGGTATATTTGCCATCCAGCGTACGCTATCAGAACACGGACAATCTACTGTTGCGCTTTAGGAAGCAGCACCATCTAAGAGTAAAAAAAAACAACGGCACTATTACAATTATCTGATCCGAACAGCGACTTTTTATTTGCACCGTGCTCAAACACCTCCTTCCCGATTTAAACAGCCACATGATCAAGTATAAGAGACCGAAAATACACTCAACATTAATCAGAAAATCCGAAAAATGGCAGAATGCCAAACAGGTACAACCAACACTGCACGACACTTTGTAATACACACATGCAAGATAACTCTGCGAATAACGACACAAGAGGAACTAACCAACATAATTATCCACGTCAACTAAAGGCAAAAGCGTCTAAACCTAGTGAACCTGTACTGAAAAACTTTGAATAAAACCGTGGAGTATTTTTGCTTTCGCAGCTTGCGAAGCAATCAATTGTGCACGAACCCCAGCGGGCAGAGACCAAGTTAAAATAAACATCTTTTACACGCCAATCATGATAGTCAACGACCTTACTAAGGTGATCCACTTTTTTTATCTGACTGCGGGGTATCCAATCAAACTCTAAGCGTATGTTGTTCTGTTTTGCGCGGCAAAAAATGTCTAATGCCAGCTTGTGCCAATGCAATTTCATGCTACCTGCTTCAATAATGGTATGCACACTTTGATTATCAGTGAACCACTTCACAGTGTGTGAACTTAACATAATTCTGAAACTCTGCAAAGCATAATTAACACATTGTAATTCTCGCCACGTACAGCTCTGTCTGATTTCAATATCATCCCAATTTTTGTAAAACACAGGCTTTTCATCAATGGAAATATAGGCAGCACAGCCGGTATGACTGGCATCCGAATAGACAAATGTTGTCGGGACTTGGGGATTATATGAAATCGGACGGAAATTAAGATTTCGTATTCCACGATCCTAAAATTGGAGCTCTTTAATAGAGTCTAAAAGCAGACTCGAGTTCCAACTGGCTATCGAATCGATCGTTCTGTGTAGGGCTTTATAGTCATAAGTTTGCAAATATTGCCAAAAACTAAGATGTTTGACATGCATGATCAAACCAGTGACTGATGCCAGCTGTCTGGCGGAAATCTTACTTTTGGCCAGTGCCTCATGGACAGCTGCTAGCAGTCTAGCAATCTTATCTTCTGGAACCGATAAAACCTGTTTATTAAGGTCCCAATCAAAACCAAGCCATCGAACAATCTGCGTAGAAACCATATACACTTCTGCTCACTTTGGATAAACCAACAACTGAACAGATCCGTTTTAACAGATATAGATTGCCGCAACGCCGAGGCGAATGAAGGGCATGTGCTCAACTCACCCGCACACAACTATTCGATAAGCTTGGCTACTCCAGTGCTTTACTAACGGCCTCATAACTTTGGTAAAAATATATGGTAAAACTTAGCCTAGTTCCTAAGCCGTTCGTTTCCGCCATGAGCTTGCTCGCGTAGTCAGTTTGGGTTCTTGGGAAGACTGGGGAGAGGCTGGAAACGAGATTCGCCGCCCCCCCCCCCCCCACCCCAGTCTAGATAGGGGTAAACCTAAAACCTTATTAAGAAGAGTTTCACAAGGGTAATTAAAATATTAAAAGCTGAATGTGATACTGGAATAAAAACATCACTTCGCTTTTCAGTGAAGTATTTCTTCGCGCACCACTGTAGACAAAATTCCTTGACATTTGATCCAAGAAATCCGTGAATTTAAATTACTTGACAACAAGTCAGGTCAGTTAGTCGTTTAAAATATTAGATCAAATGTAACGTATTTTATAAATATTCAACCTAAATCGACAGGTTAAAACCTCACTCAAAACCTACATGTCTTTCAACATACGGTTGCGATTTTAAGGGAAATAGAAAATTTGAAAAAAAGAACAATTGTCAAGAAAATGACGTTTGAAATGGCAACAATTATTTCCACTGGTTTTCAAATTGTAGACGCTTTAATATTTTCGGTACAAAGGCTGATCGGATCAAAGGCTTTCTGCTGTTTTTAAATCAAGCAAATAAATATTTTGTGATTATAGACGTATTCCAATATAATATGCTACTTCGGCAGAGTTGTGGAGCGGCGCCATTGTATATAGTAGAACTTAGTCTGCGGTTCGTAGACTTGGCTTAACGTTTTGCTGGCAAGTTTAAAGTCATCAAGTCAATTATTAAATATGCGTGTTATGTTCTTTTTAAAAGAGCATCCTGGTCATTTTGATCCCGTTCACACGATGCCGGTACGAAATCTTGCCGGTATAAAATCATCACGGTAGGAAACTGTTTACACGGTACCGGTATCATTTCATTCCGTTACTATTTTTACAGTTTAGTTAACTCCATTTTTACTAAATTCCCGCCATCACGCTTCTTTTACCACGTATTTTTGTAATCATTACGGTAAGGTGTTCACACGATGCCGATAAAGGAATAATTTCGTTACGGTTTTATATCGTTACGGTTAGCATTACGGTTTCAAATAGTTACGGTTAGCATTACCGTTTCATATCGTTCCGGTTAGCATTACGGTTTCATGTCATTTCATGCCGGTATTGTGTGAACGCAAGGCCGAACCGTAACGACTTCGTTACGGTTTCATTTCGTACCGGCATCGTGTTAACGGGATCTTAATCTTCTCCACGTAGCTGTTTATTGTTCGGCGTAACTTGGGGACACCGCTAAGACCCCGTTTACACGATGCCGGTACAATTTGAGGGGGTGGGGGTGGGCGGAAAGTGCCCGCGGCGAATTTAAAGTACTTTTTGAGTATTTAAAGCACATAAACGAAATTTTGTGACCTTTCATACCTAGTGTTGTGGAACACTTCCGTTTGTTAAATATTGTTTTCGCTGATTAGTGTTTGCATAGCAACGACGTTTTTGATGACGTTTGTGGCAAAAATTCCGAAATTCTGGTTTAATTTATTTTTTTGCGTTTTTTTTTTTGGTGTATTTGATTAACTTTATTATTTTTAATATAATTCCATGAATTTCGTGTTATTTAAGTTCATATAATGTCGTCAGAAGTCCAATATGGCGGAATCCAAGATGGCCAAACAATATTGTCATCAATTTTATATTTACGAAAAATTGCTTTTAAAGTTCCTGATGCTCATAGCGTACATCAGATAATGTATAAAGATAGAAAATAGAACAATAAAGCTTGATTAATGAATATAACATTTACCTTCTTATCACAACAACTGACATAAACCAAAAAAAACACCAAATTTTTCCAAAATTTTTCAGTTTTATAGTTTTATCTACTTTGCTACTGGCTCTAACTAAAGTAATTATGAAAAAAAGATTTGAGAGTTTTTCTTGTCTATTATTTGGCTGCATTTCACTTTGTCGTATTTTTAGGTATGACGTCACGAATGCCGTAATAGATACGTAACACCTGGGATGACACCAATAAAAATATTTGTGAATGTTCTATTAGCATACCAAGTTTCACTTCTATAGCGTAAATACTTTCTGAGATATAAACCGTGGGCACTTTCCGCCCCCCCCCCCCCCCCCCCACCTCAGAAGACCCAAAAAAAAGCCCAGTCTAGACAGGGCTAATAGCCACACCAATTACTAATACGTTTGAAGATGTAATATAGTGGCATATAACTATGTCAAGTTACAAGCGTTTAAAACTTGAGGTCGGACAAAGGCAATTCTAGTCAAATTGCGTGACTACTCTACACTTGACATAATTATGCTCTACTTTCCATTTATACAGAAACGTGTTTTGTGTAATTTTTCAAGAAATTGCGTGGAATAGCTGCGTCTAAATTAGTTTTTCTTTAATAATCTCAAAATTGTTAGTTTCAAATAATTTTATTCAGATATCCAAATTTAAAGTCACTGCTACAAGCGCTAATGGTCAACGGCTGCAGATAATTCAAATATTTTTGGCTAGATCTTTAAGTAATTTCTTTAAAAAATATAGAAATTAGGCAATGTAAAATAGAACAAATTTAAAGAAAATCTGCTACTATATATCTTTTTAAGTACAAAAGCTCGACCAAGTTTTCAATCATTCATACAGTGCAATGTAGCAAACTTCTAAATTTAACGACGTAAAATTATTTATAATATTGTAAAAGTGTAACTATTTTTATCTTACATACCGTATATTCTTTCAAACCTCGAATGAGAGGCAGCCCAACCATTCGCCAATTCCAATCGCAAATCAAGTTAATGTCTTGTTGCTGATAATTCTTTCCTTTTTCAGTTTTTCTGAAAACTAAGAATGGCTGACCACGGCAACGAATCCAGAATGACATGCATTGGAATTTTTCCGCCATGATTTTCGAGATAACGGTCAAGAGGTATGCTGCTTGTCTTGCATAAATAATGTACCCTAGAAAAAAATAACGTGGCATAAAAAAATAGAACATAAACACTATTTCCTCGTGATACTATAATGTTGCTGTTTCCGCAAATTTTGGAGAAGATTAAAAAAGGAATAAAACATAAAGCTTAATAATTTACAACACTGTATCATGGCGTAGAATGCTAAGTCACATTCGGGAACTTAATAGTATTTAACGGCAAGAAAGAGCCACAAAGTTTGACTGAATTTGGTTGTCGTAAATGCCCAAAACGCCCGTAACATACAAGGCTTGTCGTTTTTGTAATAGGTACCACATGGAAATGAAAGTATAAATAAAACAAATTATGCGGCTAAGCTCAAGTGATCCGAAGACGGCGGACTTTTTGCGGTTTTTCAGGCCAGAAAACATGTTTGACGCCATGTGTACGAACATCAGTGCATCGACGATCTTGAAACTCCAGCTATGAGTAAACAATTGTTGATTTTACGAAGGGTACCTCTTGGAATATATCGGGCTGTGATCTCTCTTGAAAGGCATAATAGTCCTTAATAGTAATCGAGAATGTAAGGTGTAGTTTCAAAAGAGTCCAAATGAGCACACGCTCTGCCCTTTCAACGCCATTCTGAATATGAGGTGCACTTCGAGGATTCTGTGAGGTGGCACACGAACACGCCAGTCAATCACAGAAGAGAATTAGGCAAACTATACAACTAACATACTCCCCCTCGCGAAATATTTTGACGACCGCTCAGCAACGGGCATTCTACGCCATGTGGCTATTAGCTATTGATTATATCTGAACATCGGCAAACTATAAAACATGATAATTTGTTCTAAACAAATTATCACCAAATAAAATATATTCAAATGTTTTGGGCTACTGGCAAGCACGTCGAGCCCGAATCGAAGCCTGAATGTGGTGCACACTTAACACTGGTGAGCATATTTACGATCACGACAGTTGTCGACCACTGTTTAACTACAAAGTCAGCCAGTCACTTTCAAAATCTACAAACAACGTGCAAGAACACCTTGATCAAAAGGCAAAGCCGTTCAACTTTTTGACCAACTCCAAAAGCGAAAGGTGCAAAGAACTTACAACATGCATCACGGCTAGCAACCCACCGGAAGTATAAATATTAGCAGAAACAAAAAGTGCAAAAATTCAAGATCGCGGTGTCTCCCAAAAACAAAAAAAAAACAACAAAACAAACAGACAAAAAATCCAAGCCGAAACCTAGCCTCGGTCTACCATAGGTAGCCCGAGTAAATATTGTAGATAGCACGAGGAATTTTTGGGTTTTATTGATGAGATATTACAGTAACATGAAAACCCCACATAGATCTCCTCTACAAAGTTTTAGAAAAATAAAAATTCTACGAAGAGCAAATTTCATCCTTTGTTATCATACCTTATACCCAGTTTCTTATCTCCCACTCCCTTGGACAGATCCTGGTAGGAGCTGGTCACGTGTCATGTAAGCAAGATAAAACTTACTAGGCGTGGGTAAAGTGCGTTAAAATAGGTAAATAATCACGCAGAAACTATTGAATCTTTTAATTAATTGTATTGTCACAACTGAGGAGGATGGTATTACTACTAAATCTGGCAAACCAAAGCCACGTACAAAGTTAATTAATATACATTTCTAACTTTGAACTGACCAATCATCTTTGATAGTTCTAAACTTGCAGAAAATTAAAATAAAGGTAAAAGATCTCTTAATTTTTTCATTTGTCGTAACTCATTTGTCCTCCCACTCAAAAACAGGTACTGCAGAACTGCTCGCACCAATTTGTGAATTGACATGGCATTATACCACAAAGATAATACCACAGAACATCATTTGAATCGTCTTTACCTCTACTATTCAAATTTTAGGTTGATGGGTCTTGTCAGACAACACATTTCGCTAATTATTCTAAAAATATTATTATAATTTATAACAAAAAGGTAAATATGTAGAGAATAAATTATTCTACCAAAACATTTGGTAGAAAAAATCAAGGCAATACAGTGAAACGCAAATATATTACTTTATTTTTCTTTGGGGTCCCCCCCCCCCCCCATGTCACCCACGGTGCGCCACAGAGCATAGTCTTCACTTATTTTGGAAATTTACAAATTAAAACAGAATTATACCACAAGATAAGACCATAATACACCATTATAATCGTGTACTATTATAATGTCAGCTATTCAGATTTTAGGTGGTTTGGCTGAATCTTTATTTCTGTCAGCCAAGAAAAGCCTCATAATTTTACACAACACTGTGCCATTTGTCATCAGACAACTTTTATCAAATACGACTACCTCATCATTATTCTGTCATGTAATTATTGTGGAAAAATGCTTAAATTTACCTTAGGTAGAATTAAACTACAAATTCTGTCTGTATAGTGCATTCATTTGCATATTTCAGCCTTGACAAAACGCGACATTTTAGCCGCGGCCTTGCAGATTTCCGACATCTTGAAAATATCACCTTCGGGACTGCAATACTTCATGCAATAGGCATGGTAAGGTTTTGTAAAGAGGGGATTCTTAGGGTCATTTTAAGCCGTAAGGGGATAAAATCGGAAACTATATCGGAACGATAACGTCCGACAATGTGTTTTAAAAGGTGAGGATAACCTGGAAATGCGCGATCGGTTGTAATCACCTCGGTTCGCCTGTTCAAGCAGTAAATTGCTACTTTGGAGAATTATAAATTTTACAAGAAATACATGGATGCAACAACCCTTCACCCGCGTTATGTCATTATATGCATTTTTGTAAACCCCTCCCCCCCCCCCCTAATTTCTGTTTATTGTTGTATTTGTAATGACACACCGACAAAACATGCAAAGTCAGTATTAAAAAAACAACAAAAAAAACACGAGATGCACCAAATGACAAATTTTCATTAAAAAATAGTTAGAAATAGTGGCCAAGAAAAGACACAATCCCAACGTTCTAGCGTCCAAAGACAATTCTAGACAAGATTTTTTTTTTTATTGATTATATTTTAATTTTAACTCAGCTAAACTGGTAAATACGATCTCCGTCAGGCACGCCTGCTCATTTGAAAAAAATGTTGGTGATCTGAAATCAACTGGCAGACATACTTCGCATCTACGGAAAAAAGCGACAGTTCCAGATTTCTAGATTGGCCATTTTTGTTTACTCGTAATATCTACCCGTTTTCCCATGGTATATCATAGTCTACCCGTACGTACGACTACGGGTACGTGTAGATTTCCCGTATACCCGTAAACCGAACCCGGGGTATCTTAAGGTCTCTATTATTGCACACCATCCTTTGTTCCAATTGAATACATACTCCTCGAGACCTGGCAACACCAATGCACTAGATTTAATACTATCGTCTGATGCTGAATTCCGACATACATGCATTGTCTCTTTTCCACCTAATGATGAAGTGTCATTCTGACTACAACCTGTTTTCTTTTGACTTAATTGCCAAAAGAAATCAATCTATATTTATCTACAACTATAAGCAAGCCAATTTCGAAGGACTTTGGGAATCGCTCGCCCGAGCGGAGTTTGATACAGTCATAACTGAAAACGACTCGGTCGACAATGACTGGATTTTTTGGAGAGACTTGTTTCAGAATATAATCAACAATTATATACCCCGTGTTAAAGTTCGTAGTTCAAACACCTCCTCCCTGGATTGATGGTGAAGTTATCCACCTAACACGAAAAAAATAACATGCACGAAGACAAGCTCTCAACTCCGATAGACCCCAGTCCTGGGATAAGTTCAAAGATAAACGACGTAAGATGAAAAAGTTAATCCACAAAAAACGCGCAGCTTACATCATATCTATCACGTGTTCCATAAAAGACAACCCTAAAAGATTTTGGTCTTTATATAGGGCCAAATCCAAATCTTCTCGCATACCTTCAAATACGCATTTAAGCGTCGAAGTTATGCAAGACCTTAAATTTCTCGATCCAAACAAAGCATCTGGACCAGATGAAATTCCAGCTCGTTTGCTCAGAGAATATAACAACCTGCTAGCACCATCTCTTACTAAACTGTTCAACAAGTCGCTTTCTAAACGGGTAAATTAGCAACCCAGTGGAAACAAGCCAACATTTTCAAAAAAGGTGACAAAGAATTAGTTACAAATTATCGGCCTATCTCATTACTCTGCATCATCTCGAAAGTTTTAGAACGATGTATTTACCCTTACATTGAATCCCTCGTACGTCCTCAAATTAACTCTAACCAACATGGCTTCTTAAGGAGACGTTCAACAGTCACACAATTACTTGGATTCCAGAACGAAGTTGGTGCAACCTTACACAAATCTGGTTAAGTAGATATACAATATTTGGACTTCTCTAAAGCTTTCGATTCTCGGTTTCCCACAAAGGACTTATGGTTAAACTAAAACGATGCGGTCTGGCTGATTCTGTAGCACTAATTGGCTTACTCTATCTCACCGACCGAGAACAGAGGGTGGTTGTTGACAACAGTTTTTCTACATTTCGCAATGTGCTGTCTGGTGTGCCACAAGGCTCCATTCTTGGTCCTTTGTTATTTCTCATCTTTATAAACGATCTACCCAACCTCGTACCCAGGGTCTTATCTCCGATCCCTGTCCACCACGCTACGAAAAGACCCTGGTTGCGGGTGGTCACGTGCCGCCTAAACGAATTTTATATCAAGGGAGGGGTGGTAAGCTTTAGTAAGCTGCACAATCAATGCTACAACACAAGTCCAGTTGTAATACTCGTATTATAAAATCTGATATTAGATTTAGCCATTTAGGCGAACTATAAAGTTTAATAAAAAGAATGAAAAGCGCGATTCAAGAACTCTATTTACCTGAGTTTCTGTCGATGACAAATGCGAGTGAAAGGACGGCAATCGGATTGATGTTGTATAGTTGAAATATTTGCCGAATCGCTTCTTTTAGTACTTTTCGCTGGGGTTATCGGAGCAGAGGTTACATTTTAGTGAGAGAGAAAGAGGTTTGGCTCTTTCAAATGGCCTACAGATTAAACGAGGATTAAATGAGGAAGAGCATCGTCGCGAGGAAGTCTTTGGCGGTAAAACATTTCGGCCGAATAACGCAGTTCAAAATTTGCCTTGCTGTACAAATTTTTAAGGTACCTCACATCACCAACACTGCGACAATTTCAAAGTCTAGTCGACACGAGTATTCGACGGTGCATTTAATAGACGACGCTATATCTTCTTTGGGCCGTCGGGGAATCTTTAACGTTTGAATTCGACATGATCTTTGACAACGTACACCACAGAAGAAAGCACGAGATATGTTTTGTTATAAACACTGAGTACGTTTGTCTTTTGTTGGTTTCATTTTAACAGATATTTTGCGATAAGACAGCCCGATCAGATGCCAGTCTGACGACGCCAGACGTAATATATTATTTGTATAAACAAAGGTGAAAACTTGTAATTGTGCCTATCACTCCTCCCTGAGTATTTTTGAAATCGTTAATTAAAAAAACCCTAATTTTTAGGGGGCACGTGACCAGCCACAACCAGGGTCTTTTCACAGCGCGGGGCGGGGGCGGGGGAGCTGAGATAAGATCCTCTGAACGAGGTTGCGATCTATCCAGCAGTATCCAGAATGATTCAAATGTAGCCCTCTTTGCCGATGACTCAAAATGTTTAAGATCCATCACTTCTAACTTAGACGCAAACCATCTACAAAAAGACTTAAACTCTCTCGATAACTGCAGCATTCACAATGACTTACTTTTCAACTCGTCGAAATACGAGATACTATCTGTTACCCTGAAACGTCAACCGATTGAATTTGAATACACCATCTCAAATAAAATTATTTTCATCAAAGACCTCCAGTGGGGAGACCAAGTACAAACCGCGACAGGGAAGGCAAGTAAAATGTTGAGCCTGACCAAGAGAGTAAGTGAAAAATCTTTGGATGTACCATTTAAACGTTCTCTATATCTTGCTCTCGCCTTGGCTACGCAAGTAAGAATATGTCACCCTACCTTCACAAGGACATGAAGTCTAAATCCAACGTAGAGCATCAAACTATGTTTTAAATGATTATGAATCTAACTACAAGGCCAGGCTTACTACTTTGCAACTCCCACCTGTTAACTATGCTGGCATGAACTAATTAAAGTGCATATGAAACGAAAATTAAGTTTGTCTTATTTTCAAGAACACTTAAAATGATAGAGCAACATCTTTTTAAGTTTTTCGTTTCCTTGCTTTGTTCTTGAGATATTTCAGTTCGTTTGATATGCAAATTAAACATTTTAACGTCACATGTGCATAATGAGTTATTGAAAAAAGTTATATATCTTTGCTATTACCAAACCAAAATAATTCGAGGGAAGCATGTGCGTGTGTTTCGCCCAGAACACTAAGCATGTAGATTTTCAAGTGATTATAGTTGGCAATAGCAAAGATATATAACGTTTTTCGATAACTCATTATGCACGTGTGTCGTCGAAACATGCGACATTTACATTAAACAAACTGAAATATATCAAGAACGAAGGAAGGAAACTAAAAACTGCAAAAGATGTTACTCTATCATTTTAAGTGTTCTTTCAAATACGACAAACTTAATTTTCGTTTCATGTGCACTTTAACTAAAGGATCTCTGTACAATGACAAAGTTACTTCAGGGCCATTACGATTTACCCTTATCAGATTACATCAGTATCAATTCAGCAATTAAGTACTCGAACCTCAACCGGCCTGTCCCTCCAACCTTGTTCAAACAGAAACTTAAATTTTAAAAACAGTTACTTCAATAGAATCATATCAATTAGTATTACTATTATTAGTAAGTGTATGGAACTCACTACCTTCTTCGATCGAACTTTCTTCTTCATTTAGCATTTTTAAGTCAAGCACCTTTAATACTTACTTTGATGTAGAATGTTTATACTTGGAAATCAATTTGCCCAAAATGTCACAAACATGTCTCTCAGCCTGTCAAATCATCTGTTCATAGATGTTTTTGAAAAAAATGCAAAACTATACCTATGTAGATATATTTTAAATTATTATTTTCGCCAGTTTATCTAGTTGGGCATTGAGCCTGTTATAAACCTGCTTCATTGTATTTTATATATATATTTTTGTTTTATTCAGTACAATGAATGTGTAAAAAAAAAGAAAAAAAAGTTGCTACAGGGGGCGAGGTGGAGCCACCGCTCCCCCCAAATTCTTTATCGCCCCCCCCCCCCGGCAACTAGATATTAGTTCGTGACCTGTTTTTTATTAAAATATACTGGTTTAATTCAAGTGCATGAACAAAAAAATCCACAGCATGAGTGGATAAGTAATTGAAGTGTGAACGCACTTGCGTAACGTAAGTGATGTTGTTATATCCAAAGCGGCTAATGGCCTCATGGTTTAGTTACGTAAACAGCGTGACAGATTTTGGGAGGGGGGGGGGGGGGGGTTAGCGTGATTGCATCAGTTGTCCTGCATGACTCAACTTTTGTATTTGCACTTGCCCCCCGAAAATGAGCTCTAGTGCGTGAGTCTAGCTGCGTTCCTGCCTGCCGTTAAACTGTCTTCTGCTTTTGTCACAACAAACACTGCCAATTCAGTCTACTCTTTTCAGATTGTTTTTCTCGTCCGCGGTTTCTTACTTTTTTCGTTGACAAATAAATATGACAAGGCATCATTCAGTCCTCTTCACGACCTAAAAAGCCGTATGTTTCAAAATTTCTCCATCGTTCTCTCTCGAGTTAAGTAGAATAAACCAGAGCAGAATTCTTTACCGGCTTTGAACAGTTTCAAGACGTTGTTCTTTCAGATACATTTCTATCGGCATCGTTTTCGGTCTTTATCCTAACCTTTTTTCAGTGGTTTTAAGTCGTATTTATTGTTGTCTCTTCTTGCTGTCACATCTCTTCTGAGCCTTATTTCTTTGGTCTTTTCCAATAGCAATATTAATGTACATTTTAGCTGAAACCATTTTTTCTGCCAAAGATTTCTTTCGTCATTATCGTTGAAAAATTATTTCGTAATCCAAGCGAACTGATAAAATATAAATTTGCTGACGAAAATTTAAATAATTTGAATAATTTAACATGTTAGTTGCCAGTACCCTGCTATCTGAACTGCGCAAGTTGTGGATTTGTTAAAATATACATATATATATGCCCTTGTGGCAGTTTGAGCACTCTGTCCCAATACCACATCACGCTATCTAGATGTGCGCATTTCCAGTATTGTCCCACAAGCGGCTGTTACCGGCAGTTGCTGGGGGATATATAAAATGGCGTTCTCACATCTAGCTGGGTTACAAGCTACACTGATGAGCTGTAGAACAGCGAAACACGTGTCTGTAGATTGAACTATATATATATATATATATATATATATATATATATATATATATATATATATATATATATATATATATATAAACAGGTTTCAGAATTTCTTTCAGTTTTTCATCTCGCGTCTAATTTCGCGTGCAAATGGTGTCAACGCAAGCCGAGATTAGAACCCTCACCGGGATCTGGGATGATAATTGTCTATGATTAGCATCTTCGTTTTCATGCGACTTGGTTAACGGTTTTGAACAACAGGATTTTTCTCCCGCTTTGCCGTTTTTATTATGTCAACTGTCAATGTTTGGAAGTGAAGTTTGACTGTTTGCGTTGTCGGCTGTTGTTGCAGTTACAAATTAATTAATTACGCGCCGCACCAGACGAATTTACGAACAAAAAAGAAGACATTGTCAGTAAAATGAACTACAGGAATAAGATAGTACAATGCACTAGAGTGGATAGGAAGTATCGACAACGAAATGTACAAACATTGCTGGAAGCGAAGTAAGATAATATGACGCGTAATAACAGCTAAAATAAAGTTATTTTCTGGAGGTTTGTTCAAATTCTAGTAGCCTTTATTCTGAACTGCTCATTTGGAATATTTTATTTGGGCGGGTTTTGCATTCGTTTGGCATTTTTTAAATTTTATTTGGAAGGGTTTTGCATTTGCGGAAATTTTCCATTCGGACGAGTTTAGCATTCGAGTATGCAAAGATCCTTTGCAAACAGGGTGGTCGAAACGCGTGATGCACGAGAAGTTTGCATGGGCTTAGATTGTTGTTTCTGTTGGTAAAATGGGGATGTGGAAAGACTACTGTTAAGTACGCACCCCCTTCGATTCGGCCTTCGTTTAATCGTTGCGTCTTATTGCAAAGTTATCTTCATATTCATCAGGTGATCGCTAGTACAGAATTACATACAAAAACACAATTTTCTCAGCCGCTATTCTATAGCACTTCTTCAAATTTACATATGTTTTACAGAACTTCATGCTCTTTAACATAGTATAATTTTCACATATTATTAATTTCACATGTTTCAAAATAACATGTGAAACAAATCACATGTTATTTTTCACATGTAAGTGATTTCGCATGTTTCAAGATTGATACACATGTGACTGTATTTGCATATATTTATATACAGTACACATGAAAAGTTAATGCATGCAGTTGGTAACTTATGCACAAAAACAAGACAATGTAATCATAAAAAAATTTCTATAATTTCAATAATGATGGAGCTGATGCAAAGGTTACAAATATGATACTTTAATAATAAAATTAACAATATATAAAAACTAATTTTATAAAAATATATATAATTTATGTATATGATATAACAAACTGCGTGTCCAAGTTAAACTTTTCCTGCTTTTGTCTTCTTGGCCTCTGTAGCATTTCTCGCTTCTTTGCACTTCTGTGCCATTGCCGCCTTTATTACCGAAGGGAGGCTGTTGGAAATCATTCTGAAACACGTGCTAGAAACAGAAATACGAAAAAGAAAGTATAAATATCATATTAACTGATATTTCTGTTGACCGACTTAAAAATGTGTATACTCTCCAGTTGTAAATTGCTTCAATTAGCAAAATATGGAACTGACTATGCTGCTATTGTATATCATGTTAGTCTTGTAAATCGGCTTCCTTATGGGACCCCTGTGTCCAGTCACGTGAACTCAGAGTGTGTTGCGGGGTGTCGCGTGGTTGTTGTCAAGTTTACTTTTCAGCAAGAAAAGACAGTGTGTTCAAGTGTGCTAAAAGTTTATAATAAAAGTACGTGTTGTTTCATGCGTTGAGGCTGGTAAACATTTGGTGGCAGCGGTGGGATCCGTGAAGACTAAGAAACGAGAAGGATAACATTTGGTGGCAGCGGTGGGATCCGTGAAGACTAAGAAATGAGAAGGAAAGTTAATATAATCAACTCGACAACTGAACATCGAAGCGAAGATATGTCAACTGAAGAAGCAACAATTATTTAAACTGGCTGTGGCTCTGCCAATTCCCGGTGATATTGAAACATGCCTGCCAGCATTATTAAGGGCACCCCTACCAAAGATCAAAGATCAAAATCATGCGTTACCGAAGCTGAAGGAAGCTTACACCAAGCTTTACGAAGGGAACTGAAGATCAATGGGCAGATTGGACAACCGGGCCAACAGGAGAAACTTACTTTTCTCAGTCTTCTGAGACAGATTGATAATGCTGTCCATAGAGGGTATTCTGAGACTGAAATTTGTGATGCTGTTTTCAGAGCAATAAACCCAAGCATACAATTAAGGAGTTATTTGGAGACTCTTTCTGAATTACCTTTGGCAAAGCTTAGAGGAATCCTGAGAGCACATTTTCAAGAAAAGAATGCGACATTATTATATCAACAGCTTGCCAGTCTGGTACAAGAGCCCAAAGAAAGCACCCAAAATTCCCTCAGAGCCCAGAGTCTTCGACAGAAAATATTATTTGCATAAAAAGAAGATGGTGTAAAAATCAAATATGATCCCAATTTGGTGCAAAGTTTTCTCCGTCATACCGTGGAGACTGGTATCCAAGACGAAAGTGTGTGATCCAAATTACGACCCTACCTAGAAGAAGCCACAGTCACAGATGAAACTTTAATAGAACAGATGAATATTGCAGTGTCTGCAGAAAGAAACAGACCGACAAAGCAAGATTAATGCCAAATCACGTCTAAAGAGCCCCAGAATAAACATGACCACATCTGATACTTCTACATAACCGGAAAAAGAGCCAAGAAAGAAGTAAAGCAGGGGGAATCTCAGACTACGCTGGAAGAAGTGAAGACTGAAGTGACAGAATTGAAAGTGGCAATACAAGCCCAGCAAGCATCTTTATCTCAGCATCCTTCCAACTTACCCTACCAAGAGGAAGAAGGACCAACCCGACAAAGACGAGGATATGGAAGAGCCTGCAAGAAATGCCTTGAGGATGGCTGTCCAAGTTGTGATCACTGGTACAGATGTAGTAGTAGCGAACACTTTGCCAGAGGATTTCGATGTGGAAATGCACCAAGTTCAAGTTATTCGGGAAACGACAAAGGACTACCAGCAAGGGACAGGAAGTAGTCCATAATAGCCTGAAGTCCCATGTTTGTACATATTGCCAAAAGAAAGACAATCAGAATATGTTGAGATGTTCAGATTGCCAATTGTTTAACTATTGTTCAACGAAATGTCAGCAAGCTCACTGGCATGAACACAAAGCAATGTGTAAAGAAATCAAGAAAAAGAAGAAGCAGAAGTGGAAGAACAGCCAAGGAAAGGGTCAAGGCCAGTACAGTGATGTTTCTGTAAGTCACTTAACTCCAAAGGAACAATCCACAATAGCAAGACTGGTTGGTGGACGTTGTTTGATACAGTGTGTGATGGAGGATGTGAAGACAGAAGCTCTGTGGGACACAGGTGCCCAAGTTTCCTTGGTTTCTGAATAATTCCTCAAAGAAAACCTGCCGAATCTTCAAATACACCCTGTCTCAACGTTACTAGATGGTGAAAAAATGATGGATTGAAAAAAATGGTGAAAACCCTCAAGTACATGGCAGGAAATTCTACAGACCTGATAGTCCATGTCTTGACGGAAGCCATCACGGATACCGGTACCAGCAACATAGAAACACTGGTAGGCCTTGTGGGAGGGACAGCGGGTGGTGACCTGTGTAGTGTAAGGACAATCAAAAGATACATGGTCATTCCTAAGAATCAAACAGTGTCTGTTCCCTGTCGCGCCAACACTGGACCATTTGAAAGGAAGATGCCAGTTCTGTTTGAACCTGATATGGAACAACTACCAGGTGGTCTTCAGATGTAGGATACACTATTGAGCATTTCTCGAGGAATATCGAGTCGGATTAACATCAGTGTATCAAACACTACATGTCATGACATAATCTTGAACAAGCGGACAATCTTGGGACGGCTGCAGCTGGTAAAGTCAGTCACACCATTGGAGGTAAAATTTAGAGATCAGGAAAGCTTCAAGCAACCGACTGCAACAGGTAACAGTGCTCCAGAATCTATAATAAAGGGAACTACAACGCAGGACCTACCAAGCAGAAAGGAGAGAGACAAACGACTAGAGGATATTGATCTTGGACACTTGAATACAGAGAGGAGGAAAATAGTGGAACAGATGTTGGGCGAGGAAATCCAATCCTTTTCGGAAAGTGATGAAGACATCGGTTGTGCAAAGAACCTGAAATTGAAAATTCATCTTACCGACACCACTCCAGTACAAAAGACGTATTCATCAATCCCACGCCTGCTCTACCCAGAAGTTAAACAATATATACAGGACCTTTTAAACCGTGGCTGGATTAACAAGTGTGAATCGTGCTACTCCTCGCCGGTGGTTTGCGTGAGAAAGAAGGACGGTGATCTACGACTGTGTGTTGACTATCGAGAGCTTAACAAAAGGACCGTACAAGACCGTCACCCAATTCCTCGAGTACAAGATACTTTATATGGGCTTGGTGGAAATCAATGGTTTTCATCACTTGACCAGGGTAAAGCTTACCATCGGGGGTTTATGGATTCCGAGAGTAAACACCTATCGGCATTCATTACTCCCTGGGGATTGTACGAATGGGCGCGGACCGGCGAACTTTCAAAGGTTCATGGAGGGATGCCTAGAAGGAATACGGTAGGATTTCTGTATCCCTTAACTGGACGACATAATCGTTTTCAGTCAAACCTTTGAAGAACATTTTGAACACATTCGAAATGTTTTGCAACGTCTACGGGTGAACGGGATTCAAGTAAAAGCTCGAAAGTGCAAATTGTTCCAGAAGGAAGTGTACTATCTTGGACGAGTGGTATCAGCTGACGGCTATCGTATGGATCCATCAAATTTGGAAGCAGTTACATGTCGGAAGAACTCATCACCACGTCACGTCGGGAAAGTTCGCAAACGCCTTGGGCTACTGGGATATTACCGAAGATTCATTCCCAACTTCTCAAAAAGAGCCGCCCAATTCTTTGAACTATACTATTTGATCCTTCTTCCTCGCAATCTTCGCGACGTGTATCTACGACAACCGGCTTGTCCAAAAGTGGAAAACAAGTTCCGTCAACAAAACCGGTAAACTGACAACCCAAACACCAACACGCACTGACAACACTCATCGATCATTTGGTCAACCCGCCCATTTTGGCATACCCTGACTTCAGTAAAGCTTTCGTACTCCACACCGATGCATCAGAAGCTGGGTTAGGGGCTGTAATGTATCAAGAACAGAAGGGTTAAATGAGAGTGATTGGATATGGATCGCGGACAATGAGAGCAGCTGAAAAAAAACGATCACCTGCACCCAGGAAAGTTTGAATTTTTAGCACTAATGTGGGCCATATGCGAACACTTCAGAGATTATTTGTATTACGCCCCGTCATTCCTGGTTTTCACGGACAACAACCCATTGACTTACATTCTGTCATCAGCAAAACTGAACGCCACAGGACATCGGTGGGTCGCGGAGTTGTCCGACTTCAAGTTCCAGATTAGATATAGACCAGGAACAAACTATCAAGATGCAGACGCTCTCTCCTGCTTATCACTGGAATTCGAAAAGTATATGAAGAGCTGCACTCAAGAAATAAGCCAGCAAACTATCAATGCCACCTTTGATGGAGCCAAATTGCAGGGGAACAACAATGTGAATTGGATTACAGCCATCGCGGGTAAAGCAACACATAGATTGGAAGCCCAGTGTCACACCCAAAGTGTAGAGAAGATTCGGAAAGTTGACCTGGAAGAGTTAGAGCCCATCGCGGAGAAGCGAGCATCGGTCGAGTCGTGAAATACAAATTAACTGACTAAACAAGTCAATCATCCAGTTCAGTGAGAAAAGGAGAAAACCGAGCAACTAAAGATCTGATGCGGGAATGGAATAGACTGAAAGTTGGGGAAGATTGTATTCTGAGATACCCTGGGTGCCAGAGGTTTTTCGACGCTCGTGGGGGATAATGGGGACACACGAGGAAGCCAGGCGGTAAAGTGGGAGGGGCCAACCCGGAAGGCGAGCGCGATAAACCTCTGGAACACCGAGCCGTGTTTTACTGTTTTGATTTGAAATTTGAAACCGCCGTTCCCGAGGGCCGTATGGGTAATGATATTTTAATAATCCAGAGTCAACTCTATTTTGTATTTCTCAAATAAGTAATAATGCTATCGTCTCGACAGTCTTCTATACATTAGACCACTAAAAATTGCTCAAATTTAATAAAACTGGTTTGATTTTAGTTCGGGCGAAGTGACGCTGCCCGATATTCACTATAAACTTTGAAATCCGCCGTCTGTTACTTGTCATGCAGACACTCAGACAGTTATAACTTCCAAACTATGCATTGTTGAACGATAACTTGTACGTATGTTGTTATAAATTTCATAAGCTTCCCTTTGATGTATGGCTTATGTTTCTGGGTTATATGGAACTTTTTCAAATGTCCAAAATGTTCACTCAATAATAAATAAATATTTATTTACTTAACGTCTCACATGAAGTCGGTTATAGAATTTCAGATATTTAATTATATTAAACGCAGGAACTTGAACGACTTGAACTACACTTCAAATGAAAGCTTATAGATTTCTAACAACATACGTACAGGATATATTTCAACGATGCTATCTTGTTGGTTGTTTTATATATTTTCAATGACGAAGACGTCTCGTCGCTGAACGCTTTGATGCTCGTTGAGCTCGTAACGAGTCAAGACTTTTCCCACGCAATCAAAAAAATCCTCACTAGAGAGCAAAGGCATTCCAAAAAAAGTGAGTTGTATATCAACGTGAAGCGAAAGTATAGGCTCCAAAACAGAGAGAGAATAATATATATACAAGGAAATCACTGCTGATGACTGCACCTTCTAGATCTAGACGGTGTTGAATATTACACTCGTGTTATTAATAGAGGTGTACGATAGCCAATGAAACTTATTATTAAAAAAAAGATCCTTCGCTTGACCAATCAACGTCTTACGTCCAGATTTTGGAACGTACTGACCCAGACAACCTTTTCATTGGCTCGGCGCGATCAGAGAAACGGCTCGGTGTTCCAGAGGTTCTTCCCGCTCGCCTGTAAATTTACCGCCTGGTGTCCTCCCGTATCCCCATTGTCCCTACGAGCGTGGAAGAACCTCTGGCACCCAGGGTAATTCTGAGATGGATAATCGGGGAAAACCAACAGCTCGTTCTACCGACAAGTTTCATCAATTAGTTTACCGTGAATTGCATGAAGAAATGGGGCATCTCGGAGCAGAAAGGACATTCCAACTGGCCAAAGAAATATTTTACTGGCCACATATGTGGCGTGACATTGAAGACCACATAACCAAAGTTTACCAGTGCCTAAAGCAACGACGACCAAGTCACAAACGGAAACGGAACAGCGACGACGGCAGCAGAAAAAAATCTATAACGATTTTGTCCTACGGGTCGGATTTCCGGTAAGAATCCACCACGATCAAGGGCCCGAGTTCGAAACCAGTTGTTCCGATATCTCGAGCAACATTGTGGCATTAAACATTAACGAACTACCCCCTACCACCAACAGGGGAACGGGAAAGTAGAACGGTTCAACCAAACATTATTATCAATGCTGAGAACATTACCTGAGAACTGTAAATCTCGATGGCCATATTATCTATATAAAGTTGTTCATGCCTACAATAGTACGCGAAATGATGCCACCTGCTACGCTCCATTCTTGTTGTTGTTTGGAAGATCTCCAAGACTGCCTGTTGACATCGTCTTTGGTAAATGCATGAAGGCCAATAAAAGCACCTACCGGGAATATGTGAAATGGTGGCACCAGACAATGAAGGAAGCTTATGATATTGTTTCAAGAAGAACCAGCAAGAAAACTTTATCATCCAAGCGTTGATACGACAAGACGGTTCGCACAGCTATCTTGCAGCCTGGTGACCGAGTGCTCGTCAGGAACTTAAGTGAAAGAGGGCATGGGAAGTTACGAGGCTATTTGGAAGATAGAATCCACGTACTAACCAGGAGAATGGCTGATGACAGTCCCGTCTATGAGGTTAGACCTGAGCAGGGAAATGAGCGCACCCGAGTCCTCCACCGAAATCTACTGCTACCTTGTGATTGTCTACCATTTGAAACTCCGTCAGAAAAAGTCTCCGTCAAAAGACAACACGACCTGCGACCTAACCAACAATCCGTGGGAGTCGAAAGTGAAGACGACAGTACAGATGACGAATTACCGTTCGTATATATACAACAATACCGTCCGTCCCAGACAATGTAGCTCCATTACCTCAACAGCGAATAGCGGCTAATGAAGATTGTCAGGGTGTTCCGTATGAGTTTGAGGAAGAATGTGAAGATGAACCTATGGAAAAAGCGCAACAGCCTGACCCAGTCAGCCAAGAAATACCACAGCGTCCACAGCGAATAAGGCAACCTCCGCAAAGGCTAACTTACAGTCGTCTTGCCAATGTAGCCTACCATGAACCCATGGTTAGCCCAATGTTTGTATTCCCCTACTAATGTATCCTGGACATCAAGTCCAGCACTGGATACCAGTTTATCCGTTCTGGTTCGCTGAACCACAAGTACACTGGTGACATTTTTGAACAATATGTTAATTAAGAAACTGTTTAATCCTGATTTTCATGTACGAACAATGTTAGAAATGGATGCATTTCTCAAGTTAGAGGGGGAGAGTGTTAGGCTTGTAAATCGGCTCTCTTATGGGATCCCTGTGTCCAGTCACGTGAAGTGGAAGTGTGTTGCGGGGGGTCGCGTGGTTGTTGTCAAGTTTACTTTTCAGAAATAAAAGACAGTGTGTTCAAGTGTGCTAAAAGTTTATAATAAAAGTACGTGTTGTTTCATGTGTTGAGGCTGGTTAACATATAACCATAGTTAAATAATTATTCATAAATTATGCCGATTGTAAATTTTTTTAAACTTACATATAATTAGTTGTACTTTCTCTCGGTCAAGGGCTGGACGGCATTCCTTGCCTTTTCCGGTCACCGATGAAGCAGCAAGGACCTTTCCTTCAAACAAAATTGAAAGCATGGTCAATGTAATTTTCCTCTCATTCTTTGCATGTAGGATCTCTGACATCTGGACTGAGTCCATGAAGCTCTGAAAGTAATAAAAATTAAATTGTTAAAGTGCCTATCTCAGGGTTGGGGATTTTTCATATTTAGGATATTTTTAACATTTTAAGAAGATTTGTGATATATCTTCTTTTCCTAAAATTTCATCTTCATGGACTTTTTTGCTGTTAAAGTTGGCGATTTTCACGATGACCGTGAACATTTTTTACTGTTTTCTAGTCGCCGGAAGTGACGTACAAGCAGGGAGACCCTCTCAGACAGTAACAATGTTTACATGTGCGTAGTTTTTTTACTCTCGAATGAACCCAATTGATATGCTAGAATAGCGCTGTATGCCATTTCTTTTTTTGCAACAACGATGTACAATCCCGACTCACGGGAGGCGAATAAAAGAAGGATAACTTCGGCAACGCCGATTTGTCAGGGATAAAGGTGTGAAATGAACGCCGACATCTACTTCTATGACCTGTTCGTTGTTCGAAGTAGTTTTGTACTAAGACGATTCACGGCAGTTTATCACGAGAAAAACCCGTCGGTGTGGCGATTACAAAACGACAACAATAGAGCGTGTTTTTCCGGAAAGTGACAGGAACTTGTGCATGTCATCAGTCTCATATTTCTTTTTATCGAATTCGATCAAGAATATATCGAAATATTCTTGATTTGTTGATGTCGTCTACATCTGGTTCTAATGCTGATAGCCAAAATGACTAGACTAGGAGGTAAACATTATTCCGGGATACGTAATCGAGATCGAAGAAGAAGTATCCCAGGAGGCAAACTTACGTCGTTTCAACGTTGAAACAACGTCGCCAGCGACGTCGAAACGACGTTAAAAAATGGTTGAAAACGCAAATCGAATCGACGTTGAGCCAACGACGTCGAATCGACGTTGAGCTAACGACGTAGAAACAACGTCCAAGTTACGACATCGAAACAACGTTGAAAAAAGGTTGAAAACGCAAATCGAATCGACGTTGAGCTAACGACGTCGAAACAACGTCCTAACCACAACGTCGAAGCAACGTCTCATACGGGTTGAAAATGCAAATCGAATCAACGTTGAGCTTTCAACGTCGAAATAGTGTTGCTAAAAGACAAAACATGCATATGCAGGAAAATTTGATGTTAATTAACAGTGTACGGAAATCAAATTGAACACGCGGACGGAAATAGATCGTAGCAATGCCAAAAAGTAGACGCGAGTTATATTAGAAAAGTAATCATGGTAATATAAAATGTTTAATATCGATAAAGTACATATATAAGTTATATGAAACATAAAGGAATAATTTGACCAGCCACGTCTTATTAAAAGAGCATTCATTATTTATGTCAGAGGTTGGTACCAAACCCAGAAATGTGGTTGGGTATTGAAAATTTTTTTGAAAGACGAATATTGGATGGATAGCAATCTTTAAAGGTTAAATAAAGTGGTAAAATAGATCAGTGTAATGCTCGCATTGAAACTGTGTAAAAACTCATTGGTTTAATTTTTTTTTAAATTCAGACCAATTTATTTTTTGTAAAATTTGTTAACATATGACCATATGTGATTGTTGTTCCAAATAATAAATATAGTTTTTTTCAATTATAAACCTGGTCACCTACATTATTTACAGCCATAATTAATGAATGCTCCCTAACCTACAAGTTCGTGAAATGTTTCTATAAATCTTTTCTTCCTCCACCACCTTTCCTGTCTGGAGCATATTTCAAAACTTTAGAAACCAATTGTTCGATTTCCGCTTCCGTTGTTTTTTTACTTTTTAAAACACCCTGTAAAGACAAAATTATACAAGCGAAATAATGTGAATTTTATTGTACTTTAGGCAACAGGTAAAGTTAATAAAAGAATATTGGCAGTATTTTAAACATCATTATTTACATTTGACAACTTCAAAATCAATTGTTTTCTTGAAGGCCAATTTGTCACCGTTCCCCTTCATGTTCATACAGGCCATTATAACGTTGTTCATCAGCCTAGCAGAATAGATTGATACAAGAAAAATATCTAGAATAACCGATTCTCCAAAACATTTTGTAAAATTTCAGAGATAAAATATAAGAGTCTCCCTGCCTTTTGAATGATTGGTCAAAAAATTTGTTTTCATTTAACAATTATTTACCTCAGTTGAAGTGCTATTTGTAAATGTTTACCTTGGCCTTGGTAAATATGTAAGAGTTAATTACCTCGAACCGAGGCTTTTAGCCAAATAAACCCCTCAGGGCCGCTCACTTCGTTTGGTTGCTTCACCACCTCACTTGCGAGCAACCAATACTCTGGTATAATATCACATGGGGCCCCCCCCTCCCCCCCGCTTGGGGTATTCCGCGAAAAATTACCTTGGGATTACCCTTGTCATAAGATATTTAAAGAATATACCTGTACATCACATTCCTTATGTTATCCTCGACGTTCATACCACCGATTTTTACAACTCTGGATAACTACAGTATAATATGAAAATAATATTACAATACAGCGTATAGATATAGACATATGCAGTTCGATCATTAGTGCTGAAATTCACTGTACATGTGCTCAATTTTTCAATTTGAGAGTTTAGTTTATAACTTAAAGAATATGCACCATCTTTACTTGAAATGTTTAGTGAATGCTCCTGCCATGGTTCTCTGTTCCATACAGTGATAAACTCGTATGAAAGAACCCCTATTTTAATTCTTTGAAAGTTTTCATGGCGATAATGTAATATAAATAAGTTTTGTGGAAACACAACGTAAAATATTTCTTTGCTAAGGTTTCTTTGCTAAGAAATATTTTACGTGGTGTTTCCACAAAACTTATTTATATAACCCCTATTTTAGCAAGTCAGGCTGAATCATTCTTATATGTCTCATGTCTGTTTCCAAGGACCCTCAAAGCATGCTCTGTAAATGTGTGTTCTGAGCTTTAGTAATTTTTTTGCATAAGAAACGAACAAAATTATTCAAGAGTTATATGTTATGTCCAGAAAATGTCGAAGTACATGTACCTTATCATGGTTGTTGCTCGGCAACATTCCAATTTTCCTCGCTCTATCGCTGTGCCTGTTACTTTCTTTTTGTAGTTAAACACAGGCAAAAGTTCATAAATTTTCTAGAGTATTCATTGTCACTAATAGTTTACACTCCTTCAATAGTTTGAATTAGTTCAAAGTAAACAAAAAAGCATTTTCAGACGACTGAAAAACCTTGCAGCTTTGTTGAAAAAAGTCAGTCCTCTGCGGTTCACTGTTGCTAAGTGACAAAGCAACCAATCACATGCAAGTTACTGCTAACCAAGGAACCAATCAAGTGCAAGTAATTTTGCCCTGAATTATAAAAAAACGCCCTCTTCATTAGCCAATCATATTCAAGTAATTTTGCCCTGTATATTATTATGTAAGAAATGCTTAGTTTGCCGTATTTAAAATACTGTTTTTGTCATACTTACAAATAGTTTTTTAGTTTCCTCATCTTTAAGGCTATCCTCCAACGACTTAAACTCATCCAAATCAGTAACTGCTTTGAGGTGGTAATCTGAATTCTCTGGCTCATATTTCTTGCCAACCACAGATATTGTATTACGTATTTCTGTCAACAAGTGTAAAACTCTCTTTTGGAATCCTAAATAACAAATTTACCAAAAAGAAATGCTTACACATGTGACCATTACTGGTAATAAACCATCTTATCCCATAAGTGATGATACCCACAATGAAATTATATTCCTATTCATTAAATATACTGAGAATACACTAATCCTGTTGAATAAAGGATTTAAGAGTTTTGACGGAACAATGAATGATGTGTCACGAGTTAAATTTTACTGCACCATACATGTAACAAAAAGAAATCCCTACTATGCATGCATGATACACATGACAAAGAAACAATTTCAGTCATTTCTACAACACGAACTGCTGCAGTTCTGCAAAGAAATACAATAACATTTACTTCCTTCCTTCTGACATTGGGAAAATATTATTCTGTGTTCCTTTTTTACTTGCACTAGAACATGGAGGGGGTGATAATGTCCTTCTTGAGTCTCTCGTTTGGGATGACTCTATTGACCTTAATGGTGACCTTGACCTGGCAATATTGTCTGCTAAAGACAAAAGAAAAAGAAAATAGACAAAGATTAATTCTGGTAATTAAAAGCAGCAGTAACAATGCTTGATACACATGACAATATATATATATATATATATATATATACATTTATTGTATTTCAGTTTTACACTACATAAAACTAAAAAGGAAAGGTACAACAAGGGCAAAAACAACAGGGCAAAACCGGTGTCCTCCCATACACAATACGCTATATACCTTGTGAAATAGGGGAAACATTACTCGACCTTCCACGTTTACTTGTTGGCTTTCTTGAGTATCTCTTTTGGGATGATGATGACCCCATTGACCTTAATGGCGACCTTGACTTAGATCTGCAACTGGAAGATCTACATCTTGACCTGCATACCCTTTGGTGTAGTTTTTTGGGTGGCAATGGAAAATCCAACATGTCTATAGAAAAAAACCCAGATTTACTATAATTAACCCTTTCCCGAATAAATTTCTTTTGATGAGTAAAATCGTCTGGCGTTATCCAGAGTAAAATACTAAAAAGGCCACCACAGTGGGGAAAGGATTAACCGTTATATTTTACTCTGTCTAACGCCAGATGATTTTACTCACCAAGTCCTTTGACGAGTAAAATCATCTGGCGTTAGCCAGAGTAAAATACTAAATAGGCCACAACAGTGGGGGAAGGGCGAGAAGAGGATAATTAACAATATAAAATAAACAACAACAACAACAACAACAGAAGAAAAAAATTACAGGAAAAACCTAGCAATGAACACCAAAATACTGTGCTATGTCATGGTGGTACATACCTTCTGAAGAACTATTCTTGTTACATGTTGGCTCGGCATTTTCATCACTGCTAACTTCAGCAGTAGTAGTAAAGTCAAACTGCTCACAAAGCTGTCTGTCCACTGAGAAACACACATATTTTAGAACACGTACAAATACAGTTTACACATACATATTTATAAAATAACATTTGGAAACGCAAGCTTTTAACAAAGTGATTGGTTAAAAGCCGTGTTTCTATAACTCTATGGAAAACACGGATAGATTACACCATCCAATACGCCATCGTTCTAATTAAAATTTGTACAGAAACACCATTATACACCATCCAATACACCATCGCTCTAATTAAAATGTGTACAGAAACACCATTATACACCATCCACTACGCCATAAACGCAATCCAATATGCCATCCATGGCGGGTAATGAGCATTTACACTATCTATTTGGATTAATTTTAACGTTTAATCTATTTTTTATGAGTTATTTTATAAAGGAAATAGAAAACATTTTTTCCGTGTTCCTATAGAGTTATAGAAACACTTGTGGAAGTTTGGAAGAACTTGGAAGAATGTAAGTTTTCGTTCTCCCAAACTTCCCCTCGTATAGGAATAACTCTATAAAAACACGGAAAATGTTTCCGATTTCTTAAACATTAATTTATATTATGATTGGTTCTGTTTCTTTTGTTCTCCATCATGATATAAATCTCGTATTGACCCATTTGAGGTGGGAAAGCCTTAGAAGTTAGAACTGATAAACAAGAAACAATTCTAAAAATGACTTACCTGAAGTAAATTTGACTTTGATTAGTGGAAATCTGTGCCACTTTTCCTATGGTTGTCTTTTCTCCATCATTGCCCTCAACACATTGACACCTGAAGGCCATCGAATATATTTATCTTCAACCCAGATTTGCGGGATAACACCTTCTTCTTCCTTTTCACCTTCCAACCAAATAGCCCTTACCCACATAATTTCCTAAAGAGGCAATATACACAAGACAGTAACATTTTATGACTGATTAAACATGAAAAACTATTGTAACATTTTTGGATGTTTTATGTCTCAGACAGACAGAGAGACAGACAGACAGACAGACAGACAGACTGACCGACCGACAGACAGACTTAATAAAAAAATCTAAGGCAAAAACTAATTAGAACAAAAATATTTCTGCAATGTCTTAGATAAAGATACCTAAAAACATTTGAATCCATTTCTTTCAACTTCATGATGTAGTGGGAAAACAGCATGCCCTGTTCGGTACGGGAGACACACTGCTTTTTGAGAAATATCACTCTTCTCCACAAGACGTCTCTTTGCTTTGGATCCGATTCTCTTCATATAGACAATGTTAAACAATTTTGGGCAAGCTGGCTTCTCAAAAAAACTTTCACAATGTTGTTCAGATATTACATCACATACAAATGTTTCATCTTCTCTTGTTTCCCTCACAAATGCGTACGAGTTATTCTTCATTAAGAAACAACTATCTTTCAATTTGTTTGAAATAGTTGTGAGACGACAATTGGTTTTTGGCCTGTTGGTAGATTGTTTATTTTCTTCTAGCCGCTTTACAGCCTGTACAGTAGGATTTTTTGAAGTCCGAACTAGTCGCTTCAGTTGTTGCATATGATTCTCAAATGCAAAGCATGATATCTCATTCAAAGAGGATTGGAAAAAATGCACATCATCAGGCAAGTGAAGAAGACCATGTACATTGTAAACACAAAATGTATCTCCATATATGTCCTTAGAATTTTTGACAAAATACTCCAACAGGCTACGTGCATATTGCAAGTATGTGTTGCGTTTCATTGAATTTGTGTCAAGCAGAATTGAAATTGCAAGAGATTAGGACAGAAAATGCTGGTATAATTCATCTGATACCACTTTATGCAACACTATAGGACCAGTGTAGAGCAAAAATTGACGGAACTCAGTGGCCTTCCACCGATCTAACTCTGACAATGATCTTGGTTGCCTTGCAAATTCGCTTGGCATGCATCCATTTAACAGCATCAGGTTTTCTGATATCTGCAGAATTTGCCTTGAAGAGAGCTTACAATGCTTTGGCCCTTTTTTCAAGAATTGTAGCATGCGTTTGGTGACACCCAAGCACACCATATGCATGTAATCTAAAGCAAACTGTTGAATGCATAAAATGCCATGATTGATAAGTGGGGTAGCTTGTTTCTGATGGGTTGAATACTTAAAGCTGGTAAACATTTCATCAGTTCGCAAGTCAAAGGCCTCATTGGAGTTAAAGACAACTCTTCCATTCCATGTTCCTGGAACAACACATCGCTCACATGAATAATAAGCAGTGTGGCCATTTATGGATTTTAAGAAACTTCGAGCAGGAGCATCACATGAAAAGCATAACATGTTCAGTGGATAGTTATGTAACTCAAAGCTGATACCACTCTCCTTTAGAATATCCAGTTCATGGAGAAAGTCATGAAGGAATTCTACATTAGAATTTGGCTTTGCATTGCCATAGAAAAATGCAATTGGAAATACTTCGAGATTATTAAAATAACCTAAAATTGGCCAAAACTGAGCTCTTGTTGATTTGAACAACGGTAGCCCATCAACATTCACTATAAGATCAACACGATTATGTTTTGCCTTGAAGGTTGGATACCGTGACAGAATTTCACAAATACCCGATTCTATCCAAAGGTATACATACTCTCCCCCACATTTAGTTAAGGTAGGCACTTCACGAGGTGTTCCAAGTGGGGTTCGTGCATCTTTGGGTAGAGTATGCCCTTGTCTTCGAAGAATTTCCAAAAGTTCATTGACGGCAATGCGCTGACATTTATTTTTTGTTGCCCAGGGAGCTAGTTCTTGGGGCAATGTCAATGGTATTTCAGATACATGTTCACTGTCACTTTCTAGAACATCTGAATGTTAAGGCTTATTGAATCTATATCAAAATCAATGCTCTGATTGCTATCTGAAGTAACATTGCCGCATTGATCAGATGTTGTGCAATCATTTTCATTATTACTTGCACTAGACTTGCCCCCTTGAATACAGTTTTCCTCGACATCACTATTAATATCACTATGAGACTCCGCCAGCTGGCTTGCTTCAGCACTGAATTTCCTATAGCTTCTCCAATAAGCCATAAATTATCAATCTCCTACAAATGCCAAAATGCACGAGTATATTGAAGTCACATCCACTTAAAACACTAATTTTCTTTATTCTCTTTCCAAAATATTAATTTCAATAGACGAATAAAAGCAAATATTAAATTAAGATAGAAGGAAGCCATTTTTTGGCTTCTCCTTCATACACAAACTCAAACTATACACGTGTATTGTCTAAAAAATATAAAATATTTATAGGACAACTTCAACAAACACGCGGAAGTAACAAACAAGCCAAAAGATGGGAAATAATCATGGCTTGACAAGATATTCAATAGGTAAAATTAATTTATCCAGCTTATACTTTTGTTCTGACTGCCTGACAAGAAATCACTGGTCACCACTTATAAACAATATCGAAAATGTTTATTTTTATGATTAATCGCAGGTGATTAAAGCTATAATATTGAACAATAATGTCTTACTAACCTTTTCGGAGGTAGTCCTGTTGCCACAGGTATCTTAACAATCCAAATCCAATAGAAAATATTCGAAAACAAAACAGATCTTTGGAAATCAGACAAACAGCTTCGACCACGCTTCGACAATTTACGACAAATTACTTTTGGCGCGGGACTGGGGCCGAATATGTTTCTGATTGGTTGAGCCGTAGGCGGACCTATGCGAAGACGGTACCCTTCTGGCATAATGATCCTTATCAGCTGATTGGTTGAAGTTTGATCCGAAGATTAAGTTGAAGTTTGATCCGAATCCAAAAGATTGGTAATCGACACTAAACGTTTGTGTATTGCCAAAATATAGAATATACCATATCTTACATTTCGAGCGAATTAGACATTTGTATGCATAAACAAAGGAATTATTTAACAATGTAACCGTGTTGTGCTGTGGCGTAGCAAATGTCGGTAGAAATACTGATAAATAGCTAGCTTTTAAATTGTATACTGCAGGGATGGCAAATCTTCTTTTAATCGATTTTCTTTTATCTTCTTTTATAATAAAAGAAGATTTTTTTCGAGGCTAAAAATCTTCTTTTATTGTCTTTTATTCTTCTTTACCAAAATACTTTATATAAAAAAATAAAAAATACTCAATGACTATGATTGTGACAGCGAAGACAGCTTTAATGAGGAAGAGGATTACAGATCGAGCAGGAAAAAACTCTGGGAACATGGGAACATGTTGACATTCTAAAGTTAATAAAGTATTTTGATATTCTGACACTGTTAATTAACTAATTATAAATTTTTTTTGAAATGTTAAAAGTTTTCTCGAAAATCTTCTTTAATTGTCTTTTATTGTCTTTTATTGTCTTTTAATGAATAAAAGAAAAAATAACATTTTTTTTCAAAAAAAATCTTCTTTTATCCATCTCTGGTATACTGCCGAAGTGGTGTGTAAGATCTCTTGCGTTCGAAGGACCTTCCCTGAAACGGCAGACCCCTTATAAACATTCTATTTCGGATAGTGATTCAAGTGATCTGAAATTCAGACAAGTAGACAACGTCCAATTTATAGATAAAACGTCTAATCAACGTCAAGGTAGCGTCTGTTTATCGACGTCGATAACAACAACAGAAAATCGACGTCGATGCAACGTCTGTTTATCGACGTCGGTAACAACAACAGTAAATCGATGTCGTGGCAATGTCTGTTTATCGATGTCGATGCATCACCAACATATCGACGTCAAACAACGTCTGTCACTGACGTCGATACAACGTCGGTAAAATCGACGTCGAAACTTGGTTGATATTAGGTTGATCGACGTCGCGACATAATTTGAACCCAAATTCGACGTCGAAACGACGTCATGTGCCCGCTGGGATTGCTGTCTAGGCCATTTATACCTAAAGACGAATCATCAGAATGCATTGTCAAGCCGTATGAAGACGAGTTTAGGAACGCAAATTTCATGAGCAAATGCAACTTGAAAAATATCTTCTATACGATGGTTATAAATTCGCTTTACGGGTCACAATAAGGTGAACGATTTGTAAGTTATGAAAGTTTGCTTTATCAGTGAATTTATGTTAAATGTTTACCTTTTATCGAATGTTGTATACTGGCATGCCATATTTGCAATTGGCCATATTTGCAATTGGCCATATTTGCTAAAACAAAATTGTATGCTGTCAAAGCCAAATGATTCGCATGTTTATATTTGTTATATATCTGGTCACTGCGTCTAGCGGGCTGCAAATATCGAAGAATTGACGAGGCAAAGTATAAAATAGAAGATGTAGAAAGCAGGTAGATACTGTCAGTATTGATTAATAGAATACCCGTTCGCTTGCCGATTTCCACTTGCGAATAAGCCAGCTGCGCACAATTCACCTAGGCTAATAGAATTGCGTCGTTCTTCAAAATCGCAACAATTCAGTGCTCGTCCAATTCGATAAACAACAACAATTAATTGTGCGATTTCATCTTCAAACGTGAAGAAATTGACTCTGTATGTATATTCCATTAATCTATAATCAACAGACAGTTCCTACCTGTTTTCTGTACTGATCTTTTATTTGATACTTTATCTTGTCAATTTTTCGATGTAAGTGTTAGACGCAGTGACCAGATTTCCAGGCAAACAAGTGTAAAGAACTTGATCACTGTTATTAACCGTTTCAATGCAAGCTTTGATTTACTGACATTCCTTCGCATTCGCATTAAGCAGTTCAGTGTCAGAGTAATATCGAATAGAATTAAACATGCGAATGATTTGGCTTTGACAGCATACGATTTTGTTTTAGCAAATGTGAAAGCAACTTTCAATTAAACTTACCAATCATTTACCTTATCGTGCCCCTCAAAAGCGAATATGTAGCCGTCGTACTAAAGACCTTTTTCAAGTCGCATTTGCTCATTATGATTTACGATCCAAATTTCATCGGCAACCGACTCGTCTTCATACGGCTTGACAATGCATTCAGATGATTCGTCTTCAGGTATGGCCACACTGGAAGACAGTTTTAATTCGTCTTCGATCTGGATTACGTATCCCGGAATAATGTTTACATGCTAGTATAATCATTTTAGCTATCAGTGTTAGAACCAGAGGTAGACGACATTACCAAGTCAAGTATATTTCGATATATTCTTGATCGAAGATCGAACGCAAACAATAATTCGATAAAAAGAAATATGAGACTGATGACATGCACAAATTCTTCTCACTTTCCCACGCTCTATTGTTGTCGTTTTGTAATCGCCACACCGACGGGTTTTCCTCGTGATAAACTGCTGTGAATCGTCTTAGTACCAAATATTCCCGTTGAAACTACTTCGAACGACGAACAGGTCACAGAAGTAGATGTCGGTGTTCATTTCACACCTTTATCCTTGACAAATCGGCGTTCCTTTCAACCGAAGCTATCCTTCTTTTATTCGCTTCCCGTGAGTCGCGGGATTGTACATCGTTATTGTCGATAAAAAAATAGCATACAGCGCTATTCTAGCATATAAATTGGGTTCATTGGAGAGTAAAAACACTACGCACCTGTTTGGCATAGTTTTTAAAAGAATTTCCGACAAAATAACCTGAATAAAGCCAAGAAAATCCAAGATGAACCGTAAACTCCCGATGTAAACACTGTTACTGTCTGAGAGGGTCTCCCTGTTTCTACGTCACTTCCGGCGTCTAGAATCCAGTAAAAAATGATCACGGTCATCGTCAAAATCGCCAACTTTTACAGCAAATAAGTCCATGAAGATGAAATTTTAGGAAAAGAAGATATATTACAAATCTTCTAAAAATGTTCAAAATATCCTAAATATGTAAAATACCCAACCCCGAGATAGGCACTTTAAAATACATGTATAAATAAAGACACACTAAGAATATATTTACACTAGAGCAAAAGTATCCGGATTCACATAGATTTTCATCCTCATGGGAATAAAAAACAATGTGAATCCGGATATTTTTGCTCTTGTGTAAACATAGTCTAAATGCACTGTACATGTAACAAAGACACCATCACTTTAGGCTGTTGAGAATTTCTGGACTCCATATTAATATTATGAAGAAAGTAGGCTTGGGATTAACCAATTAAACCCTAAAAAATTAGACAGAGTAAAATAATAAAAGGAATGTTTTAGGTGGTTAATGGGTTAACTACCTAACTAGTAGTAATTGCTTAATAACAATTTCCAAATAAAAGTGACACAAATTTTCAAACTAATACAGAGTAACATATTATACAGTACAACTGCATAAGCTTGAAGTTGTTGACTTACCGAGAGAAGAGGAAGTGAAGCACCTGGGCTGCTTGTCGGAGGCTGTTGTTCTTCAGCATCATTGTCATTGATGTCGTCAGTTTCAGAGTGGTTAGCTGGTGAACTTACTGGTAACTGTGCAAATAAGGGGCTGTGTGGACCAGCAGCTTGAAGTTTTCGAGGCTGGACTGAGGAATTGCATGGCTGGATAACAGGCCGGCTTTCTGGACGAATGATTTCAAAACTATTCCAATGGGCAACAGTTGTAGAGTCATGCTACTGGGTTTCCTCAGAGTTACATTTTTGGACCACTGAAGGGCTACACGGACGAGCTATAGGCACTGCAGAAGAAGTTGATATAGATTATTTTCAAGATATCAGACAGATCTGCAAACAAATGTTAACGTAGTATGAATTCATACATTTTATTTAAGTACAGTATGACATTTCCATTGCTCCCACGGGTCTGAATCAACTTTTCCACACTCTTGAGCACTGAGCTGTGGAGAAACAGTCAAGACATGCATGCAGTCACAGAGATTGTCGTATCTGTACCTTGCTGAACACTGTTATTCCCAAGCCTCCTAGCTGTCTACAAGACCTGTGAGTAGTTCCACTCAGGGGGGGGGACTGGCCAGTCGGGCTTACCGGGCAAACACCCAGTGCGCCCCTTGCCTGTTGGGCCCCGTTTGGGCCCTTACATTTTTCTTACTTTGCAAAAGTAAAAAAATGCTATGTATCAATCAGGCAATACATGCTTAGGATGAAATAATTATCTAGTGTTTATAGTGGAAGCTGTAGTTTCTTCCGATGTTTCGAGTTCCGTAATTATAAAGAAAGCAATTAAACGTGGTGCAGAGAAGGCGTAAGAAAAAGGTGGACGACTTGCAAGAAGCAGCTCCTCTGAAAAGAGAACAATGTTTAGGCTCCGTAGAGTTGGAGGGTAGTGGATGGACCAATCTTCGAGTCGTTCTTTACAATTTGTTGAGATTACTCAAAAAGAAAATGTGGATCTAAAAAGTTTGAAACACTTCAAACATCTGATCTACAATCATATTAAAATATATGTTGTTCAGTGTACAGTCGATAAGTGGTTAGCGCATTGGAAAGAATGCGTACGGAAATGAGTCCTTTGTTTTTATTGGTAACCCTCAGGCCTTAACAGGCTTTGCCCTTACAGTCCATGCACATTTTTACATTTAATATACTATTTAAAGCCTAATTTGGAAAAAAATCTTTGTTAAAATGACGAAATGTGCCATTGTAAACATGTTTTAAAACTATTAAAAGTTTGTTCAAAACTGCTGTCAGAATGCGGGTAATGCCATTTCAGAGACTTAAATTTCAAAAAATTTCAGGGGGACCCCCCTACACATATGGACCCACAACAACTTGATTTGGAAACGGGCCCCTTTTTAACAGAAAATTGCCCAGGCCCTTCTGACGTAGACAGTCCGCCCCTGGTTCCACCACTTGGGTGTCTGAATAGTTTAGTCATCAAGTGCATAGATCTAAACATTAATTTGGAGACCTTGGGTTCGATTCCCAGTTGGGACAGTCAGATTTTTTATTAAATGCCATGAAAAGCTTCAAAACTATAAATATTGACAAGAACCCATTTAGGGAACTGGGAATGAATTTCAGTACAGTATATAAAAACTAGGGCATAATTACTACTTGTTACAGCAATACTGCTAAATGTAAACTTACTCTTCTGGAGCATATGATTTGTACTTGGCAAATGTTTTGTAAAGCTTTCTTAGCAATTGCAATCGTTTTCTAAAAAATAAGAACCAAAGATGGGTGTCATTTGCACATGATATTTAATCGAAAATATCAACTATAGAGTGCCTACAGATGTCCAACATAGGCTCATTGCCAGAACGCATGTGCAATGCAGTTTATTTTGAACTTTGTTTGTTGAATCTTCACAACAACCAGCACAAGATCCAACATTATTCAGTCTTTGATCTGATTGTTATCTATAGGTTCAATGTTGACAGAAGATATGCATGTTTATAAACTAATAAAAAACCTGAAACTGGTGATCAACAGCATGTGTTAAAATAATGATGCCTCTCTTTGAAAGATGCAAAGTCATACTTGAATTTATCTTCATAGTTTACACTTGTAATTTCCTTTCATTGATTCTGTGATCACTGTGCTGTGTCAGTCATCCAGTGTTTTAAGACTGAATAATGTCAGACCTTTTGCTGCTTGTTGAAAATATCCAACAAAGTTCGAAATAAACTGTACTCAGACTCAGATGTCGACAATTTCCTTCTTGGCTTCGAAGACTTGATGTTGGCAGAACTGCTTCAGTTTCACTCAGTGCATCACATTCACCAATGAACTCTCTTTCCTTTTCTTCAACTGCATGCTTTTGATCTATCAAGGACACAACAAAATTGAGTTTGGAGTCAACATTTGAAATTGTTTACTTTTTAAAAGTTTACTTTTTTTAAATTAGGATAATTTAAGTTAATATGAAAGCAGATCTGCCATCTGATATTCAACAATTAAATTCAAAATGGCCGCCGCTTTAGAGTTTAGTAAAGTCTAACCAGTTTTAATATTAAAAATGAAGACCTTTAGGTTTTGGCCTTCACTGTAATGCTGATCAACTAAAGTTCCAAACATCTCCTTTAACGGCTCTGGTAAAGATATTCGATCGACGGAATTTTAGCATGTTGTTTCAAACGAGATCGACATAATATTAAAATATAGAGATCATCGATGATTTGCGTATCGCTTTTATGTTGACATCGTATAAATGTAAACTGTGTCTGATTACAGAATTATGATTATCGTATTATTAAGGGATCAAAAACACTTACCACTGACATATTTTACTCGTCCTAAGTAGGCTTTCAATTCTCCTTTTGGTTCTTTGTTTCCAAGCTTCCCAAACAGAACCATGCCAATTCTTTGTCGAAGTCTTTGAGCATCGTTTTGTCACGAACACACTCTTCGGTCAAAACACTTGTCTCTTTCTTGCTGTCCAGTGAATAAGAACGTACTTCATGGTTTACAGCTGAAGAGTATTTGCTAAAAAGCTACGAATAAAAGCAGTCAAAATACGCTCGGTTTAAAGGCCTTTAGAATACAACACCACGAGGACCGAGGGGTATCCGGTCGTTTCGCTACAGAGTCGTTTCGCTACAAGTCGTTTCGCTACATTAAAGTCGTTTCGCTACATACGTAAAGTCGTTTCGCTACATTAAAGTCGTTTCGCTACATACGTAAAGTCGTTTCGCTACATTAATAACTCTTTCCTGTCCGAATTGGTCTTTAGTATTTTATTCTGGCTAACGCCAGACGATTTTATTCACCTCTGGGGAAGCCCTCGGACAGGAATGAGTTAAAATCGTTTCGCTACATACTTAAAGTCGTTTCGCTACTTACGGAAAGTCGTTTCACTTCAGGCTTCCCATGGCTTTTGAGGCAGCACTTCGCTTGCGATAGTAACTTCTAGTATTAAATACACTGTGTACGAAGACAAGCTGTTTGATACACGTTGATACGATTATTATCTTAGATTATCTTGCAGTGCAAAGCTTCAGACAAAGTTTCTCACCATGTCCAATATTCGTGCCATATGTTTGGCTAGTAGTTTGACCACATATATTGCAGCCTGAATAGACTGTTTTTACAATTATTTATAAACCGTGATCTATGCCAAATATTCTCGTCTGGTGTATGCGAGAGCGCTGACTGGGTTGTACTGGGTACGAGTCAGCAAAGCCTGAATTTATTCAAAATGGAATCTAACATGTTGTAGTGATTAATCGTCGTAGTGATGGAAGACAAATTTGATGAGTGTCACTGTTTTGTTGTTAACTCTATTTACGTCACTTATAACAAAATTATGTGCTTTGTTCACTTACTTGAAAATATTGACATATATACTGACTCATTACATGCAGGAGACAAAAGTTTTAAAATTAACCGGGAAAGTTTATAGTTTAATATATTGAAAGGCATTGAAAGTACAGTACATTGCATTATTAAATATTTACATTATTAGTTTATAAAACTTAGCATCACGCTAATTTCCTGATTTAAAACTCTTTAAATCGCTCAAGCAAACTTCTGAACATTATCAACATTGCAATGTTTTTGAAAATATAGCAGGGAATTATATATATATATATTAACATTTTAATGACATAATTCACACTTAACCAAATAAAACTTAAAATAAAACTTTCTTATATTAATATTATATTAAAAATTAAAACAGTGACAGTATAACATACATTGTATTGATGTTACTTTGCATTGTTTGTCTTTGCATCTAGTTTAAAGGTGCTGTCCAGTCCGTTCTGCGCATGATCCGAATCTTCGTTTATGAGGACCCTCAAAAATAACATTCGTAGATAATTACATGAAGTACTCAGCTCAGTGTAAACCGTTAGAAACAACATGGCAGAAAACCAAGCGATTCGGCGAGGACACCCCTTCGGATTTCTTCTATTTCTTCTGAAAATGTTTTGTTTTGGGTACAAGTAATGAAGAGGAAGCAAGAAAAGCTTACAATCTTGAATAAGGTATTAGTATATTTTTTTCTAAATGGAGATGTAAACATTAGTTTCGTACATGCGCAGAACGTACTGGAGGGCACCTTTAAACTGTTGGGCCATTCAGATGCGAACAGGCATTCAACAGCTGTTTCACATTTCGTTCACCATTCTCAAATTCTTCCCAAAGGTTAAAGATTCTAGGCTGCATATCCCTGTATTTCTTTTGCTGACATCTTTGCAGTTTCTTGTCAGACACTAGCCGGATCTGGAGGGAGGTTAAACAGGTTTCTTTGTGGAGTAGGTTGATGAGAAGGTACAGTGGAAGTTGTGACTTCCCAGCTGCACGGCGGTGCAAACCATGATGCCATCCCACCACATCATTATTTGTGCGTACAGACTGCATGTACACACTCCAAGATGATGGTGGCCAAGTTCCACTTTCAATCCACGTGGACTTCACACACCGTGTGAACTCTTGCAGTTTGGATGTTGCTGCTTGATTCTCTAATTCGCCAAACATTAGTGCAATTTTTGTCTTGGGGAGAAAGGGTAAAGCCATTATCTTTCTAATATATGTGTAGGTACCACGGTCATCAGTGTATGCACCTTGAAGACCTAATGCTTGAACCTGAAATTAAAAAAAAAAAAATATATATATATATATATAGTTTCGAGTGAAGGCCCTTCATCAGAGAGAAATGGCAGTTTAACGTTTCGAGTGAAGCCCCTTCATCAGAGAGAAACGTTTCTCTCTGACAAAGGGCCTTCGCTCAAAATGTTTCTCTCTGATGAAGGGCCTTTACCCGAAATGTTAGACTTCTACGTTCTGTGTTTTGACAGTACAATTATCTAACCTTACTATATTTCGATTGTTGTTTCAACACTGCCTACACAGCATGTTACTTTTATCATATATATATATATATATATATATATATATATATATATATATATATATATATGAGAAAATTTGATGTTTGATGGATCGAGCCGAACTAACCTTTCTCCACAGTGCTTGAGTCCAGTGGAATACACAACCCATCAACCTCACATCAGGTAGCAGCTGCTTTAGAACACTCCATACGGCCTTTTCGAAATCAATTGTGATCGTCTTTAATGAAAGTGAGGAGGGAAGCAAATTTAGCACTGTTGTCAGTACCTGAAGATAAAAAAGTCTAGGTGAGTAATGTAAAGTAGGTGAATGAATGCGTATCATTCTGTGTTGACTAACTACTAGCTCTAGGAGTCAAGGTTGGGGCTAGCTTTTACTTGGTTTCCACTGACCTGTAATCTAAAACAATTAGTCACTTCAGTTTTGGTAATTATATGTTTACCGATAGCCACTGTGCCATCAATATACCACGTTTTGGCACTACTGAGGTGCTGTATATACTTGTTCCTTTGTTGCAAACACGAGATGACGGCGGTCAGGAACACGTAAGTCTGTGCGTAGAAATTCATCTGGGAGATGTTCCTCTTCTAGGTCAAAGTCCAAGGTTGTTGGTTCTGTTGGTCTCAGTCGTTGGCGCATCCTGTTTGCTTGCCGAGCAATATATTCTGGCTTTGGTAAGCTAGGACATGGTATGTCTTGAAGCTCCTCTAGACAAACCTACAAGAAAGATAAAAACACAAATAAATACGTTTAGATAACAATTCTAATATTTCACTTCATGTGGTCTTTACAAATGTGATGGACACTAACATGGTTATTATTACCTCATCGACAATAGCTGCTGTTGACATAAATACATCTTCCACAGCCTTGGCTTTCACACAAGATGTTGCTCTGGCCACCATCGCTGCTCCCACTTCTGCTGGATGGTTATGACCATGTTTACCATGTTCAAAGTATGCAATGCCACGTTGGGTTATCCTGGCTCTGCATGGGTTAAGTTTTCTACGGACTGTACACTGCCAATCTATTGTGTCACCTCGTCGTCGTTGTACATTGTAGGTGTACCCTCTACTGTCGATTAGTTTCTTTCGCCCTCTTTTTGTACTCTGCTCTACTATCTCATATGTTATAGTAAAACTTGAATGTTAATCATGGATGGATGGGTCATCAAGTGAGGACTCATCACTGGGGTTTCCACCAGACCAACCATTCGACTCTTCACTGGAGTTTTCACCAGATGGATTTATGGACCCTTCACTGGAATTTCTAATGGATGGATTATGCGACTCCTCACTGGCGTTACCCACACTGCCAGAATGGATTGGATTATCATCAATCCTGGTACTCTCTGCAACTGGAAGAGCATTGAATTCTGGATCTGGTGCACATTGACATGACTGACAACGCCATTCGATTCCACTACTTGCTCGCACTGCAGCTCGGTAAGCTTGTCGTGATATCCCTGTTAATAATATACATAAAAAAATATCTCGACTGTGATTGGCTGATTCCAGTGCAGTTAATCCCAAACAACAGTGCAGAATTGTGTAATCACAGTGCAAAAATCTGTAAGCACAGTGCAAAAATCTGTTATCACAGTGCAAAAATCTGTAATCACAGTGCAAAAATCTGTTATCACTAAGAACCAATCAAATTGATTGTACAGCGGATTTTCCCCGACACAAAACAAACAAAGATGGCGGCCAAGATTCGGCGGTTTTGGGGATAATTTGTTCAAATTTGAAGCTAGTTATGCTTTAATATTGCCAAGTGAGGTACCTACAAGAAGACCAGAAGCTTCTTTATGCCTGGAATAAACCTTTTCAAGTAGTAAAGGAAGCGAAGCGTTTTTTAACAAATAAATATGCGAGGAGTGGACGGCTAAACACGTATGTTAAAATGTTAGTACAGTTGTTTTGAACATTTTTTCATGTATATTATTAATAGGTAATAGCATGGTTTCTCGTGCAATTTGGAAAAACATGCACTCGTGAGTTTTTCAAATACTTCAAATAGCACTCGTCCTTCGGACTCGTGCTATTTTGACAGTGTTTGAAAAACTCACTCGTGCATGTTTTTTAACAAAATATGTTAGTATAGGTAATGGCATGTTTTCGAGTGCAATTTGGAAAAAACATGAAAAAATTTGCATGAGTCCGACGGACGAGTGCTATTTGAGGTCTTTGAAAAACTCATGAGTGCGTGTTTTTTTCAAATTGCACAAGAAATCATGCTATTACTTATTAATAATATACATGAAAAAATTTAACATGAAGAGAATCTTTCCAATCAAAATGCTTTGTGCAAATAACATACATGAAAAAAATTAACAGGAAGAGCTTTTTTTCTTGTCAAAAATGATTTTTGTGTAAATTTAAAAAAATAAAAAAATTGCACTGCATTTCGTTTTTTCTGCACTGTACTTCCTCAAAACTGCACTGCTCTCAGCCAATCTGAATTGAGAATTTTTTTCATGTATATTATTTACTAGTTAATAATAATAATAACTAGGTAGTAAAAAAAACTACACAAAACTTTGTTGGAAAACCTCCTCAATAATAAATGAAGTCAGATAAATCCCTCGAACGTCGGGATGTATGCGATATAAAGCCCTCGGTGTCACTGCGCGTCCATCCATATAGGATACATCCCTCATTCTCGGGATTTATCTATTACTAATAAAAATAGTAATATTATTATAAATAATAAGACTTAGACAACTCACCCTCATGAGTGGTAGTCTAAGACGGTTAGAGAATGGT